>CAMXCT020004602.1:87500-409175 GCA_947184155.2 Cladocopium goreaui | reverse complement strand
AATACATAATTCAATTCCAAATTTTCAACGATAATAAAATAAATCTATTATAAAAATCTATAATCATTACAAATTACTATAGATTATTTAATTATTATTAATTAATAATATATTTATTATATATAATATATAAAGATTTTAAATATATTTATTGAATAAAATCCAAAAATATCAATATAAAAATAAATCATCCAAATAATAATCATATAAAAATAAATATTAATATAATAAATATATTGAAATTAAATAATTATTTTAACTATTTATAATATCAAATTATTTTAAATTTTTCCAAATTTTAAATTTTTCCAAATTTGGCACGTCCTCAAGAGGTCTTGTTCCTACACAAAATCAAATTCAATTATCTGTCAAATGTTTGATCTCCATTCTAGAATTTAGGGTATAATTTTAGAAGGAGTCCTTATAAATCACCCTACTATTTGGGGGGCGTAGGTACCTAATTCTGCAAGGGAAATTACAAAGGAGATCCTTAATTTATATGACTTTAGATTTTGTCCAATTCTTCAGTAATACATCAGATTTTTTCAAATATCTTTTTGACAATTATCCGAATCTGAAGACAGGTCGCGCGGAAGTCTCCAATGCCAACATTTTTGTTTCTTGCGGAAACGATTGTAAGGAACCAAGTCTCTCGACCAAGTACAGCCGTCCAGCAATTGCAATGGAAGGCTACGATGCGCCAAACGTGTTTCCCAGATCGCCTTCAGTGACGCCTGCAAAGGTTTCTCGGCGTAGCTGCTGAAGTTCTCAGTGTCATCACCATGGAGGAGAGTCTCTGCAACAAGACCCAAGCAAGATGACAAAGCATGCCTGGTGAGTTTCAAGCCACCTAAACAAATCAGTTATTGCATGTCATCATCCCAAATAGGAAAAAGATGGAAATAGAAAGAAAGAATGGTTGAACCGTTTTTGAAACCACCAAGCAGGGACTCATGGTAACCACCTTCCAAAGCCAGCAATAAGCGACCTCCACAAAGCTTTCGCGCCAGGCCATTGAGTAAGCGGGTGATCCTTGCAAAACCATCAGCTGTGCACTTGGCTTCCCCCAAAGGGTCTTCATCCATGGCATCAAATCCTGCACTGACCAGCAACAAATCCGGCCGAAAGCGCTCGGCAGCAGGGACCAGCACGTCTTGACATGCACACAGCAGACATGCATCGGTGTATCCTTGGGGTAAGGCCACATTCACCGTATAGCCAAGGCCACGTCCCACACCAACTTCCTGTGCAGAGCCGGAGGCTGGGTAGAAGCCCTTGGAAAACAAATGCCTCAGTTGTTGCCGGCTTCTCAGAGACAAAGAAGTACCGAAAATGGGGGTGGCAACTCGTATCCAGTTGGTTGGATTCGGGCAACTTAAAACATGATGCAACATGAACATATGAATTCTGCACCAAGATTCATACTGACAAAGAGCACCCTGGAGTCTTTCCAGAAGACTTCCTGCGTGCCTTGCCCATGATGAATGTCCCAATCAAAAATCAAGACTCTCTTGATCAACGCTGGGTACCTGCATCGCCCGAAAAACCACTAGGTCTGTCTGAAAATGGTGTATGTCCCCAACTCTTTGAATTTGGAAAATAATGATGAATTGATTTTGGGATACCCCATTTGGCCGTACTTTCAAATAAACCCACTGACTCAACAAAAAAACACCACCATCGTCGCTCTGCACATCTCCGGCCTGCGCAAAGCATATCGGGCGGCCAGCGCCACATTGTTCACCAAACAGAAACCGGTGCTGCTGGTGGGCCCTGCATGGTGTCCAGGTGGTCGACACAAAGCAATTCCACCAGCAGGACCGCTTGTGACACTCAGATCCACCAGCTGAAACAATCCTGTCAGGCCATTGGATCGATGCCACGCCCCCTCGAAAAAAGTGGAATATACGGAATATATGAATCAACTGGGATGAGATGAAAAAAAAACAGCACCCAAAACTGAAATGTAGTCAAACTTCGTTCTGTTGCAACATCTGTTTGTTTTCCCTGTGCTTTTTAAATCAACCTGGCCACATCAAGGGTGACAACGCAGTTCCAAGCCTCCAGCTGCCTGTCTGGCCGCATCCAGCGAGGTGCTGGTCAGGAAGGTGTCTTGCCCAAAACCGCGTGCACGCAGCAAATCGGCCTTCGAAGACTTTTCCTCAGCGAAGCAAGCGGCCTCGCGGCCTTCGTCATAGTGCTGGGGGAAGCCACTGAGTATTGGGCACTATCTGAATATCCCATATATTGGACATTATCACAATATCACATCCCAATTCATGGATGATTGTCTGATTATCTAAATCCCAACCGGAAATATCTTGGATCCTGGTTCGTCACACCCCAACTCATCAACACTCATCAACCAGTGACAAGTCTCCAGGCATCCCTTCACCGGCAACCACACCAGGCCGCCACTTGCTGCCAGCTGCGCTCGTTTCAAGCCGGCCACCTGCGCCTTGCTGTGGACCAGCTGCAGCTCCTCATCTGTGGCGCTGCGAGGCGCCAGGATGCGAAGCTGCCGCGCCAAATGCAGGAGTCCTGGAGAACGGTAAAATGGGTTGGAAAGGCAGACGAAACATTTTGCAGATCTCTTGAGGGTTTTCAGTAGCTTTTATTTTTTGGGGTAGGAGTTTGGTTTCCCTTTTCATTTTCACGGTTGTGAGAATATACTCTTCACATGGGTTGTGGACAACCAAGTGCATTTGTTGTTCTCTCGTCTGCGGGAATCTGCAGCTACTCACTAAGATGTTCAAATTCATTGAAAGTTTCGGCTACTATTCAGCCACAAGTCACCAAGCATCTGAGAGGAATCAACAAAAGACCAAACCTGAATGACCAGAATCACTTTTTGATCACAAAATATCACAAAGGACCCTTTGAACTCCCGAAGCACAGCTCCCAAATTTTTGGTGTTGCACCGGTGTCCAGAAAGGCAGGCATCCAGTCGTTCCGGCTTGTCGGCATGTTCCACCTGGCAGGGCATCACAGGTCGCCGATGGCGAACATGCCATGACTTGGTGGAATCCCTGCAACAAGTGGGGCACCGGTGGCGAAGACATCCAAAAGAAGGAGGATGCAAGAAAGAAACATAGTAAATCCATGTAAATCCAAACAGTCATGCAAAATCACGCAAATATGCAAATCTTTCGCCTTCTGAAAATCGGGATGTAGCTGACAAATCAGGCGCTATTGACATTGTGTCACTGAACGTCCTTCATCCATAACCTTCATCGACATTTGTAAAGTCATCGCTGCAATGGCCACTTCAGGAATCTAAATTCCAGGTACCTACCCTATGTGAAGGCTGATATACCTCCAAAAATATGGCTTTATATGGTACAGTACCTCTATTTTAGGGTCCTGAAATATCGTGACGCACATTTCAAATGTTCGATACATTTGAGCTATTGTGGACTCAATCTGGCAGAAACTCCTTTTTGGAGGAAAGTATGGTCACCAAAATGTCCGTCATGAAGCAACAAAAAAATAGAACCCCTTTTTTGGTGCAAAAAAACAGACCTAAAAAGGATACATCTTCAGAACATATGAACGTGCCTTCTCGTAGAACAAGAAAAACCCAAACATAGAAACTGTTTATGATATATATATATATTAAAAATCAAAAACAAAAACAATGTGAAATCTGCTCGGTCAACGACTCCTTTCATGAAGTAAGCAGAACATTGAAAAATAAAACCACACAAAAAAATCAAGCCAAACAATCTTTAGGGTTTGTGTTTTTTCAATTCGGATTAAATCCCGTCCGTCGAAACAGTTTGTATGGCCTGCACAGTGGAGTATACGTTCAGCCGAGCACGACTACCCGTAAAACCCGCCATCAACTAGGATAGTGGCACGTAACCATCAAGTAGGACAAGTACAGTGCGACCATTAACTCAACCAGTTGACTTTCACCTCAAGCAAGTAGAATTCAAGTAAACTATATCGTGATCTGTGATATATCATGATATACAGTATTTATACATATGTGTATATATATATAAATACGTATATATATATAAATACTGTATATCATTGTAATTAAATCTTTCGCGGGGGAATCCTGCAGTGATTTCTCACCACCAAATCCCAAACAGTTTCCACCGCGACCGCGCCTCCTGAGGCACTTCGTGCGTGGGACCCTCCACCAGCTGCGCGCACGCGATAGCCAGCCGCCGCGGCATGGCATAGCCATGTGCTGCTCACTTGGTGGGGTTCGGTGTCCAGCACATCTGGTATGGAAATTTCGCTGTGATATGCAAAGCCACAGTTTCTGGGACGAGATTAGGGTACTAAATGTATCTATGTTTAAACATATGCATTTGCATGTACATGTACATGTACAGATACACATACAGAGGCTAGCTAGATAGATTGAATGACAAATACGTATGTGGGTTTCAATAAATGGGAGGTACAAGAAAATTGGTGCTTTAAATTTAAAGTGGTAAATCCTATTAAAATGGATGATTTAAGGGTAGCCACATTTTAGGACACCTCCATATCACGAGGATTCACTGGGCTGACTGGAAACCCACAAGTCCAACGGACCAACGAAGCGACCGTAAGGCAGTCATGGTGGTGAGTGGTGGGAAATTCCTTCCTATATCTACCAGAATTCCATTGAATATGACCTTTGTTTATGATGTCCTTGGTCTGCTGTGTGTGTGTCTGAAGCTGCAGCCAAGGATGGTTTCACCTCAGAGTTTCACAATGAGAGACTATTTCTGAAAAATGCAGAAAGAACCTGCAGCATCACACCACGGTGGTCGAAGCACCCTCTTCCATGTCGAACATATCTCTTGTAAGTCGATCATCCGTTCCATCATCTGTTCCTACATCCGAATGGTGATATTCTCCAAACTGCTTGCACTCCCAGCCAACCCCACTTGGACTGCCAAAGAGTCTTTCCAGCAGACCGATCAATTTTTTTCCCAATCACCGGCTGTTCGTCTGTTGCCAAGTACATTGCCTGCGGCTTGGAGAGCGTTGGATAGAAACTGGAAAAAATCGGCCAGGAATAGGACAAATTCGTTTAGGGCTACGAGTGAATGGCTGATGGCTGTGAGACTCTGGCTGTAGTTGTTTCTTACATGAAGGACCATCCACCAAATCTACAGGGATCCAAGACTATGAGATGTGAAACCAAACCCACATGGACATCCCTTAACCCCAAGTCCTAGACGATTTATCATCCACACCTATTGAATTTCACGGGTTAGAATCAGAATTTGCGATAACTGGACCCTCGATATGTGTTTTGAGGCTATGCATTTAAAAATCCGACGTGTTATCCGGTTTACCTTGCCCAAACGAAACTTTGAACGCATATTGTTAATAAATTTCATCATGTGACCAGTTCATCCAGCGAAAGGGTATTGACTTTGGCGCATTGGTTTTGACCCATTGGTCGAAGGCCAGAATTGACACTCTGCACCTATTCCTGCCCTTCAACGCCATTCCTGGCACATTACACATTCTTGTATGATGAATTTGAACCCGCATGATCCATCAGCAAAACAAAACCTTCAGCACCCTGCAGTTAGGAATTTGCTTAGGCAAATCATATGAAATTCCAAATCGGAAAAACATGATGATGGGAACAATCAATTTTGCAAAAAATGGTTATATTCAATTTCAAATCCAAATGTTTCCTTCCAAATCAGCAAGTAATATCTAAACATGTTGAATCGAAATCATTTTTTTGATTCGAAATCTGAAATTCAGGGTTCCAAAATATGATGATCAAACAAAAAAATATGATTCCAACATCTATAACACTGGCTGGCACTGCGATCGCGCGAATTGTTTTGGGCGTCGCGGCCGGCCACGCTCGGTTCCCTTTAGAGCCGTAGAACCCAGCAGGTGTTCGCTGGCCCCTGGTTAAAGTATACTGAAGCCGTCCAGGATTTCTTCTTAATCTTGGAGCGAAGCCGCTAGGGTGAAATTGGGCAGGAGAGACATGGGTGTGGTTCTGGGTAGGGGGATCACTTAGAACCAACGGATTGGGATCACTCAGAACCACCCGATCACTTAGAACCAAGAAGCATCACTTAGAACCACACAAATAGGATCAGCAGAACCACCAGTCCAGATGTTGATGGTTGAGGCTGCTGCAACCAGCATAGTGGAATGAGACCTTTAGGGTAACACTTGGGGACATGGGGCTGGGACATCGGGTGGGTTTAGGGGACCAGCATGGTGGAATGAGACCTTTAGGGTAACACTTGGGGACACAGGGCTGGACATGGGGTGGGTTGGGGGGACAAGTGGGGACGTGGGGCTGGGACATGGGGTGGGCAACTCATTCTGGACTTTTTTATTCTGAGGCAACTCATCCATCAGACAATTTCATGCTATTTCTTGGAGAATACCTTCTGATTTAAATTATTCAAGCTGGTAGCACGCGCTGAAAATATGTATTCTCAAGTTATATATATGTATATACAGATTTGAGGTGAGGTAGGTGCCTCGGTTGTACACGCGAAAACCCGACTCGGCTGTACACGCGAGAAAGTAACTCATTTGTTCACGCGGATGCTGATGCGTATGACGGTGCTGACGGTGATTATGAGGATGATGAAGAAGAAGATGATGATGATTTTCATTCTGATGATGACGGGTGATATCGCTGCTGTAGATGATCTACCAGCCAATGATGATGATGCTGCTGATGATGATGATGATGACGATGATGATGATGATGATGACGACGACGACGATGATGATTCCAGGACGGTTCTAAGCGAGCCAAATTGCGCAGTTCTAAGCGATCCAAATCCCGTGGTTCCAAGCGACCCCGTGACCATGGTTCTGCACCATGATATTGTGAAATTGGTTCAAACAAACATCATCGCTGTCCATTTCAACTACAGGATGCAGCCGCAGACGTGTGGCTTTTTTTCCCCTGAAGTAGTAGGCCAAAAGCCGTTCTCAGTCTCCGAGTCTGCAAGGATTCGTGGCATGAGGCTTTCTTCCTTCCAGGTGTCGGCAAACTTTTGAAATAGATTTCCTGATTCCTCAAAGGTTGGAAATCGAACCCATGGTGTGGATGCGATATAAATTTTAACTTTCTACTGTATCTATTTGACGAATGAGAAGCCGAAAGACAATGCGGGTGATGCTCACCAGAAGTCCTCCTGTGGAAACCCAGCTATCATCAAAAGTTTGTGACCGTGCGCCCTCACGAGAAACAGGATGCACGGTTGTCCAAAGCTATTGACGCTCTGGGTCAAGTTCCAGGCTCAGATGACTCCAGCACCTACTGTAACAACTACATTGGGTTGTGGCTGGAGCAGTGAAACACCAATCTTGACACCGCAACTCAGCAACTCAGCGTCAAGGGTTCAAGGCAACCAAGGCAACTCAGCACAGGTTCGTCCAGCCGCCGCAGGGTGAACCTGGCTCAACCTCCCCCAGTGCTTCACCCATACTTCGCATTGTGAAACCTTGGACAGAAAGGTGCAGCGCGCAGCGCCAGCACAGTTGGACCATGTTGGACCATGTTGGACCTACTGGGAGGATCACAGAAGCACCTCCATCAACATTCGGGATGAGATCTGGGCACGCCAACTGGGTTGCTAAATTCCTCACCCCAAAGCAAAACTAAGTCTAAAAATAAGGTATCCCCAAAGTGATAGTGCACCATCATTTTCACCATGAAACTTGCCATTTTGGTTGTATGTATATATACCTCTCATTATATGTATACATGTATGTATGTATGTATGTATGTATGTATGTATGTATGTGTGAACAATTTGATCCTTGTTCTGGATTATCCCTTTTGTATGTAGTACCAGTAATGCTGATAGTGCCGGGCAACCTCAGTGCATGGCAAGCAGAGAGCGGTCTTATTTTCCTCGCGCAGGACTTGAGCCAATATCATTGGCGGTCCATGCATGACTGTACACATGTTCATCATGTGCAGCTACACTGTTACCTCGTTCCCCTTCGCACCCCCCATGCCTATGGCATCTTCGAACCATAGGCACGAGAGTGGGAACTTTGAATTAACTCCTTCTGCTGCTCGAATTACGCCTATGTACATAAAGCAAGCCATTCGGCCCCCCCTTCCCCACATACCCGAAGGGAATAATGGTTCAGGGTTCGCCTACTCTATGGCTGACGATGCATCGGCGATTTATCAAGCTGTACAACGCGAATTATTGCTAGCTAACATCTACTTTTCTACGTTGGCTAAGCTTGCCACTCACCCGTCGGGAGAAATGGGTCACTTCGCTACCAAAGATTTACGATGCTAACTAACGAATTCACGTGCACAATGCAGAATTTCGTGCAGATTGGGAATATCAAAAGTCTTGAACCTAAGCGAATTAGTCTAATGCCTCGCTCAGAGTCCACTCAGTTGGTCTTTTCCTGATCATCTGTTCATAAAGACGATAAACATCTTATAGTCCAGTGACCATTTTGACGGACAGAGGTAATAAGTTCACTGCTCACGGCGGACTTTCTTCCATTGAGGTGTTGATGGAGTTTTCTCCCATCCTGCCGCACGTTTCGGAGCAGCTTTCGGCGATGAGGGTTTCGCAGGCGGTGCCTTTGATGGTTCATGGGATTTTGGCATAGCTTTAGCTTTTGGCGCGCTTGCCGATGAGGATGATGCTGAACCAGTTCCTTCAGGTTTCTGTGAAGGTTGTGCTGATGATTTGGCTTTCGCGTCTGCGGTAGCAAACTTGGAAGCGGCAGTATGTCCGACTGCTTTGAATACTTCACTTACCACTTCGTCGCCAAGAGTTGGAGCCATCTTCGTTTTCATCTCGGTCTTTCCCCTCTGCGCCTCTGCTTCAGCCAGTTGAATAGCATCGTCACATAGTCGCGAATACAGGAAAACGTCCTGTTTCGTTTCTCCACCTCCTCGAACATGCCCTGATCGGCCCTCTCGATGTTGTAGCCCCCCAACTCCCATATGTCGTCGCGGAGGTCAATGGCCTGCTTCATTCTGACCAGATCGGCCTTGATGATCCCGCTCATCCCGCTCAGGTGCGACATGGATTTGAAGTTTTCCAGTCGCATCATCCACTCATGTAGCATCTTGGAGACCATGAGGATGGTTTGTAAATGGACGACGGCTGCCGTCCGCTCCAAGCTGAGATCATAGCTCATCGACATCCAGTCTTCCAGGACATTCTGGACGATGATGGTCTTACCCTGGCTGCTTGCCGCTCTGGCGTTGTGACGACGGAGTGCATAGCCTAAGCTGTAGCTCTCCTCGTACATGATGTTGACCAGGAATTTGATGCGGTCTTCAACTTCGTCCGGGGCAGGTGCCTCTCGTTGCATCACTTCAAATGACCATTTTTCCCACTTTCGTCGGGCAATCTCCTCGAAGTTCGTCCTCTTCCGGATTTGGTAACATGAACTTCCATATGGAGGGTATGTTTGGTTCAAGGATCCGAGGTGTGTTGGACTCGTATTTGCAATCTTGTCACGTAGTCCCTTAACCGTGATCTCCTTGTTGATCATACTATTTTGCCCGGTGTAGTGGTCCTTGAGGGTGTCCCATAGTTCATCTATTCTAATCGCACACTCAAAGGTGCACAAGAGCTGCATGATGCTCTTCTCCTCTGGGTTTCTGGCGGCCCCTTCCACCAACTTTGATAATCGGGCCCCTTTGTCGATGAAACTGATGGCAGACATCTTCAACTCATTTTCATTGGTCACTTTTGACAACATTTTCATTAGCAACCTGATTGCATGAGTTACGAATACTCTGCCACTTCTATCCATGACAAAGGCTAAGGCCACAACGACAGGAGGAGAAATCTTCACTCGATCCAACCATTCGTCGAGGTCCTTATCCTTGTAACCCCTGAAGTTTGCCTCCTCATAGGTTGAGAATGGAGCAGGAAGGTTGTGCTCTTGTTTCTTCTCCTGAATGAGGGACAGGGTTGATTTCAGTAGGCTGATCCCTTTAGCCGCTGATGGGATTACAAGGTCAGTTCCAGCCATTGCGAAGACCGAAATGAGGCTAGGAGAATCCGGATCCGCCAAGGTGCACCAACGACGCAGGTAACAGCCTGACTTCACCTTCAATCTACCTTCAACGGGATCCGGATCCACCAAGAGCGATCCACGACGTGGATACAGCCTCAGCTTCACCTTCACACCGCCTCGTCGGGTGATGAAGTTAAGGAATAACTGTTCATTGATGGTCTTCACGTTGGTATCGCATTCATAGTCATTCATAATGACACATGCGCATGACTTCGACTTATAGTAATCTTCCTCTTCCATAACCTTTGGTCGAAATCTCCTTCCATATACGTTGTTGATCAACATTTGATTTGTGACACCTCGAAGGATGCATCTGACAATCTTCTCGGTATATAATTGTGTTGCACGTGTTTCTCTACCCGCACATTGACCGTGAGTGTGTGAGCCATCACATTTTTCATGCAAGTCAAAGAACTCAACCCCCCATGATACGATCCTCCATGGTTTCTTGATTGCGGTCCCAACATCTTTGAATTGTGATTTCAAACCATACATGCATCCATCAAAGTCATGCACAGTCGACTGGGTTCCACTGATCAGAAACTTCATTCTCTCGTCATTCCAATAGTCGCATCCCCGAGGTAGTTCCAACAATGCCATGGCATGCAAAACATGTACACGCTGCAGACACAATGTGAACTCTTCCCATAGCTCCCAATATAGAAGTGCTTTCATTCTGATGTTGTGTGCTGTGACCTCACTCACATTTTTGTTTAACCGATTCCACGGCGAACCACCGGTGCAAGGTCCCGCAAAGAACACGCAGTCACTAGGGCCCCTGATGCAACGTCTCCATTTCGCCCTTCCGTAGTTGGACATGAGGTTGTCATCTTCGGTGATTGTGACCACATGCATCATCTTAAACCGACTTTGTTTGTGAATCTTGGTGATGATACTTTGCGTTTCAGCACACATAAGGAGCAGGCATGGGACATCATCTTTCATCTCATATACGTTGAGCGATATGACAACGTCATTGAGTATCTTCCCGAGAAAATCAGCATAAGATTGCCTGAAGTGATATGTCAGAATCTTCCCACTCTTTCGATGTAGTGTCATCTGAATATCCCAATCATTTTGTTTTCTGGTCTCATGCTTCAACTTGTAATGATGGGCTATAAACATGTCATCCAATGGAATGATTTTCATGTTCCCATCAAGGATACAGGTGACCACGGTGTCCTGGCACGATGCCCTGTCCTCCACGTCAGACCCGCTGTCCATCACATCTTTGATGTCTGCGTTGGATATGATCTTGAAGGTAGTGGTCCCTGTCCAAAATTCATTTCTTTTGTTGGTCTTCTCGATGTTATTCCCCGCCAATCTCCATGAGTCGTGGATCAATCTCCCACTTGACTGAAACACTTGGTTAGTTTCCCGCTCATCTCTAAACCGTCTCAGCTTACATGGCAGAAAGTCAGCCTCTTTGGGGGTAAACATCTTTCTTCTTGGTACTTTGTGCACTCTCGTCAATGTTGTTTCATCCTTCCATATCCATTCATCTTGATCACATTCATTTTTGGATATCTTCTTTCCCTTTCTTGACGACGTTGAGGGGTTATAGGCTTTGTCTTTTGATACCCTACCAGCAATCACATCACCACCGGCAAGTATAATTCGTCGTCGATTGGGATCTTTGTTTTCTGTGGGATATGGATCATCATCGGGGTCCCCCGACGGAGGAAATCCCATTGGAAGACTACCCCATCCAGAACTCCCCCCATGAACAACTCGAAGGAGCGTGTTGATCACCCGAGCAGTACCACATGGAGCTGCATGAATGGTTGTGGGTTCATTTCCATGGGATTGATGACAAAATAGTTGACCTACCCCCACAGTTAACTGAGGATACTTCAGGACTGGAGTCTGACGAGTCGGCACCGCAGCAGCATGGAGCCCTTGTCGTTCTGTTGACGCCAGGTGTCCCGGTGAGACAACACCAGCTGATTGCCTAGTAATCACCGACGGTGATATACTAAATTGACACGGATGGTATTGGAAACAAGCTCGTTCTACCCATTGATCAAAACGGGCTTGTTGTTGAACGGGTGGAACTCGATCCTCAACCTTGATCCATTTGCCATGAGATAGTATCCAGGTACTTCTCAAACAATCATGAGGCAATGATACACCAGGTGGTCGCTTTCTAAAGAAAGTTGGCGTCTTAACAGCCAATATGGGATCCATACCAGGTAGTTGTTGTACTTGTTCTTTACCAGAAAGACCCTTCTGATACACCTCAGGTGGTAGAATAGGTATTTCGGTATACGGAAAATTTGGAACATCTTGAGTTTTGGTTTGAAACACTTGTCGGACAGTGGTATCAACATCCGTGGTAGGTGAGACCATATCGAGCAGATCTTTCGTACCGATGTCACCAGGGTCCAACAGGTTGATGAGCATACATGCTCTTTTCCATGCCAACGGATTCTTGAACCCTTTGGTGTGAATGTCAGCGGCCATTTTCGAGGTCACCTCATACATGAGTACGTAGTTCTCCCGAGTAAAATGTTCATGGAGGGAAGTAATGGCTATGCCATGGGTCCTCTCAAGATGCCGCATAGTGGGGTTACGACCCGACCTGACTACACCGATCATACCCTGATTGTCATCATGAAACAATAATTTGGGCGACTTTCCCGTCAGCGTTTCCCAGATGCTCATTGCGGGCAAACCCATAGTACGGAGGGTGACATCGGCTGCCACGATTTCAGCCTCAGGCGTCGAATGGCTTACGCATCCTTGCCGTTTGCTGCCCCCGGACAAAGGAAACCGTGTGTGGTTACCCTGGATATGCATATGAGACCCTGAAGTTGATCTCAAAGACTGGGCACACCCTGCAAAATCAGCATCAGCAAATAAAGACAATGTCAATTCATTGAATTTGTCCCCAACCCATCCGGTCATTCTTTTAGATAGGCTGGAATTCACGTAGCACATTAAGTGATACAACTTTGCATCGTCATCAATGGTCCACTTTGTTACATTCCTGGCCAGGGAATTAATGGAACGAAGCAGATCAAAACGAGCAATCCTCGCCGCGTACAGCAGCTTCATCAACACGCTAGCAGCGTGTGGCGCTAATGCACCTCTCTCAGACTCCCCAGGCGAGACGTCTTCCCCTTGGGTTCCTTGTTCATAAAACAATGGAGCGTCCGGATCAAATTCATGAGTACACCATGGACATACCTTCTTGTTCTTGGGGTTCCCGGGACATGGTGCTCTAGACTTGTGTTTCTTTGTTTCTTCAGGTAGACTTGGAGTAGATACGTGTTTCAACTTCGTATCTTTTCCAACAATGTCTAAGTACTTCTCAACCGACAGCTTCAACAAACCTTCCATGTCATAGGTCATGGTTGACACCGGGGTTCCATCATGAAGTTTGGTAGATCCCTTTCTCAAAATACAACCAAGATAGAGTCCTAAGTCAGTCTCGGGCTCGATGTTGAGTTTTGATCGAAGCATCTCCCAACCCTTAGTCAGGTTCTCTTCCGGTCCTGCCAGCTTTAAGTCGTCTACATAGATGACAAGAAGTAACTTCAGTTTCTTGTGAAAATACATTGAAGGCCATTCTTCTCCAACAGGAACGAAGTCGAGTTCTCGAACTTTCTGATCACAATGTTGTTCCCACATTGTTCCCGAATCGGGGTGACCATATAAAGCTTTAACCAATCTTACAACTGGTCTACGGAACTTTCGAACATCGACATCGTCTGGCCAAGCATCTTCGGGTAGCTCAACCCAACATGGTGGTCCGGTTAGTTTTGCTTGAATGTACGCCTGAATAGCGTCGGCAAGTTTTACATTATGGCCAGGAAGACACCCATAGAAATCAGCCCATCTCGATGCCTCAAAAGTAGCTGGAGAATTGCCCAAGTCCTGGAAGAAAGCAGCCTCCCAGAATTGGTTCTTCACCTGATTACCAAGCAAGACACCTCGGCCTTTGAATTTTCTACTAGGGCTTCCTGCGGGCAACTGGTAATTTTTCTCAACACAGATACCATGCACTCTGGCCATGTGAACCTCTGTCTTGTTTGCCTTTGCTTCACGAACAACGTCATCATATTCTCTAATGACACTGAAATCGTAAACTCCAGCAGCATGTTGACCCAACCATTCCTTCCTCATAGCTTTACGTGCATCATCGTTTTCCATCATTTCCTTTCGACCAACAGGTCTAGCCACTGCAGTGTTGAACATCTTGTTGATATTGATTCCATCACCATTTGAAGCTAGCTTTTCTCGATGATCATCACAATGATTAATGCATGGCATACATGGAAATGGAAGGAAAACATCACTGAGGCCACGAGCGTCTTGGGGTACTTCGTTGGTGTTGTGCAACGTCGCAGCAGCCACCACTTTCCCCTGGTTGAAGTCATACACTTTGTCGTTGTTCCAAGTGGCTTTCGGCCCCTTGCCCTTCTCGATCTCCGACCATTCGTCCCACTCCATTAAGAAGTCATCATCATCAGGTACATCAGTGTCTGATAAATCTGAATAGCATGGAGCAGAGGCAACGGTCCCTCTCCCGACGGGAGAATTAGACCCCTTTCCATATTGAAAAACTTTGCCTCTTCGGACATGGTCTTGGGACATGGCCACTCCGGAAACATGATCGTCTTTGTCGTCTTTCTTGGAGGATTTGGCTTTCTTTGTTTCTTTCTCTTTCTTCTTTTCTTCTTTTCTCTTTGCTCGCTCTTCACTCTCCTTGATTTTCGCATCGCTTTTCTTCTTCTCCTTTTCTGCTTCAAGCTTCTTCTCTTCGGCCTTGGCAATTCCTTTTCTGACAGTTGGTGACATCTTCCTCCACTCGTCAGGGGTATATTTTGAAGGCCTTGGAGTAGTTGATATTCTGCGAAAACCACGTTCATCAATACGATATGGATGACCGCGAGCATTGAGTTTCACCCATTCACCATCGTCATTCAGGTATACGATCCCATCCCCGGCCTTCCCAACGGAGTAATGATCTGGCCCTCCTTCTGGAATATGAAGGTCTGGATGTGCTGGCTTATCGATACCTGGTGGTCCCAATCTTTCTGACATAGCGTCAAGGTGTCTTTCAGCTTCCAACTCTCCTTCAGTTGGCTCCCGTGGGACCTTCGACGAAGGTACACCACCACCATCGTGACCATCGTCATCATCTCCACCATCATCATCATCATCATCTGGTGGAGGTGGTGGTAGGATTTCTGGGTTTCCTTCAAGACGATCTTTCACTTTTAATCCCTCAATGGAAACATTAATCCTCTCATATTCTAACTTACATGGGAATTCAAGGGGTTCCTTTAGCTCGACCCTTTCGGTATAGTGTGGAGTCCTCAGCTTGGCAATGGGCTTCTCCGCATCATAAGCCAAGTTCTGCTTGCTCCAATCACATAGTGCCCATACCCTGTACTTTCTTGACCAATGGAGCCCGGGACCAATGGAGTATCCGGCGAACACTCCAGGGATTCCCATAGGGTCAAACTTGTGTTGTTGTTCTCGTTCACGTGAACCACTGGGCTTGAAGTACACGAGGGCACCAAAGGGTATCATCTTCCCTTTGAATTCTTCTCCATGAAGTTTGCACCAAGAACTTACCTCATCGTCGTTGGGCTCGATGTTGAGCAAATGGCTCACGCATCTGATGGCATACATCCAAAAGCATGGTGGAATCCCTGCCTCAAGTAGACAAGTTGTTGTTGCCACGAGCACGAATTGGTTAGTTCTCTCTGCAAGCGAGTTGTGCTTGGTCTTTCCGGCCAAGGAAGTATCCATTGGGATCTTTAGGATCTTCATTGCCTTGTCGAACTGTGGGGCATCATCGGAATATGCTTCTCGAATCTTACGACGGCCCATGAACTGTTTGACCGCCCGTATAACGGCGTCTGTGTCCTTTCTGGCAGAAGGATAAGACTGAAGCATTCCTGTATACCTATCCCTGATGACAAAGATGGTTTTGTCGTCGCCATAGTCCTGTTCAGCAATACGACGGTTATCAACATAGTCGAATGTGATCAGGTCCCCAAACTTTGTGAGCTTACGCTGAAACGCACCTCTGAACGTTTTCCTGTGCTTCATCTTGGCACGCACGCAAGACTCACAGTAAGGGTTCTTGTAGCGATGAGTTAGAAGGTGAATCTTCGACCGTGCTTCATTCTTCAAAGTTCCCCTCTTACTCAATCGGACTCCTCCATCTTCCTCATCAACATCAATGACATCATCGTCGTCTTCACCTCCTCCATTTTCAGGGATTTCTTCAACTTCAATTGGATGATCTTCATGGATGTCATCAGGTGCGATGCTGGGATCGTATCCGTCGTCCTCAAACTCGGCATACTCATCGGCATAGCACGACATTTCCTCAGCATCACCTGCATCACTTCCAACAGCCACTTCATGTTGATCATCTCTTACCTTAGCTTTCTTACGTTTCTTCATTGATCTCTTGGGTGACTTAACATTGGATCGTCCAACGGAGTCGGAAAGATCTTCAAGTTCATCCCCACTTTCTCCATCAATGACCAAAAGACCTTCACCTTCCGATGTTGAGCATCCATCATCAAGAACTGCCATGATCTTCTCCACACAAGATGATTTCAACTTGATCTTTTCTTGATCGACGCTCACATAGGGAATATAGTCTTTAACAGTCATCTCGATGATGTTGCCATTTGGATCCAACATGAATGGAGTTCTTCCGGTCGGCCATACAAAAGAGTAACCAAGATCAACGCATCGCTTTCCCATGGAGAGCACGGAGGGTGTGTCCTCCAAGATGTGAGCTTCTGCTGGTTCGCTAAATGCCTCGAACTTGATGCTTGAACGTTTGGTCGAACACGTTACCCCATTTGCTGTATGGAAGTTGACGACCTTGTCATCGTATGTTGGGAGATCCATTCTACTTATTCGTGTGGATGAAATGAGATCATGGCCACTTCCAGAATCCAATATGAATCTCTTATCTCTCTCTTCAACAGGAACAGTGATACACATTGTGTTGCCCCTTTTACCATATCGACCTTCAATATGCTGAACATAGTTTTCCACAAAAACTTCCCTGGACACCTCACCGTCCTCGACGTCGAGTCTGATCAGGATGTCCATGCTAGGGCCGACTATGACCAGGACTTCATCAATGTCACTGTGTTCACCCTTCTCATCGATCAGAATAGCCATTGCTTTCCCTCGGCTCGAAGCTAACCTGCATGAATAAGACCATTGCTCATCTTTCCTTATCTGATCAGTGGGCTTTCCAACTTTACCATGCCCTTTGGAGACAGTCTGAGATTTCCGATTGCACTTCACGAAGTCCTTCTTCACGTAAGTTTGAACTTGAGTTTTAGACTCATCAAATCTGATCTTCTTCTTGATCACGTTCGATGCAACCTTATGGAACGTCTCTTCATCATCGCTCCAATCATGGACAAGTGCAGGAGTAGCCTTTGAGCTTGGTGCTTCGGTGTTGGGAGCAGTGTTAAATAGATGAGGATCGTGGCGTTTGTTGCATTTGTCTCCATACCGACACTTGCCCTTGCCCAATGCCAGCATGGTTCATCAATCTTCTTGGTCTTGTTTGCCGGAGATTGACTTCTTGGAGTTCCTGGCTTCCGACCATTCCCTTTTGCGTTCTTATTCGCCTCGAACACCTTTTGATCATGACTGTATTCACAATCTTTGCCTTTTCTGCATGATTTCTTGATGAAATGGAAATGGCATGGGATCTTCTTCTTGGATCTGGGGCTGGTACTTCGGCTGTTTGCTCGATCCTTCCCTTTCCCTTGACCTTTTCCTTTTCCTTTTGCATGCTGTTTAGGCTGAGGTGATGGTAGAACTGGAGCTGCATCGGCCTTGGCCTTCGCCTTGGGCGCTGCCTTCTCCTTGGGAGTAGCTTTAGGCTTCGCTTTTGGATTTGCATCCGGTGCAGCGGCAGTTGGGTTCGGAGCAGGAGCTGAAGGTTTGCCGCCACCTGCAAAGTCTCTCGCATACTTCTCTCTGGCGGCCACATGCTTGTCCTCTCTGATTCTGGAGATGTGCCTTTCGATGACGTCCAACAGGTAGCGATAATTTCGTCTTTGGTCTCCTTCCATCCATGACTCGTACTGCTTGATGTCGAACATCATAAGACTCGAATTTCGAATCTTCTTGTATAGAGCATCACGAAGCCAATCATCAGGAGGTACGTCATCCGGCATCATGTTTGATACCATCTCCATCCATTTCTCGTAGAACACTTCTAGGTTCGAGTCACCGAGATACTTCATCGATACGATGTGTTCCATGGTGAAGGATGTTTCTCGTTGACCTGGGGTTCTGAAGTGCTCCAGAATCATAGCCAAGATTTCCCGTCCCATGACATAGGTTCCTCTTCGGCTATGACTTTGTGTTCTCAATCTCAATTTGATCGCTACATGACGAGCAACATCACCGGCTTGGGCTATCACGTTTGACAATGCAATTGACAACTTGGCGTCGATGGACTGATACCGTTGCCCCCCACTGTCATTCAACAGCTCGATGTCAGGATTTGGTCGAATAGCCGGCTGTAGCCATGCTTCCCATGCGGCTTTATCCCCGTCATTTGCCGAAAGAACAACACTCTTGATGAGATCTGATTGCCAAACCCCAAGATTCTGTTGCTTTGGCCATGGGCTAACATAGACTTTGTCAGCCTCTCGTCTTGACATTCTCGGTACTTCTTCTGCAGTGTAAGCCGCTGTGGAGACATCATCTGCTGAATCGCGTTGTGATCCTCGAACTGAAGGCAAACCTGGAGGTTCAGGAGGTGGTCCTGGGCCGTTAGGCCCGAAAGGGTCCGGAGGTCCATCAGGGTCAGGCGGACCGCCCCATCCACTCGGTGGCTTGTAATAGTCCCTCTCAGTTCCGCCAGCGATCTTGTTGTCAACCTCTTTCAGCAGATCAGCGATTCTTTTGCTTGATTGAGAATGCTGTTGTTGTTGAGGAGGTACAGCATGCCCACGATAGGAATGAGCCATATTTGTCTCATAAGTCAACTCCTTGTCGATCTGCGAAACCCAAGATTTCAGAATAGCGTTTTCACAGTTAGCCTCACTCACGTCATTCTCCAGTTTGTCGATGACTAGTCTTGATGCGAGATCGGAGTTGGGAATGCCTGCCGAATAGGGAAGTGTGTCAGGACTGATCCTAGCCATAGATGTTTCAGAATCCTTGAGACTTTTTCTCAGTTCATCTAAGTGACGTTTCATGTCAACAATCTCAGAATTCTTGATGCCAATCTTTTCATCCCTATCCTGGATTTCCCCCATGAACATGCATGATCTCTCATATTGTTGAACACCACTAGCCAATTTCATTTTTCGCTCACTCTCTAGTTCAGATCTTAGAGTTCGGACCTCAGCATTGGTGAGGGACGACGTCCCTACATCCGCAACTTCAGCCAATCTTTCTTTCAATAACATGTTTTCTTGTAAACATTCATGAACTTCATGATCTAGATCCTGAACCCTAATTTGAGCAATTTTGGCTTGATTACGTAGATCTTCAACAAGCATCTCATCGGGGCCACGACCGTCGGTCGTAGTACCCTGAGTCAACGATCTCCGCAACTTCGTGTTCTGCAACTTGATCTCATCCTTTAACTCGCAGTTCATCTCCTGCTCATTGGTGTAGAGCTCTTCATAATGCTCGGCCCTCGCGATCGAATTCACACTGGCCTGTGATTCAAGCCTCAGGTGTGATATCGCTTCGGCCTCTTGGTTCCTGTATGATGCAATTCTTTTGACGGTATCATGTTCGGTGTTTCGATGCTTCAGATCACTTTCTAATTTGGCCTGATTTGCCTCGAAAACCTTCTTCCTAGATTCTCTAGTGATCTCGTCAATACTGCTTTCATACAGCTCGGCCTGTTTACGAGACTGAACTAAAGCTTCACTCAATAGTTGATTCCGTTCAGATAGTTCATGAACTGCAATCGACTGTTGTTGGCTAATC
Organism: Cladocopium goreaui; assembly: GCA_947184155.2. NCBI lineage: Eukaryota > Dinophyceae > Suessiales > Symbiodiniaceae > Cladocopium > Cladocopium goreaui. The sequence goes on along the minus strand of CAMXCT020004602.1, from coordinate 389,198 downwards.
ACTTCAAGTTGATTGCTAGAGAAGGACGCCATTTCGGATCGATTACGATATTCCATGATTGAGTTCTGGAAATCTGTTTGCATTTCCTGACCTTCATTGTATAGTCGATTGGCAATATCGGTGGTTAAGACATTAGTTTGATGAAGTTGTTGAAGTCTTGCCTCCGTATTACCCAATAGTCCTTGAAGGTGATGTACTTCATCCTTGTACTCCTCCTGGATCTCCATACCACGTTGGTGGATCCGTCGTGCACCATGTTCCATTAGGGCACCTCGGCGCTCAAGGTCTTGGATGCGTATTGTTGCACCTTCATCTTCCTGAGATGCTACCATTAATTCTGCTTGATATTCTGCAACCTCATTCGCGGAACGTGACAATCTATGATTGAGTGCACTGACTTCATCAAATACATTCTGGTTGTGTTCCTGAAGATACTCGGTGAATCTAATCTCGATGTCATGAATCAGTTGATCTCTAGATGCGGCGTATGCTTCCATTTGGTTCAACTGACTACGTAGGGATTGACATTGTGCCCGTAGTTCTTCTATCATGGCAATAGGTTCACTAGCCACAGAAGTATCCGTTGATCTCCTCTTAACACGACTATCCCCGGTCCTCTCACCAACTCGGTCGGTCACGGCCCTGGTGGATCTGTCCCTAGGAGTAGTTCGTCCTCGAGATGGTCGATGCCCTTGGCGGGCAACATCACTCCGAGGACTGTTTCGAGAAGATCTTGGTGTACTTTGGGTGGATATCCTTCGTCTGTTTGTCGTTACTTGCCATCCGGACTGTGTAGTTCGGGTAGAGCGTATCCCACCACTGTCTGCCGTGTCACCAGGGGAAGACTGATTGACCTCCTCGACCGGCATGGCAGTGTTCTCGTTGAAGGTAAACTGCGTGGTGCGCGAATCTCCGCTACCGCCTTGCATCTTTGCGATGATGAGCTGATTGGTCCTTTGCGTCCTCAATCAATTGCTCAGACGGCCCGGCTACCAGCACGCAGGTACCACTCTCCCGACGGGAGAAGTGAGCCCTACGGCTGATAACCTGTGAACAAATGGATCCTTGTTCTGGATATCGTTGATTGGTGGTACCTTAGTGCTGGGGACTGCCGAACCCTAGCAAAGCATAGCGAGCATCACGCGATCGTTTTCCTTTCAGCGGGCGCTTGAGCCACAATGGGCGTTTGTAATGTAGTGATATGTGCATATGAGACATGCACCTAGCGCCTAGTTCCCTTTGACAATCACCAACAAAAACCATAGTTATTGGAGTTATAAACCAACATGGCAATGTCATCACCAGAGGGTATCCACCAAGTGACGGTGCTCCGCGCGATCCGTCAGCGACACGGAGCGCGGAACGGTGGAGCTACTGGACCTCGCCGATCCGGGGGTCCAGTGGTTGGGCCAACGAGCAAAAGGGGGTAGAAATGGGGATAGCCTCAATAGCTGGATGGCTTATCATGGAAAATTCCATTTTTAGAACAAGAAATGTTATGGAACAAAAATCCCATCAAAAATGATGGCTTATCATTGTTCATCTCCATGGAAAATTCCATTTTTAGATTTTTGAGATGAAAAAACTATTTTTGCCATGACAAGCGTTTGGCTCAGTTTTCTCTCGCGATTCATTTCGGGATTTATTGGGCATCAACAAGTGCGGTCATTTATGCAGCTAGACAAGCTAGTATGAACCTAATCAACCATGAAGGTGTTCAGGATGGGAATTTCATGCGATTGTGCAACCAGACTGACTGTTTCAGAGAATTGCGTGGCTGCTTCTGAGTTCCATGGTTGTGACTGTGGAAAATCAACCTGCAGCAACGAGCGCCAATATCCGCAAACGAGCGCGAACTTAAAAGGTGTGCTTTTTTAAGAATTCACACGTTAGTGCAAAAACCTGATGAAGATTCTCTCCTGGGAACACTTTCAGGACATAAACTGCACAACCACAGGGCAGTGGTGACAATCTTGACGAAACCCAGGAAATGTGAGTGCCCGTGCTAGTCTATGCACGCCTATGTCCATGACTGAGATGGCTGGGGTTTGAAGGGTTGGTTACATCACTTTTTTTTGGCGGCTGTAGAGTTACCATATTTTTTAGCCATTTGTAGACGGGATAGGCAACGAAGCGGGGACTTATAAGCCACTTATGATCATGGCAGTTGAGAAACCCAAAAAATCGTTCAACGATTTTCCCAGTTCGAAATTCTGAAACCTCCACTGAAATAGGGGATTTCCAATTGATATGATTGATTACTGGAGGGTGACAACCCTGGGGTGAGTTCAAGTCCTCGATTTGTGGTTTATACCATCTATAAATGGATGAACTAACCATGCTTATCAACTACTTACGATTGGTTCGATGATCCTGCACTTTACCATCCTCACCCAATTCATATGGAATAGTGACTTAATGAGAATTCATGGGGATTTAATGCGGACTGTCCTTTTAGATCTTTTAGGAAGCATCGGACCAGGGTCCGTTTGGTGAATTTATGATCTACCTATTGACCTATTGGTTGTTAAATTGACAGAACTTTCTATTAATTAACCAAGCAGTAGAAAAAAGGATTTCTATAGTACCATCCCCTCCACCAAATCTTTTTGGAGTGGACATTCAAGATTGAGAATTGATGCTGGCTGGTGGTTTCAACCCCTCTGAAAAATATGAAAGTCAGTTGGGATGATTATTCCCAATGCATGGAAAAATAAAAAAAATGTTCCAAACCACCAACCAGAATGGGGATTAATGGGATGATGAATGGTGGTGCACCAGTTCTTTTTTGTGGCTGAGTTGGTGAACATCACTCCAACAATGGGTCTGGGGCAGATGTTCCACCGTACGTACAGTGGTGAACTCTTGACCTTGTCTTGAAGGTGCCGGCAGAGACCGACCAAGGCGTCGCATCCAAAATCCTGAATCATACACTTTGAATATCGACTTGTCTGAACCTTTTTGGGTGACATGGAGGTCCACTTGATACAAGGTATTTATAAATTTTGATGGTCTTAGATGGTTAAACTAGTTTCAATTTACATAAATCATTATCAACTATAACACCAATTTCATTGTTCATCCCCAATTTCACCAAACATGGGTTGCAAATTACAATCTCCCCCCCGGTCCCATCATATCCGTTGAGATTCCCTTCGTCCAAGCAGCGGGGTGAAGCATTCCATTCGAGGTGATGGTAGCACTTGGCGGCTATCGATGGGACCCACAGGACCCACAGCTGCGAGAAATCGTGGTTCCAAAAGAACTGCATGCATGGAAGATTTGTCGGGATCATCGAAGCCTGGCTGAAAATTTTCAACCCTGAACTCAGGGGTCCTGGGTTAATCTGGGTTAATCTGGGTTATTGGGTTTCGGGGTTGGGTCCTGGCAACAACAAAATGGACACATTTAACATTGGTTTCATGGGGATAAGATATGATGAAATTAGTATGGAACATGGCAATTTAATCCCGGTTGCTTAAGAGCAGGGTTGACATGTCATGAATGATTCTGATCACCAATTTGAATTGAATAATTGGAATCCCGAACTAGTCATCAACGAAAAAAAAAATTGAACACTACTCAGGTGGAAGGGGGTGGGCTGGTAGTCAAAATTACACCAAGTCTTTGGGAATGAAATCAGCTCCTGCCGAGCCCAAGCATACTGTCAGATTCGGATTGGGTTGCTGAGTAACCTGAATCAAAGATGTTGTGGTGCATTACCCAAGATATCAGAACCAAGTCTGGTGGCCGGTTGAGGCCTTTCATTGTTTTCCACCGGAAGAGGACGAAAACAAAACATGAACACATGGTCTACCCTCTGGTAATTTAACAGCTTGCTATTGAGCATTGCCATAGAAATAGTCGACTTACCCATTAAAAAATGTGATTTTCCATGATTTTCCATGATTTTCCATGACTTTCCATAGGTTTTTTGTAGGTTTAGAGGGTCACATTTTTCCACCAAGAAACGGATGCATAAGGTCAGCCATTCGCCGGTGTTGGGTGAGCTAGGCTTGTGCACAAAGCCTTGGGAATCGCACAGTGATTTGGGGTGTCGAAGGTAACAATCCAGTTGCGTATTGGGTGTCAAATTTGGCCCCTAATTAATTGGGAATTTCAATGAATTTCATGATATCACCGGAAAACACGTACACCTCTCAAAAAATCATAAAAAAACATGGTACTCTTGCTCTCAAACATGCTAGAACTCTACAATCAACTTGCTACTTTGGTACTCACCATTCACCCTAGGCGGCCAGCATGATGCGAGAAAAACGTAGATATACAGTATATGATATACGTAGATACCAACTTCTATTTAAATTTTACACCATCAGAACCATTCCACACCATCCCACACCATCCCTTTAAGAAGCCGAGTCACAAGGATGTCCGTGCCGCTTGTGGGGGCAAATCACAGCCGACAAGCCGTTCAGGTGGACCATATGACCTCAGGCGTTTGAAGATTTTTGAAACCTCGCCAGGTTGCTGTTTGGGTTTATGTTTTAACCACATCTGCACCAAGATCTGCACCCACAGCACCCACAATAAGTTTCATAAGGGCCTACTGACCAATGATATCAGTCTGGCGGAAGAAGAGTAATTCACGGAACCTGACAATAGCTGTTAAATAAGGCCATTTGGGGATGAAGAATTCTCCTTCCTAAGCATCATTGCAGTGACGTCAAATCCTGGGTCATTGTAATTCATCCAGGTGAAGTCCCAATGAAACAGGACATCTTGAAGCCAAGGCAGGAGAATTTGGGACATCATCCGTTCCATAACCCATAGGATCCATGTATGGTATATGCTAACATTGGGGGTATATTGATGGTAAATGTTACCATATATAGCATACATGGATCCTATGGGTAATGCATTCTCTTCTCTATCTTTGCGGAACAGAACCACAAGAACAAACAATTCCATTTGGTATGGTGTGTAGCCCCCGAATGGAAGACTTGGACATATTTTGGATGGTATTCCAATGTATCCCACAAATAGAAGTCTCAGGTAGCATGGATCCTAACTGGAATGATTCAAGTGGGTCAATCCTTCCATCTCCACTTTTTCTATCCGTCAACTGTGATCATCACTCATCAATTTGGCAGAAGCAACATCTTGAATTCATTAGCTAATTCTGGGTACCCCAAACTTGAGATTGCTATTTTCCCCCAAAATCCTTAAAAAGAAACTAAACCATTTGCTGGTGATGAACTCTCTCATCATCACAGCCCCGGGCCCCACAAATCTCCGAGAGACTACTCTGCAAGCCTCCCAGGACCACCCTGGTCCCCAGGCGCCACTCGGAATGAACTAACGCCACGTCCGAGAAAGCCACGCGGCACCTGGGTGGTTTCACTGGGCATCAGATGGCAGATGGCTTCACCAGCATAAATGAGGGGTTAACAACCCCCCAAAAAATGGGTTGGTTAACATGGTCGAACGATGCACTAGTGCTGGTTTCATCATAAAAATCATGGTGCTCCAGGACGCTGATCCAGGGTTGAACTAGCAACTTGGGAGATTTAAGCAACATAAAAAACATGTTAAGCAGCCAAGCATGGGGGTTTAACCAGGGGAAAAAAACAACAGAAAGGATGATATCAGCCTTTAACCCTCTGGCAACCAAATATTGCTATCTAGGAAATCGGAATCTTTCAAGGAAAACTACAGGTAAATTCATGCGCATGAAGATAGATGGTATGCTCCATGGCCGGTAGCCGGTCCACCTTCAATCGCGCTGTCCAAGGGGTTGCAGGACAAAAAATGGAACAATGTCGACAACAAGGGGATATGCAGGGATTTAATCAATAGAAAGAACAGTCCAGGAAAGGAATCCAATCCCTTCTTCCTCACTTAATATGTTCCAATTTAGTTGTCCTTGTTTCTGTGGATTCTGAAGCGTTCCCAAGAATTATTGAGATGGTTTCACACGTAAACCAGCCATCATTCAGTACCCTCTGGTGCTTGAAAATTGCGGCCATTTCCCATCAGTAACCTGAGACGACCGCTTGGAATTCCTAACAAAACACACATACATTTCAGCAAAAATGTGAGATCATCCCTGTCTGTCCTCGATTGTCTAGAGTGGCGAGTTTCCCATCACAAATGGCCTCTCCATCACAAGTGGTTTTCACGGTTTCTCCATCCCAGATTCCAATTCAACCATCATGTTCCCCATCATAAATTGCAATTCTGGGGTATATACTCCGTTTTCAGACAAACCCGTTTCCGTGATTTACTGGTGAAATTCCATGCATGTCTGATAGTCAAACCATGTCAAACCGACACGTTTGATGGTCAAACGGTCAAACCACCATGTTTCCACTAGTAAAGCAATGCCATAAACCACTCATATTTTCATGATGATATATACCAGCCATAAACATAATAAACTTGGAGACGGTGGATCCTTTTGCTTTAACCACATTGGAATCATGAAGGATCTACAAACTACTGGCCATTTCACCCTTTTACAATCCAAACATAGAAAGTGGAGGAATACTATATGTGACTTCTTCGTGATACTTATCTTCATCCTATGTAAAAATATGTAAAAATTCTCATCCCACTCCATGACTCCAAGGATTAGATCTGAGGCCCAAACTCGCCGATGAAAACGCTCCTGGAATCATCCAGGACGGCCACGGTACAAGAGCTTCCCTCAACGCCTCCCAGGAGTTGTCCGCAAGAACTTGGGGAAAAAAAACAGTTCGAGCTTTAGAAAAAAGGTGGAGGTTTTAACCAACCAACATGGTAATATTGGATAATGTTAGTTAGAGCAATAGGATCCACCATCCCCAAATTTGTTCATGTTTTTTTCGGGGGGGGGCTGGTTTCTCAACCTATGACATTCCTTTACGAACAGTAATGCGAGAAATCACATGGGGATGATATAGTTACCAGATGTTACCACATGTTACCATCCATTTACATATGGTAATATATATTAGCTAATTATAGCTAATTAGCATTAATTAACCATGGTTTAGTCTTGGGTTTCCCACGTTACTTGTTTTGAATGACACTCTTCCAACATCGGATGCCTTTTTAAGCCGCGCCTTTCACCACTCCAGGGCACAGCGCGAAGGGCTGAAGGCCGCGTTGCAGGATCACGAGGTCGCCTCGGCATCTGTGCATCAATATTAAATAAATGGTATAAGCACACCACATACAATGTGAGGCCCCCAAGATAGCTAAGTTGGTTTATAACTCCAATAACTATGGTTTATGGTACTTATAACTATAGTTACTGGGGCTTATAAACCAACTTATAACTGGCGGGCCTCACATTGTATATATATATATAATATATATATATATGTAAATATGCGTGCGTATCTGGATGTGTGTCTCCATATACCTGCACATGATACCATATATTCTATGTATAAATAAATGGAAAAATCATGTATGATGATGCATGATGTATGATGGATACACGTGACAAGTGTATGTACAGGAGAAAAAAAACATACGCACGCCTTGCAGCTTGACTCAAGATGACTCAAAGATTTGGTTTGACATGTTTGAACCAAGAAGACATCAAGAACAAACCAACATAAATTGCCCAAATGGACATATCATGGAATATACCAAAGAAACAGGTGGGAAAGGCCCAAACACATTTAACAACAACACGACTAAACAATAAACACGTTTTCATATATGTGTTTAATATCAAGCTAAAATCCACCTGAAAAAACACACAAGTAAAGGCGCTATACATTAATCACATCATAAACAAATATATTGGGTAATTATTCCATATTTTCCCATATCGCCCCGTAATATTCCATAACTATCGCAAGTGCTCATATCATCCCATTAATTAATTTAGGTAATTGTATGGCCCGTATGGTTCTCCCATTCTTCCTCATTTTTGCGTAGGCATCCAATGATTATCCCATATTTGTCATACAATTACCATCTGGTTATTTGACCTAGCCATGGAAAATCACCCATTTTCAATAGGTAAATCATCATAAATCATCAAGCTAAATGGGTTGGTTTTCGTGACTATATGAAATCAGATCATCAAACGGCATCCCCAAAATTAAGAACATCGCATTTCCATGCATGTCCATTTATTTATGCGATAATTCTCCCATATTTGTCCCCCCCCAAAAAAAAAAACGATTGGCATCCCTGGCCTTTCTCTAGGCGCTCGGTGATGTGCAGTCGATCCGTGGGTTCCTGGGCCGGAACAGCCCCTTCACATGTGATTCGCCAATTGCATGCATGGTACTATCTGGTTATTTAACATAGCCACGGAAAATCACAATTTTTAAGAGGTAAACCATCTATAAATGGGGCGATTCCCATGGCTATGTTAAATAACCAGAGGGTAGTTTTCTGGTTGGTGGTGCCATACCCATCTTGACAAATATGAGTTCGTCAATGGGAAGGATGACATCCCATATATCCATATATGAAATGGACAATCAAACATGTTTGAAACCACCAACCAGTTTTCATGGTCGTTTTCATTTTGACCAACTTGAAACGAAACAGTTTCCAGCAAAAACAAGTCTGCAGCTGGGATGCTGAAACCAAATCTGCATCATCCCCAAGTTCATGACTTTCAGAGATAGGAAGCAGCCATGAAAGCCTCGGGCGGAAAACAAAACACCACACTGCACTGATTGAGACAATTTCAGCTCATCTTCGACAGCTTGCTGGGTTATTTTTCTCCTCCAGTTTTGGCCAACTTTAGTTGTCAGATGTTGTCAGGCTACCCCACACAGGATTACATATCAGAGAGCAAATCATACAATGATTCACTAATTTAGGAGTTCACTTTAATCTTCGGAACATGGTTTTGCATTATCATGGCTCCCTGAGTTCAGGTAAGTTAGACCGACATCAGTCTCCAGTTGGCACCTCGGCTTGCCGGATTTCAAAACCCACTTGGCATGGAGCAGATTCCCATATCTCCCGCCTGAAACACCATAAGAAAGAGAAAAAACATGGGCTGACTTCCTATAAGCCAGCCAGAAACCAACTCCAAATTGGAATGAGCTCCCCCAAATCATCCGGCATATGTATATATATATATAATGACCATGCAAGCTTGGTCGAAATTGGGCCATCATCTGCAGGGGATGTCTCATCCTGGATTCCCCAAAGAACTCATGGATTAACTGATGGGGAAATGTCCAATAGTTCAGCTATTCCAGATTGGTCCTTCGTATTTTTGATTATAACCTGCATCCCATGAAATAACCTCAGAAAATTGCAACAACCATTAACCGACCATCGTTTATCAATTATATACAATAATTATATCATATTATATCTCCATCTATGTTTGATGGTTAAAACATGTCAAAACCCATATTTCACGGTAAAATCCCACATTCATTGCTAAAATCCCTAAATTTCGTGGATCAAATCCAACTTTTATGGCTGAATCCATATTTTTAGATGTAAACATCCCACATTTTCATAAGCAAAAGTCCATGACATACCCTCTGGTAATCAAACATGGCTGGCGGGAAAATCCCAAAATTTGTTCGATGATTTTCCCATTCAAACACCATTTATTATAGTGGATGTTCCCTTATAAACGGAAGTTTCTAGCTGGGAAAATCATCTATACATGTGGGATTTTCTAAACAGCCGGGTTTGAGAACCAGAGGCTAAATTATCGCACCCCCAGTTGACCTCGCCATTTTCGTGGCTGGAAAATACCAAATTTGGAGAATTTTCCTGCTACAAACCTCCGTTTATAAGGGAAACTCCACTATGACATAAATGCTATGTGAATGAACGGATTTTCTCGCCATGTTCATATGACCTCACCATTTTCATTAAGGTATATCGGTCAAATCCCTGACACGTCCCCACCAGGGCCAGGGCCAAAAAAAACCACCGCACCATGCGGCTGCTCTCTGGGCTGTGGATCCTCCGCCAAGACCGAGGAAAGGCGAATCACAGTGGGAAACTCCTCCTCCACTCGCCTCGTGTGCCTCGGCAACTCGTGGGTTTCCAGGATGTTGATGATGGCTGGTATCCATGAATTACCCTCTGGTTATGTCAAAATAGCTATTGAACATGGGATTTTTATGGGATTTTCATGGGATTTTTATGGGATTTACCCTCTGGTAATGACTAACTTAGCTATGGTATCCATGAATTTTCCAACAAACACATGATCCATACGACAGGTGGCTCGGTGGCTCATCCCACCCACGAATCGAATTTCAGAAGAGCTGGATCCCGGCCTGGTAAACTTTCACGTTTAACTATTAAAAATCACATTTTTTAATGGCTAAATCCATTATAAATGGCAATTTTCAATAGCAAACTGTTAGTTTACCAGAGGGTATATCCCTGGTTATAAGTTAGTAGGGTTAATCCACTTGACAAGGGTGAACGGAAAACCTACTGGCGATAGAATGAGCCACCAGCCATGTTGACCATAGGGATGTTATCATCCAATAGCTAGTCATAGCTAGTCATGTTCAATGACCTGTTGGCTTTTTAGAGTCATCCCAAATGGGGGTTGAAGATTTTTCAGTGGCAATGGACAAGTCCTTGTAGGACCTACGGCCCTTCAGATAGGATGTGTTCTTCTTAGAGTGTTTGATCCCGTCCTAGACTTCAGTGCCCATTGAAATCATGGTGTGTTGGAAAAAAAACTAATCTATTGTGAACAAATGAATCCTTGTTCTGGATGTTATATTTCAAGTGGTACTTGTCTTACTGCTAGTTTCCGGACCCAGTAAACATGGCAGGCAGCAATCGCTCTCTTTTACACACGCAGGGGGTCTTGAGCCAAAGTGGCGTCCCATGCATGACTTGTTTGTATGTTGTCACTACGTTCCCTTTGACACCCCCCATGCCCGTGGTATTCTTCGAACCACGGACACGAGAGAGGGAACTTTGAATTAGATTCGTTCTGCTACTCGAATTACGCCTATGTACATAAAACTTGCCATTCGGCTCCCGCTTCCCCACATACCCGTCGGGAATAATGGTTCAGGGTTCGCCTACTCTTTGGCTGTCGATGCATCGGCGCTTCATCAAGCTGTACAACGCGAATTCTTGCTAGCTAACATCTACTTTTCTACGTAGGCTAAGCATACCACTCACCCGTCGGGAGAAATGGATTGCTTCGCCACCAAAGATTTACAATGCTAACTAACGAATTCACGTGCACAATGCAGAATCTCGTGCAGATTGGGAATATCAAAAGTCTTGAACCTAAGCGAATTAGTCTAATGCCTCGCTCAGAGTTCACTCAGTTGGTCTTTTCCTGATCATCTGTTCACAAAGACGATAAACATCTTGTAGCACAGTGATCATTTTGACGGATCGAAGTCATTGGTTTACTGCTCACGGCGGACTTTCTTCCATTGAGGTGCTGTTGGAGTTTTCTCCCATCCTGCCGCACGTTTCGGAGCAGCTTTCGGCGATGAAGGCTTTGCAGGTGGTGCCTTTGATGGTTCGTGGGATTTCGGCATAGTCTTGGCCTTTGGTGCGCTAGCCGATGAGGATGATGCTGAACCAGTTCCTTCAGGTTTCTGTGAAGGTTGTGCGGGTGGTTTGGCAAACTTGGAAGCCGCAGTATGTCCAACCGCTTTGAATACTTCACTCACCACCTCGTCGCCAAGGGTCGGAGCCATCTTCGTTTTCATTTCGGTCTTTCCCCTCTGCGCCTCAGCTTCAGCCAGTTGAATAGCATAAGCCATTTTGCTGACAAAGTTTTGAGGTAAAGGAATGCCACACTGTTGGGCGGCAAAGAGCGACTCTACTCTCTGTTCTTTCTCCCTCAGGCTCAGATATACTGAGAAAGCCGGGAGTTCGATGCAGTTGGGGAAGCCGTGGCTCCCGGAGCGAAAGAAGGTGTACGACTCGTGCTCTGGAAAGGTCCCTTTGAGCAGTCGTCGAAGGAAATTGCTGATGGTCACTCGCATCTCCTGTTTCCCTTGGGCATCAGCCTGCATTCGGTTCATTGGCATGAGGAAGCCTAATGACTCTGGAGTGTACCCGGCGCAGACCAGAAATTCCATCATCTTTTCATAGATCTCTAAAGTCTTGATGACAGGCATCATCATGTTTCTTGGTCGCACTGAGTATAATTTCTCTCCTTCTGACCATGAATTCCTCTTCCCTTTCTCCTGAAAGAGTTCGTCCAACTCCAGCTCCGTCGGTCGCTTGAGGTTGCCATCCTGGTCTTCTCCTGTGTAAGGACAGAAGTCGTCCAGGTCCAGCCGGACTCGCTTGGTTTCCGTCATCATCTCATAGTACTCCTCTGGAGTCAGGGTGACTCTCTGTTTGTAGTAGAGCCTGAACATTGTGATGACCTTGGACATGACAGCATTGTCATACAAGTGAGCCGCGGCCTCGGAGACATCATTGTTGATAAGTCCGTCTTCTGGCATACCCTTGCTGCCGCTCTCGAGGTTCTTAGTCCATGCTGGAAGTTTGGAAGAGGGTTCATCTTCAGGTTCGACGTCCATTTCATCGTCGTCTTCTTCAACGATTTCGTCGTCCTCCTGTTGAGCTTCCTCCTCCTGATCCATTTCCTCATCATCGCCTTCATTGTAATCGACCTCGTCAGGATTGAAGCCATAGTCGTTGGATTCGGATACGTTTTCTTGTGCTTGATGGACCGTATCCTTGAACAACGATTCTTCTTGTCGACGAACTTCTTCATCGATCTCTTTCTTCGTGGCCTCATCTTCATCGTCTTCGGGAGCTTGTAGCCGATATGGACGGATTCCACAACTTTCAAGTTCCGTCCAGCAAACTAGACACACTGCTAGCTTTGTCGGCGTCTCATTGAGACAGTGAGGACAATGGCGGCAACCTGATGTTTGCACCCTTTTGCGTTCGACTGTGTAGTCAATCAGCTTGATGCGGGCCAGGTATTGCTCTTGTCCACCAGGCTCGATGAGGTTGTTCTCGAATTGGTTGACGATGTTCATGGCATCCATGGCGGTTTCGTCAAACGGTTGGTCTTCGGCGTCGATGCACTGCCTTGCAACCCTCAAGATGGACTCCTTGGTGGCTACCGTTCTTGATTTGACCGTTCCAGACCTGACTACCTGGTCGTCGCCCGACGGGACGAACAACCGGAGCCATGTCTTATTGTTTTGGTCCTTAGGGTCCTGAATCCATCCTCCTTTGATTGCCGAGAACGGGATGATCTTCGGTGAAACGATCTGTCCCGAGTCAGTTAGTCGACCGCCATATTCCACCATCAAGGTCTCGGTCGGGATGAACAAGCATATGTAGTCACCCTTACGCGTATCAACGCTCTTCGTGATGGTCCATGATCTGTGATCCCATGGCACATACGGGTTGAAGAACGTGAACATCCGATGACCTTCTCCAAGACCTCCTGGAATTAATCCCTGCCTCCAAATGCTTCGAAGGTTGGTCTTCTTGGTGATGTGGAAACAAACCGGTAACGACAAAATGGTGTTGGGCGCGATTGGATGTGAAAGTAATGAGGACAGCAATGAGACGTCGTCCCTTGAAGATCCTTCTTTGTGCCCCGTAGGAGCACGGACCGCCACTGGGTAGAGCAGTAGACCTTCATCAGGAATGTTCGTGTTCGCATCGACTTTGTTGTCAATGCATGTCAGGCTGGTGCGCTCAATGTCCTTGTTGATACCAAATGCCAAGACCTGTTCACGAACACGACGTCCATACCGGGCACAATGGAACATGATCTTGAAGAGCAAAGTCATGCGGAAGTTTGCCTCATTGACATTCCATGCACTCTGATCATTTGCTCTTCCTTTTGGAGCAAGGAATACATGTGGCCAGCGGGCGTACTCGTGCCTCCAGATGGACTCACATTTGAGCACCTCCTCGATGGGCACCCAGCCGGCGTCATCACATGACAGACTCTGTTGCTCTGATACCTTCCCCACGTTGTGCCGCAGGATCCTGTTTAGTGATGTACTCACCTTGTCCTCGTAGGTATTGAGTCGGTTGCCAGTCTCGAAGCGGTAGTTGGCCGCATATTCTACACCGCCAAAGTAAAAGCAGTTGAAGAAATGGGCCCCTGTCGTCGGGATGATTTTCAAGAAACCATCTTGCGGCGCTTCGACTCTCTTGTAGAAGGGCTTCCTGATGTTGTTATCAGAGTAGTTTGCCATGAAGTCTGGCACAGACCATGAGTCACCTCCTCCTCTGACGATAGCGTCTCGGACCACTTCGTTGAGGTCAACAATGTTCTGTGGTCCTAGCTTTGTAACATCACGTCCTTCTATGCAGAATCTACCATACTCATCGAGGTCACCAACTTCAGACATAGTTCTGATGCTGTCGTACCATTGGTGTTCACTAAACCTCGATTTTGTAGGTTCATCCGTCTTCCCCGACCCATCAGTAGCACCTGAACCGTCCTTCTTGTGCTCAGGAGGCTCCATATCGACGTCATCAGATGTTGGACTATCAGCCTCGAGCGACGCTCGGACGGCCTTTAGCACCTTTCTGACTTCATCCCTCTTCTCATGTCCACATTCAAGATGGCCATGTTTGGTGCTACCACAATACAAGCACACGTTGACATCCTCAGAGACGGTGAAGAGTTTTCCCAACGCATCCAAAAGCTGTTGTTTCCCAGAATTCTCTGAGTCCCTGACCACATCGGTGGGGTCGTTCGCTGGCTCATCAGCTTCCTCCTCCCCAGGGTGAGCCGACGACTCGTCACCTGGCTTGGCATCGGCATCAGTGCCCATGCTGGCGTCACCCCCTGTGATGTTGTTCTTCCTGCGATAATGAGAGAATACCTGATCCTTCTCCCAGTCCGTAAGGCAGCAGAAATTGGCCAGCGAATCATATCCGGGGATTGCGTGGATGAGCTTCATGACCCTTTCGGCTTCTGCGGTTTGCAGTGTGCAGTCGAAGGATCCCCGTCTTTTGTCATTGATGGTGCTCGAGGTTCGGGAGGTCGATGTGAATTGAGCCAGTGCCTTTTCCAATCCATTGAGATATTCTGCTGGATCGACACTAGCATTGAAAACATCTACGACTCCCTTGGCCATATTGGCCACGTCCAAGACATCAAGCCAGAACTCGATGATATCTCCAGTTTTCTCGGCAGATGCACGGGAGAATCCAAAAATCTCGTTCCTCTCCTTCACCTCGGGAACGGCAACCTTTTCGAAGAAGTCTTTGTATGCGACATTTCCGCAATCCTTTGTGACTCTGTAGATCAAGAGCCACTTCTTTGCAACATCGTCGAAAACTCTTTCGCGATATATGCTGAATTGCTTGCCGCGCCCGTTCCGGAAAATTTCCAGGGCTTGCCTCTTCGAAATTCTGACTCCTCCCATGTGAGATAGAGATTTCATCAAGTGCTCCCCATACGCCAACGATGCATTTGAAATCAACGAAGACGCAGTAAATGTGAGCCATGTTTGGAATCCTTGATTGATGTCAACAATGTCAACACCAAGGTCCTCGAATGCAACCTTCAACCTGGCTGCAAGGAGTAGTACGGACTTCCTGGCCTCCAATGTGGGAGCTGAACGTTTGTAATGGTCCTGGGTATTGGCGGAGCAATTTATGCAATGGGTAGGTCTCGACTGGCACGTCTCGATCTCATCCATTGTCACTGCGCCTCTGCAAGTTCCGCACAGGATGTCGTTGTTCTCCTCGTCAATGGTGAACCACATGCATCGATCGGAAACCACTGGTTCCATCTCATGGGTGCCGACCACCGGTTCGACCCAACTGGTCTTGAACCTTTTGTCTTTGGTGAATCTGTTCACGGCGGTCCCAGGGCCTCGCTGGAAGATTGTGGTGTCGTCATTTGCATAGTCACCAGGGGTCATTTCGCCTCCTGCGATCTTGAACGCCTCAGTTGGTCCGGTCATATCCTCCAGAACTTTGGCGATGATGCCCGATTCATCAGGTTTGAACGCTCCTTCATTGAGAACTGATACGTATTCCCTGTTCGTGGCACACATGAGGAAGACCCTTTGGCGAAATAGATTCTTCTCGATGACAGACCAAATTGCCGTCTTTCCCAAAGTCCCCTTCTTAGTTGTACTCAAAATTGGATACTGTTTCCCAAATTGTGAATACATTGACCGCCACATTCTCTGATCCGATGTTACCAAGATCCCTTGGAGCCTCATCTTCTCAATCAGCTCCTCTGCGATCCTGGACGTGACAGAGTCCATTCCATTGAACATGGAGTCATTGTTGATGGCGACCATCAGGGGTCGGGACGTAACTTGATCAAGATCGAGCACCCCTTTGACGAACTTGTTCTTGAATTCGTTTTCAAGCATGACACAATGAGGTGGTTTTGGTGAATGTAGGAACTGCAATGACAACCAAAGGTGCACAGTTATCAAACCATCGTCGACGGTATCCGTGCTGAGATGCTGCTTGACTTTGTCAAGGGTGTCAAGGAATTGCTGGAGAGGTCGTTCTGCTTCAGAATCATGGATTTTGAACACCTCGACGCTTTCCCATCCCATGTCAGCTAATCCCATTTGGATGCCATGCGTCCCACTTTGGGTTCCCACGCGGAACATCAGGTCGGTGATGAGGATGGTTGTTCCAGCCCTGAAATCACCTGCCAACATGTCATGATCTCTTGGACCGCTTGGTGCTTCGATGATCCTGCAAGCAAGTGGATTGGTGATCATCTTCTTGATGCGGCCAAGGTCGGATTGGTTGGCGACGTTCACATCGTGATGCCCTAGCATCATGAGCATGCCTGCTGTCGACAAATAGCATCCGGTCCGCGTCAGCATGTACTTGCGGACAATGTGGCTGTAACACCTCAGCCAATCCTTCTCGGATATGGTGGATGCAGTGTCCTCGGTTACGACCCCCGGATTGCAAACTCCGAAGATCATGCAGGCATATGCGGTCACTCTCCTCAAATATTGTGCCCAAGGTGCTGATCCCAGTGTGCTAGCTGCTTGAGCTGCGGGTCCTTGGACGATTGATAGAAGAAAGTGATCTCGCTCGTCCATCCATGCTGAAGTAATGAACTCGGAGTTCCTTTGATCGGGCATCGATGAAGTTCTGAAAAGATATCCATTCGGTACCCGAGGAATCACCCAGTCCTTTCTTGCAGGAGGTGTAGATGGCCTTGCCTTCGATGGTGGAGCTTTTGGTGGTGGTGCACTCCCAGCTGCAGAGCTGTAACCATCGTGTCCACCGGCGGTGGAACTACTAGGCCCAGTCTGTTGTTGTTGCTGTTGTGCCCGCTGTGCATCGGCTTCCCTCTGTTGCTTGTCATTCATCATTCTGATAGGTGAAGGATCCCAACCTGGATGATCCGGTTGACTTGGAGGGTTTCTGCCGTCTCTCGGCATCAGCGGAATGTCCCAGCCATCAATGTGGGAGACCTCTGTGGCTCCTTGGCCCATCTGTGTGGTGGCAGTGGTCGTCACATAGTCGCGGATACAGGAAAATGTCCTGTTCCGTTTCTCCACCTCCTCAAACATGCCCTGGTCGGCCCTCTCAATGTTGTAGCCCCCCAACTCCCATAGGTCGTCGCGGAGGTCAATGGCCTGTTTCATTCTGACCAGATCAGCCTTGATGATCCCGCTGAGGTATGACATTGATTTGAAGTTTTCCAATTTTGTCATCCACTCATGTAGCATCTTGGAGATCATGAGAATGGTTTGCAAATGGACAACAGCTGCCGTCCGCTCCAAGCTGAGATCATAACTCATTGACATCCAGTCTTCCAGGACATTCTGGACGATGATGGTTTTACCCTGACTACTGGTCGCTCTGGCATTGTGACGTCGGAGCGCATAGCCGAGGCTGTAGCTCTCCTCGTACATGATGTTGACCAAATACTGGATGCGGCTCTCAACTTCATGTGGTTCAGGTTCCTCTCTCCGCATCACTTCAAACGACCACTTCTCCCATTTCCGACGTGCAATTTCCTCGAAGTTCGTCCTCTTTCGGATTTGGTAGCAAGGACTTCCATACGGAGGATACGTCTGGTTCAATGATCCGAGATTTGCTGGGCTAGTATTTGCGATCTTATCGCGCAAGTCTTTGACTGTGATCTCCTTGTTGATCATACTGTTTTGCCCAGTATAGTGGTCTTTGAGGGTATCCCATAGTTCATCTATTCTGATTGCGCATTCGAATGTGCACAACATCTGCATGATGCTTTTCTCATCTGGATTTCTAGCGGCTCCTTCCACCAATTTCGACAGTCGGGCCCCTTTGTCAATGAAGCTGATGGCAGACATCTTCAACTCACCTTCGTTGGTCACTTTTGATAACATTTTCATGAGCAACCTGATCGCATGAGTTACGAATGCCCTGCCACTTCTATCCATGACGAAAGCTAAGGCCACAACGACGGGAGGAGAAATCTTCACTCGATCCAACCATTCGTCGAGGTCCTTGTCCTTGTAACCCCTGAAGTTTGCCTCCTCATAGGTTGAGAATGGAGCAGGAAGGTTGTGCTCTTGTTTCTTCTCCTGAATGAGGGACAAAGTTGATTTCAGCAAACTAATGCCTTTGGCCGCTGAAGGGATCACAAGATCAGTTCCAGCCATTGCGAAGACCGAAGTGAGGTATGAGGAATCCGGATCCGTCAAGGCGCACCAACGACGCAGGTAGCAGCCCGACTTCACCTTCAGTCCACCTCTAACGGGATCCGGATCCGCCAATATTGATCCACGACGTGGATACAACCTCAGCTTCACCTTCACACCGCCTCGTTGGGTGATGAAGTTAATGAATAGTTGTTCATTGATGGTCTTCTCATTAACCTCGAGTTCATGGTCACTCACAATGATGCATGCACATGACTTCGATTTATTGCCATCCATATCATCTGGAACTTTTGGTCGATATCTCCTTCCATAAGCGTTGTTGATCAACATTTGATTGGTGACACCTCGAAGGATAGATCTTACAATCTTCTCGGTATATAATTGTGTTGCACGTGTTTCCCTGCCCGCACATTGACCGTGGGTGTGTGAGCCGTCACATTTTGCATGCAAGTCAAAGAACTTGACCCCCCATGATACGATCCTCCATGGTTTCTTGATTGCGGTCCCAACGTCTTTGAATTGTGACTTCAAACCATACATGCATCCATCAAAGTCATGCACAGTTGATTGGGTCCCATTGATCAGAAACTTCATTCTCTCATCATTCCAATAGTCGCATCCCCGAGGTAGTTCCAACAATGCCATTGCATGCAAAACATGTACACGTTGCAGACACAATGTGAACTCTTCCCATAGCTCCCAATATAGAAGTGCTTTCATTCTGATGTTGTGTGCTGTGACCTCACTCACGTTTTTGTTTAACCGATTCCACGGTGACCCACCGGTGCAAGGTCCCGCAAAGAACACGCAGTCACTAGGACCCCTGATGCAACGTCTCCATTTTGCCCTTCCGTAGTTCGACATGAGGTTGTCATCTTCGGTAATCGTGACCACATGCATCATCTTAAACCGACTCTGTTGGTGAATCTTGGTAATGATACTTTGCGTTTCGGCACACATGAGGAGCAAGCATGGGATATCATCCTTCATCTCATAAATGTCGAGAGATATGGTGACGTCATTGAGTATCTTCCTGAGAAAATCAGCATAGGATTGCTTGAAGTGATATGTCAGAGTCTTCCCATTCTTTCGATGTAGATTCATCTGAATATCCCAATCATTTTGTTTTCTGGTCTCATGCTTCAACTTGTAATGATGGGCTATAAACATGTCATCCAACGGAATGATTTTCATGTTCCCATCAAGGATACAGGTGACCACGGTGTCCTGGCACGATGCCCTGTCCTCCACGTCAGACCCGCTGTCCATCACATCTTTGATGTCTGCATTGGATATGATCTTGAAGGTAGTGGTCCCTGTCCAAAATTCATTTCTTTTATTGGTCTTCTCGATGTTATTCCCCACCAATCTCCATGAGTCGTGGATCAATCTCCCACTTGACTGAAACACTTGGTTGGTTTCCCTTTCATCTCTAAAACGTCTCAGCTTACATGGCAGAAAGTCAGCCTCTTTGGGGGTAAACATCTTTCTTCTTGGTACTTTGTGTTGTTTCATCCTTCCATATCCACTCATCTTGATCACATTCATTTTTGGATAGTTTCTTTCCCTTCCTTGATGACGTTGATGGGTTATAGGCTTTGTCTTTTGATACTCTACCAGCGATCACGTCACCACCGGCGAACACAAGTCGTCGTCGATTGGGATCTTTGTTTTCTGTGGGATATGGATCATCATCGGGGTCCCCCGTCGGAGGAAATCCCATTGGAAGACTACCCCATCCAGAACTCCCCCCATGAACAACTCGAAGGAGCGTGTTGATCACCCGAGCAGTACCACATGGAGCTGCATGAATGGTTGTGGGTTCGTTTCCATGGGATTGATGACAAAATAGTTGACCTACCCCCACAGTTAACTGAGGATACTTCAGGACTTGAGTCTGACGAGTCGGCACCGCAGCAGCATGGAGCCCTTGTCGTGCTGTTGACGCCAGGTGTCCCGGTGAGACAACACCAGCTGATTGCCTAGTAATCACCGACGGTGATATACTAAATTGACACGGATGGTATTGGAAACAAGCTCGTTCTACCCATTGATCAAAACGGTCTTGTTGTTGAACGGGTGGAACTCGATCCTCAACCTTGATCCATTTGCCATGAGATAGTATCCAGGTACTTCTCAAACAATCATGAGGCAATGATACACCAGGTGGTCGCTTTCTAAAGAAAGTTGGCGTCTTAACAACCAATATGGGATCCATACCAGGTAGTTGTTGTACTTGTTCTTTACCAGAAAGACCCTTCTGATACACCTCAGGTGGTAGAATAGGTATTTCGGTATACGGAAAATTTGGAACATCTTGAGTTTTGGTTTGAAACACTTGTCGGACAGTGGTATCAACATCCGTGGTAGGTGAGACCATATCGAGCAGATCTTTCGTACCGATGTCACCAGGGTCCAACAAGTTGATGAGCATACATGCTCTTTTCCATGCCAACGGATTCTTGAAACCTTTGGTGTGAATGTCAGCGGCCATTTTCGAGGTCACCTCATACATGAGTACGTAGTTCTCCCGAGTAAAATGTTCATGGAGGGAAGTAATGGCTATGCCATGGGTCCTCTCAAGATGCCGCATAGTGGGGTTACGACCCGACCTGACTACACCGATCATGCCCTGATTGTCATCATGAAACAATAATTTGGGCGACTTTCCCGTCAGCGTTTCCCAGATGCTCATTGCGGGCAAACCCATAGTACGGAGGGTGACATCGGCTGCCACGATTTCAGCCTCAGGCGTCGAATGGCTTACGCATCCTTGCCGTTTGCTGCCCCCGGACAAAGGAAACCGTGTGTGGTTACCCTGGATATGCATATGAGACCCTGAAGTTGATCTCAAAGACTGGGCACACCCTGCAAAATCAGCATCAGCAAATAAAGACAATGTCAATTCATTGAAGTGGTCCCCAACCCATCCGGTCATTCTTTTAGATAGGCTGGAATTCACGTAGCACATTAAGTGATACAACTTTGCATCGTCATCAATGGTCCACTTTGTTACATTCCTGGCCAGGGAATTAATGGAACGAAGCAGATCAAAACGAGCAATCCTCGCCGCGTACAGCAGCTTCATCAACACGCTAGCAGCGTGTGGCGCTAATGCACCTCTCTCAGACTCCCCAGGCGAGACGTCTTCCCCTTGGGTTCCTTGTTCATAAAACAATGGAGCGTCCGGATCAAACTCATGAGTGCACCATGGACAAACTTTCTTGTTCTTGGGGTTCCCGGGACATGGTGCTCTGGACTTATGCTTCTTTGTTTCTTCAGGTAGACTTGGAGTGGATACGTGTTTCAACTTCGTATCTTTTCCAACAATGTCCAAATACTTCTCAACTGACAGCTTCAACAAACCTTCCATGTCATAGGTCATGGTTGACACCGGGGTTCCATCATGAAGTTTGGTAGATCCCTTTCTCAAAATACAACCAAGATAGAGTCCTAAGTCAGTCTCGGGCTCGATGTTGAGTTTTGATCGAAGCATCTCCCAACCCTTAGTCAGGTTCTCTTCCGGTCCTGCCAGCTTTAAGTCGTCTACATAGATGACAAGAAGTAACTTCAGTTTCTTGTGAAAATACATTGAAGGCCATTCTTCTCCAACAGGAACGAAGTCGAGTTCTCGAACTTTCTGATCACAATGTTGTTCCCACATTGTTCCCGAATCGGGGTGACCATATAAAGCTTTAACCAATCTTACAACTGGTCTACGGAACTTTCGAATATCGACATCGTCTGGCCAAGCATCTTCGGGTAGCTCAACCCAACATGGTGGTCCGGTTAGTTTTGCTTGAATGTATGCCTGAATGGCGTCGGCAAGTTTTACATTATGGCCTGGAAGACACCCATAGAAATCAGCCCATCTCGATGCCTCAAAAGTAGCTGGAGAATTGCCCAAGTCCTGGAAGAAAGCAGCCTCCCAGAATTGGTTCTTCACCTGGTTACCAAGCAAGACACCTCGGCCTTTGAATTTTCTACTAGGACTTCCCGCAGGCAACTGATAGTTTTTCTCAACACAGATACCATGTACTCTGGCCATGTGAACCTCTGTCTTGTTTGCCTTTGCTTCACGAACAACGTCATCATATTCTCTAACGACACTGAAATCGTAGACTCCAGCAGCATGTTGACCTAACCATTCCTTCCTCATAGCTTTACGTGCATCGTCATTTTCCATCATTTCCTTTCGACCAACAGGCCTTGCCACTGCAGTGTTGAACATCTTATTGATATTGATTCCATCACCATTGGAAGTTAGCTTTTCTCGATGATCATCACAATGATTAATGCATGGCATGCAAGGAAATGGAAGGAAAACATCACTGAGGCCACGAGCGTCTTGGGGTACTTCGTTGGTGTTGTGCAATGTCGCAGCAGCCACCACTTTTCCCTGGTTGAAGTCATACACTTTGTCGTTGTTCCATGTGGCTTTCGGTCCCTTGCCCTTCTCGATCTCAGACCATTCGTCCCACTCCATCAAGAAGTCATCATCATCAGGTACATCAGTGTCTGATAGATCTGAATAACAAGGAGCAGAGGCAGAGACCCCTCTCCCGACGGGAGAAAAGGACCCTTTCCCATACTGAAAAACCTTGCCTCTTCGGACGTAGTCTTGGGACATGGCCACTCCGGAAACGTGATCGTCTTTCTTGGAGGATTTGGCTTTCTTCGCCTCTTTCTCTTTCTTCTTTTCTTCTTTTCTCCTCGCTCGCTCTTCACTTTCCTTGATTTTCGCGTCACTTTTATTCATTTCCTTTTCAGCTTCAATCTTCTTCTCCTCGGCCTTAGCGATCCCTTTTCTGACTGTTGGTGACATCTTCCTCCACTCGTCAGGGGTATACTTCGAAGGCCTTGGAGTAGTTGATATTCTGCGAAAACCACGTTCATCAATACGATATGGATGACCGCGAGCATTGAGTTTCACCCATTCACCATCGTCATTCAGGTATACGACCCCATCCCCAGCCTTTCCGACGGAGTAATGATCTGGTCCTCCTTCTGGAACATGAAGATCTGGATGTGCTGGCTTATCGATACCTGGTGGTCCCAATCTTTCGGATATTGCGTCAAAGTGCCTTTCAGCTTCCAACTCTCCCTCAGTTGGTTCACGTGGGACCTTCGACGAAGGTTCACCACCACCACCATGACCATCATCATCGTCTCCACCTTCATCATCATCATCATCATCATCATCCGGTGGAGGTGGTGGTAGAATTTCTGGGTTTCCTTCAAGACGATCTTTCACTTTCAACCCTTCAATGGAAACATTAATCCTTTCATACTCTAACTTGCATGGGAATTCAAGGGGTTCCTTTAGTTCAACCCTTTCAGTGTAGTGCGGAGTCCTCAGCTTGGCGATGGGCTTCTCTGCATCATAGGCCAAGTTCTGCTTACTCCAGTCACATAGCACCCATACCCTGTACTTTCTTGACCAATGTAGCCCGGGACCGATGGAGTATCCGGCGAACACTCCGGGAATTCCCATAGGGTCAAACTTGTGTTGTTGTTCTCGTTCACGTGAGCCACTGGGCTTGAAGTACACGAGGGCACCAAAGGGTATCATCTTTCCTTTGAACTCTTCTCCATGAAGTTTGCACCAAGAACTCACCTCGTCATCATTGGGCTCGATGTTGAGCAGGTGGCTAACGCATCTGATGGCATACATCCAAAAGCATGGTGGAATTCCTGCTTCAAGTAGACATGTAGTTGTTGCCACAAGCACGAATTGGTTAGTTCTTTCTGCAAGTGAGTTGTGCTTGGTCTTTCCGGCCAAGGATGTGTCCATTGGGATCTTTAGGATCTTCATTGCTTTGTCGAACTGTGGGGCATCATCGGAATATGCTTCTCGAATCTTACGACGGCCCATGAACTGTTTGACCGCACGTAGGACTGCATCAGTATCCTTTCTGGCAGAAGGGTAAGATTGAAGCATCCCCGTGTATCTATCCCTGATGACAAAGATGGTCTTGTCGTCGCCATAGTCCTGTTCAGCAATACGACGATTGTCAACATAGTCGAATGTGATCAGGTCCCCAAACTTTGTGAGCTTGCGCTGAAATGCTCCTCTGAACGTTTTCCTGTGCTTCATCTTGGCACGCACGCACGACTCACAATATGGGTTCTTATAGCGATGAGTTAGAAGGTGAATCTTCGATCTTGCCTCATTCTTCAAAGTTCCCCTCTTACTCAATCGGACTCCTCCATCTTCCTCATCAACATCAATGACATCATCGTCATCTTCACCACCTCCATCTTCAGGAATTTCTTCAACTTCAATTTGATGATCTCCATGGATGTCATCAGGTGCGATGCTGGGATCGTATCCGTCGTCCTCAAACTCAGCATACTCATCGGCATAGCATGACATTTCCTCAGCGTCACCTGCATCACTTCCAACGGCTACTTCATGTTGATCATCTCTTGACTTTGCTTTCTTACGTTTCTTCATTGATCTTTTGGAAGACTTAACATCGGATCGTCCAACGGAGTCGGAAAGATCCTCAAGCTCGTCCCCACTTTCTCCATCAATGACCAAAAGACCTTCGCCTTCCGATGTTGAGCATCCATCGTCAAGAACTGCCATAATCTTTTCCACACAGGATGATCTTAGCTTTCTCTTCTCTTGATCGACGCTCACATAGGGAATGTAGTCTTTAACGGTCATTTCGATGATGTTGCCATTTGAATCCAACATGAATGGGGTTCTTCCAGTCGGCCATACAAATGAGTAACCCAGATCAACACATCGCTTTCCCATGGAGAGCACGGAGGGTGTGTCCTCCAGGATGTGAGCTTCTGCTGGTTCACCGAATGCCTCGAACTTGATGCTTGAACGTTTGGTCGAACATGTCACCCCATTTGCTGTATGGAAGTTGACGACCTTGTCATCATATGTTGGTAGATCCATTCTACTTATTCGTGTGGATGAAATGAGATCATGACCGCTTCCAGAATCCAATATGAATCTCTTGTCTCTCTCCTCAACAGGAACAGTGATACACATTGTGTTGCCCCTTTTGCCATATCGACCTTCAATATGCTGAACATAGTTTTCCACAAAAACTTCCCTGGACACCTCACCGTCCTCGATGTCGAGTCTGATCAGAATGTCCAAGCTGGGGCCGACGATGACCAGGACTTCATCAATGTCACTGTGTTCACCCTTCTCATCGATCAGAATAGCCATTGCCTTCGCTCGGCTTGAAGCTAACCTGCATGAATAAGACCATTGCTCATCTTTCCTTACCTGGTCAGTGGGCTTGCCCACCTTACCATGACCTTTGGGGATGGTTTGGGACTTCCGGCTGCACTTCACGAAGTCTTTCTTCACGTAAGATTGAACTTGAGTCTTAGACTCATCAAATCTGACCTTCTTCTTGATCACGTTCGATGCAACCTTATGGAACGTCCCTTCATCATCACTCCAATCATGGGTAAGTGCAGGAGTAGCCTTTGAGCTTGGTGCTTCAGTGTTTGGAGCAGTGTTGAATAGATGAGGATCGTAGCGTTTGTTGCATTTGTCTCCATACCGACACTTGCCCTTAGCCCAATGCCAGCATGGTTCATCAATCTTCTTGGTCTTGTTTGCCGGAGATTGACTTCTTGGAGTTCCTGGCTTCCGACCGTTGCCTTTTGCATTCTTGTTCGCATCAAACACCTTTTGGTCGTGACTGTATTCGCAATCCTTGCCTTTTCTGCATGCTTTCTTGATGAAATGGAAATGGCATGGGATTTTCTTCTTGGATCTAGGGCTGGTACTTCGGCTGTTTGCTCGATCCTTTCCTTTCCCTTGACCTTTTCCTTTCCCTTTTGCATGCTGTTTAGGCTGTGGTGATGGTAGAACTGGAGCTGCATCGGCCTTGGCCTTCGCCTTGGGCGCTGCCTTCTCCTTGGGAGTAGCCTTCGGCTTCGCTTTTGGGTTTGCATCCGGTGCAGCAGCAGTCGGATTTGGGGCAGGAGCTGAAGGTTTGCCGCCACCTGCAAATTCTCTTGCATACTTCTCTCGAGCGGCTACATGCTTGTCCTCCCTGATTCTGGAGATATGTCTTTCAATGACGTCCAACAGATAGCGATAGTTTCGTCTCTGGTCTCCTTCAATCCATGACTCGTACTGCTTGATGTCAAACATCATAAGACTCGAATTTCGAATCTTCTTGTATAGAGCATCACGAAGCCAATCGTCAGGAGGAACATCATCCGGCATCATATTTGATACCATCTCCATCCATTTCTCATAGAACACTTCCAGGTTTGAGTCACCGAGATACTTCATTGATACAATGTGCTCCATAGTGAAGGCTGTCTCTCGTTGACCTGGGGTTCTGAAGTGCTCCAGGATCATAGCCAAGATTTCCCGTCCCATGACATAGGTTCCTCTTCGACTATGACTTTGTGTCCTCAATCTCAATTTGATCGCCACATGACGAGCAACATCACCGGCTTGGGCTATCACATTTGACAATGCAATTGATAACTTGGCGTCGATTGACTGATATCGTTGCCCTCCACTGTCATTCAATAGCTCGATGTCAGGATTTGGTCGAATAGCCGGCTGTAGCCATGCCTCCCATGCAGCTTTGTCTCCATCATTTGCAGAAAGAACAACACTCTTGATGAGATCTGATTGCCAAACTCCAAGATTCTGTTGTTTAGGCCATGGGCTGACATAGACTTTGTCAGCCTCCCGTCTTGACATTCTTGGCACTTCTTCTGCAGTGTAAGCTGCTGTGGAGACATCATCTGCTGAATCGCGTTGTGACCCTCGAACTGAAGGCAAACCTGGAGGTTCAGGAGGTGGCCCTGGACCGTTAGGCCCAAAAGGGTCAGGAGGTCCATCAGGGTCAGGCGGACCGCCCCATCCACTCGGTGGCTTGTAGTAGTCCCTCTCAGTTCCGTCAGCTATCTTGTTGTCGACCTCTTTCAGCAGATCAGTGATTCTTTTGTTTGATTGAGAAGGTTGTCGTTGAGGAGGTACAACATGTTCACGATAGGAATGAGCCACATTTGTCTCATAGTTCAACTCCTTGTCAATCTGCGAAACCCAAGACTTCAGAATTGCATTTTCACAGTTAGCCTCACTCACGTCATTCTCCAGTTTGTCGATGACTAGTCTTGATGCGAGATCGTAGTTGGGAATGCCTGCCGAATAGGGAAGTGTTTCAGGGTTGACCCTAGACATGGACGTTTCAGAATCCTTGAGACTCTTTCTCATTTCATCTAAGTTACGCTTCATGTCCTTAATCTCAGAGTTCTTGATACCGATCTTTTCATCCCTATCCTGGATTTCCCCCATGAACATGCATGATCTCTCATATTGCTGAACACCACTAGCCAACTTCATTTTGCGCTCACTCTCTAGTTCAGATTTTAGAGTTCGGACCTCAGCATTGGTGAGGGACGACGCCCCTACATCCGCAACTTCAGCCAACCTTTCTTTTAACAACAAGTTCTCTTGTAAACATTCATGAACTTCATGATCTAGATCCTGAACCCTGATTTGAGCGATTTTAGCTTGATTACGCAGATCTTCAACAAGCATCTCTTCGGGGCCACGACCGTCGGTCGTAGAACCCTGAGTCAACGATCTTCGCAACTTCGTGTTCTGCGACTTGATCTCATCCTTCAATTCGCAGTTCATCTCCTGCTCGTTGGCATAGAGCTCCTCATAGTGCTCTGCCCTCGCGATCGAGTTTGCACTAGCCTGTGATTCAAGCCTCAGGTGTGATATGGCTTCGGCCTCTTGGTTCCTGTATGATGCAATTCTTCTGACGGTATCATGTTCAGTGTTTCGATGCTTCAGATCACTTTCCAATTTGGCCTGATTTGCCTCGAACACCTTCTTCCTAGATTCTCTAGTGATCTCATCAATACTGCTCTCATACAGCTCGGCCTGTTTACGAGACTGAACCAAAGCTTCACTCAGTAGCTGATTTCGTTCAGACAATTCATGAACTGCAATTGATTGTGGTTGGCTAATCACTTCAAGTTGATTACTAGAGAAGGATGCCATTTCGGATCGATTACGATATTCCATGATTGAGTTCTGGAAATCTGTCTGCATTTCTTGACCTTCATTGTATAGTCGACTGGCAATATCGGTGGTTAAGACATTGGTTTGATGAAGTTGTTGTAGTCTTGCCTCCGTATTACCCAGTAGTCCTTGAAGGTGATGTACTTCATCCTTGTACTCCTCCTGGATCTCCATACCACGTTGATGGATCCGTCGTGCACCATGTTCCATCAGGGCACCTCGGCGTTCAAGGTCTTGGATGCGTATTGTTGCACCCTCGTCTTCCTGAGATGCTACCATTAGTTCTGCTTGATATTCTGCAACTTCATTTGCGGAACATGACAATCTATGATTGAGTGCATTGACCTCATCAAATACATTCTGGTTGTGTTCCCGAAGATACTCAGTGAATCTGATCTCGATGTCATGAATCAGTTGATCCCTAGATGCAGCGTATGCTTCCATGTTGTTCAGCTGATTACGTAGGGATTGACATTGTGCCCGTAGTTCCTCTATCATGGCAATAGGTTCACTAGCCACAGAAGTCTCCGTTGATCTCCTCTTAACACGACTATCCCCGGTCCTCTCACCAATTCGGTCGGTCACGGCCCTGGTGGATCTGTCCCTTGGAGTAGTTCGTCCTCGAGATGGTCGATGCCCTTGGCGGACAACATCACTCCGAGCACTGTTTCGAGAAGATCTAGGTGTACTTTGGGTGGATATTCTTCGTCTGTTTGATGTGACTTGCCATCCGGACTGTGTAGTTCGGGTAGAGCGTATCCCGCCACTGTCTGCCGTGTCGCCAGGGGAAGATTGATTGACCTCCTCGACCGGCATAGCGGCGTTCTCATTAAAGGTAAACTGCGTGGCCGCCTTGCATCTTTGCGATGATGAGCTGATTGGTCCTTTGCGTCCTCAATCAATTGCTCAGAAGGCCCGGCTACCAGCACGCAGGTACCACTCTCCCGGCGGGAGAAGTGAGCCCTACGGCTGATAACCTGTGAGCAAATGAATCCTTGTTCTGGATGTTATATTTCAAGTGGTACTTGTCTTACTGCTAGTTTCCGGACCCAGTAAACATGGCAGGCAGCAATCGCTCTCTTTTACACACGCAGGGGGTCTTGAGCCAAAGTGGCGTCCCATGCATGAATTGTTTGTATGTTGTCACTACGTTCCCTTTGACATATATTATTCATTGGGGAACATTTAATATTAGGGAGATGGGGTTATCCTTTCTTTATGGAGAAAAAACTTCATGAACCCTCCACATCCCCCAGGCCCACTATATCACAATTGTTCCATGAATTCTGGATGGTATTTCATCGTTTGATTGTGCGGGGCAAGGGATTGTACCATGTTTTTCTTGGTTAAATCCGTGATACATCCCACAAAATGTCACATGTTTCCAACAAATCTCCATGGTAAATCTGCACTTAAATATTAAATTTGGACACGTGATAATGATTCACCAACCTCCAGTAACAGCCATTTTAAGGGATGATTCCCCAATCCTAAGCTGCATTTCCAGTGACATCGCGACGTGAGGTCGTGGTCAATGTTTCTCAGATTTGCCATCAACAAGTCCCTTGTATATACCAATTATAGCACCCATTTTTGTTGGTCAAGTTACCAGATTTGATGCCTCAACAAGTATTAAATCAACATTTGCTATATTCTATATCACCATTGTTCATCATGTGTTTCGTAAATCCGCATGTTGGGGTCATGGGATCGCCCATTTTTTGCTGAGAACCACACGCGCCCACCATCCAGGAGAGAACTCCCAAGAAGTTGGCGGAGCAATTCGTGGGCGCAGGAGTCAGGCTTTCCACCTGTGGTGATCGGATGGGGAGATACTGGATACCAATGCTACGTATCCAGCCGTTGGCTGAATATGGATCTAGATTGATCTAACCATGAAATATGGGCTTTTGACATGGATTTTCATGATTTAATTAACCATTCAAAATAGGCATTTGACATGGATTTTAACCAATGAATAGTGGATATGGCGTCAGTGGGTGATTTAAGCATTTTAAGCTCCCCCGGATGGCCGATCGGTGCCGAGACGCATTGGGGAGGTGACAAATGGTTGGTTCAACTTCATCAATTGCCCGCAAAGCTCCCGATCCTTCACAGGAGATGTTCCAGTTCAACGGAAGGCGCCGCTTGGCCGTCAATAGCGTCGTGTCTGGCAGCGGCTCATCGTTTGACGCCTCCTTGTTCAACTGGCTCTCCGGCGGCGGCGGTGCTAGTGGCGCTGGCGGTGCTTGTGGCAATGGTGGCACGGTGAGACATGGTGAGAGGAACCGTGGCTCCAACAACAGGGCGCCATTGGAGTTCTCCTGTGAGTTCTCCCAACGCACACAGAGTCGGAGTTTCAGCTCATTCGAGTCTGGTTTGGGCACAAAGCAGGGGTGACCATAGCGTCGGTGTTCTCTGACACATGCCACCAAGCCATTCAAGTGCTTCATGCGACTGCTCTGTAGGCCTAGGCGTGGGTCGAAGGGTTCGAAGCTTGGTTGGTTCATAGGGGGTCTCCGAATGGATGGTGTCAATCCCCTATCATCAACCAACAAGGGCCTTTACTCCAAACCGTAAACAAATGATGGGCTTGGTGGCTTCATTCCCCATGAATCAACCATTTCTCTGAAGCATCGCAGTTTCAGCTAGGGATATGTTAAACATTTTTAACACAACAATCTGAGACCACTTCTCTTTGGTTTGTTTGGTATCATCTGGTAAACCCAACAAAAAATCAACTAGTTCAGTTGAACTTTTTTCGGTGAAACTAGAGTGTACTTCGAGGATCATCCCACAAATCGTAGGTTATCCATCTAGAAATTGACTACCCTCATTCACCACTTGAGTTTTACATTGCTATTTTTCAACCCCTTGAACTAGTGTCACAAATACCACCAACCCTAGTTTTTTTTCCTACACCCTCTGGTACACTTTCACATAAATATGGAAAGATCCACCATTTTCAATGGGAAAATCCACTATTTCTATGGTCATTTTCAATAGCTGTGTTAAATTACCAGAGGGTAAATCCCATAAAAATCCCATTAAAATTCCATTTTCAATAGCTATTTTGACATAACCAGAGGGTAAGTGACTCGATCAGCCCCGCCTCCGATGATATGCCTGGATCCAATGCGCCAGTCCTGGTGGATCAGTCGCAGGTCGCTGGACTTCACGTGGTCCTCAGCCACTTTGAAGCTGCGCGAGGTGTCCAAAATGGCCACCTGGATGGCAAGGGCTCAGGGGATGGCCAAAAACATCGGAAAGTCACGGGAAAATCGCGAGGAAAAGCCATGGAACAGTTATGGAAAATATGAAATATGATACATAATGGGGATAAACTTTATCAGCATGGGTATCTTGAGATGTCCAGGATGGTATAGATTGGACAAGTTGATCTTGGGATACCTCAAGTCATGGACCACTTTAGCCCAGCTAAAGGCACCTGTTCCAAGTAGTTTGATCATGAATGTCACAGCCGTCAGCTGGAGGGGTGGGTGGGTCTCTGTTTCCGTTCTGGAAAACAACTCCGATAAACGAGTTGTTTATTGAACATTTTAACAAGAAAACACACCAACAGAAGCTTGTTGAGCGGTTTCTTGATGTTTCTTGGGCTTTGGTGTATTTTGCAGGTTGTAATGATTCCCACTCCCATCTCTTAACCCTTGGTCATCAATCCCGAAAATGGAAAATCACCAGCTCACAAGACAAATCATGCATGATAATTCACCTATGAAATCCCATCTGTTGAATCCATGATTTCTAGGGTAATTACATGTCGCTTACCTTTCCAAATTCGTCATATTTTGTCATTAGCAGAAACCAGCTAACAACGGCAAAAAACACCAAAATCACTGAGTTGAAGCGAATTACACTTTACCCATCCCAATGACTTTATAGTATATATATGATCTTATATGTATCTTTATAGATCACCTCCCCGTATTCCCCCGTTAACTCCGTTAACGTTTAACACATCCAACGTGTCCCCATGGCTTGCCCCGCCCGTTTTTAAGTCACACCTTGCAGTCAAGGGAGGTCATCTCGCAGAGCACGGCGGCGGAGCCGCCATGAAAGCTCGTCGAGCCCAGAACCACCAAATCGCCACTCTGAAACTCCGCCTGGGTCGATGGGTCTGTGTCTGGTCGAAATCGTCTGTCGATGATGAAGATTGATGATTTTTATGAATGATAAAAGCTATTCATGATATCTATCTATCATCAATGTTGATATGGTGGTTGGTGGATGATGATAGGTGAAGATTGATGATCAATGATGATAAAGTTTGGCTCATTTTGGAATATTTGATATCTATTAATGATGGATGAGATCGATGATAGATAGGTATGTCAATGGTCTGTCGATGGTGGAGATCAAATATTCTGGATAAAGATGAATGATAGATGTATGAGATATTAAATCCGCCGGATGATGTCGATAATAGATGAAGATTGATGATAAATGACCCATAAAATATCAGATAGCTATAAATGATACGAGTATCTATCTATCATCAATGTTGATATGCTTTGATTCGTGGAGATCATCGTCGATGTCAATGTCAAGTGCCGGATGATTGTATATTGTAGATAAGAATTGATGATAGATAGATATATGATATGCAAAAATACACGTAGAGAGAAATTAGCTCTTTGCTGATTTCCAGTTGGCCCCGACAAGATTTCATAAGCTTCTGGTGTGTCATACCATAGTGAATTGGGGTTGAAAAGGGCGTAGCAACTAATTTATGACTGGGGGCGCCACGCTGTGATGATGATGATGATGATGATGATGATGATGATGAATTCCGGAGTTAGGAGTGAGGGGGTTGAGGGTTAAGGTTTGGCTGATGGGGCTGGTAAGGGCGCCAATTTGAGATCCTTGGGGTCAACATGTCCAAACAATCTTGAGAGGAGATGCATGGTCACAATGTGGTTCCTACCATGGGCGGCATACTTTGCCAATATTCACCAGAAACCAGTCGGGATGTGGTTTTTAATGATGGGTACGAGTACTACTAATACTATCCAATACGACTACTCACTGGTAAACTAACATAACTATGGAAAGATCCACCATCTTTAGTGGGAAAACTCACTATTTCTATGGCCATTTTCAATAGCTATGTAACAAATTACTAGAGGGTTAACATCCATTTTCCTATGGGTTTTCCTATGGTTTTCCCATGAAAAAACCTCCATTTTCCTATGTTCTCACTGAACAAGTTCTCACCTCACCAGTTCGATGGTCCCTCCCGGCCAGGCCACAACGATCGAACGATCCCGTCCCAATCGCTGCCGAGGTTCCGGATTGTGCTGCCTACTGCTGGTTGGCAATACCTCAGAGATGTTGCTTGGACCAGCCATGTTCAGAGTGAATTCATCACTTGAGTTGGCTAGTTCTGATCATCCACTGTCAATACATCGCAATTTCAAGCTAATTGAGCTCAATCCTATCGTTGATCCTCATGAAATCATCATGAAATCATCATGAAATCATCCTCCAAACCAGTCCTATCCAGCCGCCTGCTCACAAACTTCAGTCGTCTTGTGCAACTCTTTCAGTTTGTGTGCTTTCACCGCCTGGAAGCTCAGGGAAATCTGCCCGTTTGAGACAGAGGTCAAATTAGACATTTCATCCTGTGGGGTTATAAATAATTCTATGATGGGTTGGAGCAACCCTGATGGTGGATAGACATGCCATTTCATGAAAATCAAGATGCATGCTAAAACAAGATCGAGTCATCATCCTATTCAAGGAAGTGCGAACAATCATGCTTTGAAACCACCAGCCAGTTGTAACCCCGAGAGCGTTCCTTAATCTGCATGACTGTCTTCGATTGTATTTGATTCCCGAAGATTGGTTGAACGTTAAATCGCTGCTGGCCCAAATGCCCAAACGACATGTTTCAAGTTTTTCCTGCGCCTGAGCCATGTAGAGCTCAGGCTCAAACAACGATGTGATCTTGCAAACATGTGGAATCCTCAGCGAGTCCCACGATGAGTTTGAACTGGTCAATTGGGCATAGTTGGGCTATCAAAAATCTATGTATAAATATGATAATCCTCGAAACGGAGACTTACTAACCAGGGTTATTAACCACTTCCTATATAAAGTGGGATGATCCAAGTCCCAACAAAAGCTAACAAACATGGATGTTGACAACAACCACATTTGAAGCCAAACTCGTTGACCCTTGGGGCCGATGTTGGAGAAAGACCCATCCCAAGGTGGTTGAGCTTCATGTTGAAGGCCCATTTTGATAGTTCAAAATGGGCGAACATTAGTCACATGAGTACATCTACAACATGTTGATAATGGATGTATGATTATGCGTGCATCCACGAAAGCTATGCGTTTTCAGAATGCACAAAATCCAAGGGGTCAAACAAATCAACAAGAAGGACTTTACTGGCATCTGTCATTTTCTGGCACATGCACGAACAAAATATTGGCAAATAAATGGCAAACAATCAGGCATTTTTCTTCCAAAGTTGGACATACTACCCCAAAAACACCACAAGCATATGATGGCGTGTGGCGATCTAATCCATCTAGTTATCGGAAAGGAAACTCCCAGTCCGTGTTGCTCTTTTTGTGTTGGGGTTCCATCGGTAACTTAAACTCATGGAGGAATATCACACACTTGGGATCCAGGGCTAGAAAAATATCACTTGATGATAAAAACATGTGATATTTCAAAATTGCGTGATCAATGTGCAGAGCCAAACAATATGAGAATACATCATCACTAGGATTTTTCTGGGCGAAACTGCGAAACTGACATATTTGGTACCCAGCCACCAGTAGCGACACATCTGAACATTGCTGGTTGCCTCTCCATATCCTCCCTGGGCCCCATATTTTCGTTGATAAAAATCACATCTGGTTGGTGGTTGAGCCACCCCTCTGAAAAATGATGGAGTGAAAGTCATTTGGGATGATGACATTCCCAAGATACTGGAAAATAAAATTCATGTTCCAAACCACCAACCAGCAATTGTCATTGGTTTGCGAGGCCATAGATTTGACATCAACCAAAAGAGCTAGATTCTTCAAATGATGGATGAACCTATAGTTATAGTAAAACTGCAAATCACCTTCAACAAATCCATGTTTGGGTCTTTGTCCGCTGCTTGATCATCATTTTCCTTATAACAAGGCAAT
The DNA here is from genome assembly GCA_947184155.2 of Cladocopium goreaui. Lineage (NCBI taxonomy): Eukaryota > Dinophyceae > Suessiales > Symbiodiniaceae > Cladocopium > Cladocopium goreaui. The sequence continues at coordinate 353,471 of CAMXCT020004602.1, read as the reverse complement.
TTCTCTCTCCATCGCCATCTCAGGAGATCAGCAGTCAAGCTGAAGGCGAGCTAAAAAGGTGACGTGGCAGGTCAGCACGCAAGCTCGTTGGCCAGGCGCGTCATATCACCAAGCCACCGCAAAGGTAAAGTACAAATTTATGTTACTATACATAAGCAATTTGAAATTGCCAATTTCAAATCCATTCTGTTTTTCAGACACACCCATATCCACTATTAATTGGCAAAAATCCCTATGTTTCATGGCCAAATCACCATCGAACCAACATGTTTCATGTTTTGACCAGTCTTGATGGGAAATCCCATGATTCCACGTTTTTTTTTCATGGTTAAACCATGTTAAACCAGGATTTCCCATTGTTTTCATGGTTAAACCATGTTAAACCACCAGGTTTCACCATGAAGACCATTCTTCATGGTGAAACCCAGCATTTTCTCCGGTTCCCGGCATCCAAGGGACTCCTCAGGGCCTGGCAGTGGCCTCTTAGGCAGCCACTGTTCCAGGAGTTTGTAGAAACCCAGGGCGCAGCCGCCTGCGGGGAAGATCTTGGTAAAACATAGGGATTTAACCATGGGGATAACTAAGATCATTAGTAATGTAGTAATTATCATAACCATGGGGATGTAATGGGGATAACAAAGAATAACTAAGAATATCCTAACCATGGGGATACAATGGGGATATGATAATTCTTGGTAAATCTATCAGCCATTTCACCATGACTGGGATAACCGAATATAATATAGATCTTAGGGATAATCTATGTATCTATGTGTTATAAATATCCTTTAACCATGAATAATATGGGGCTAACTAGAGAACATAAGGATATAATGGGGATAATAGAATATAATTGAGATATAGGAGTGGTATCTAGGTAAACTAAACTATTTTCATAAATCTAGTATACTAATGAACGGAATTAACAACTTCAACCCATCAAGAATATGGGGTTACTGCAACTGGAGAAAACGGATATGTCTGCTGAGGATGTGCTCGGTTTAAAACAAAGTGTTGGTAAAAACGCAATTTAATGTGATTTATGACAGCATGTTCGCCCCAAGCCGGACGTTGCTCCACACTTACAATCGTCATGATCATGATCATGATCATGATCATCATGATCATCATCATCATCATCATCATCACATCATCACATCATCACATCATCACATCATCACATCATGATCATCATCACATTAAAATTCGCCACCCCCTCTTATCAATATGTTGACTGGGGTAATAACATCAACTTTATCTTCATGAGGGTCAACATTTTCACCACCCCCTCTGAAAAAAGATGTTGAGTGGGGCAATAACATCAACTATATCTCCATGAGGGATCAAAATTTGTCACCCCCTATGAACAATATGTTGATTGGGGTAATAACATCAACTTTATCTTCATGAGGGATCAAATTCGCCATCCCGTATGAAAAATTTGTTGATTGGGGTAAAAACACCAACTTCATTTTCATAAGGGATCAAAATTCGCCACCCCCTATGAACATGTTGAGTGGGGCAATAATATCAACTGTATCTCCATGAGGGATCAAAATTGGCCACCCCCCTACGAACAATATGTTGATTGGGGTAATAACATCAACTTTATCTTCATAGCCACCTGAAGTCAGACGCGGCGCAACGTCAGGATGGCAGCGAACATGTTCAAACATTGCAATTTAAGCAAAAGAACTGTGGATTGCACCGATGAAAATCCCTTGGGAAACCATGGCGGAAATGGGCTCGTCCAAAATGATGTTTTATTTTTTAGTGTGCCTCCAGTAAACATACCAAAAGATGTGGGAAAACTAGGGTTCCATGACCGGAGTTCCCTTCGGAAAACGATCTAAAAAAACCGTGGATTTCCAATGATAATTTGGATGGTAATGGCGGGTAGGATTTCGTGTACTGCATTATACAGTTATGGCCATTTACCAGTTATAACTGGTTATAAATGGGATTATGCATTCCATAAATGGGGTTATAAATACTTATAACTAATAACTGGCCATAACTGTAATATCCTGGCATATCAGTGAATAAATGGGACGACGCCCAGCCTGTCCCATCCATGATCGCAAGCGCCGGGGCCCCTTGAGCCCGGCTGTTGTTGGAAAATCAAAAAATGAGAGCCATTAAAAACCTAAGTCTTTTTATTTTTTATTGTGTTTTTCCAATTCAACATGGCAACATGTGGAAATTGTCTGAATAACTCTTCAGCCCGGAAAACTAGGATAAAACCCCAAGAAACGTGTGTTGCAAAGTGATTTTCGACGAAGGCAAGCCCTTTTTGGCCGCCTTACTCCACGTTTTCCGGATGTAGCACCACATCTAGGGGTCATCGACCCAGCTCTTCCGCTCCAAGCAGTTTTGCTGGCATCATTAGTTGAGTGAGGCACCTAGCGTGCGCATCCGTCATGGGGTTGATTCATTGTACTCATCTTCAAGAAAATTTTATGTCGTGTTGGGGGGCCAGGATGTCATCCCATCTTTCTTGATTCTAGAAAGTCTATAGGCCTAAGACCTAGACCTAGCCATTCATTGGAAAAACCTATGGAGGACGTTCATTCAGGGCACCAAATCATAAGGTATTTGAAAATTGTTGACGGCTACTGGGGTTCACTCCCTGCAGCCTGAAAATCTGGGAGTCCGTGGCTGCCAGGGTGTCCAAGCTATGGGGGTTCTTAAGTCATGGGGGATCCTCAAGTCACCTTCGTTGGTTCAATATTAAAATGGTCAAGTTTTAGATGATTCGGGGTCCCCATTTTAGGAAACCTCTAAATGAGTCAATGTAGCAAAAGAATCCAAAAGAGACATGTGGCATCGGGTATCACAAAAGAATCATGGTTTCACCGTTTGACCGAGATTATCTTTGTTCACAAGCTTTTGAGTGCTTCAAAAACCACACCAAAACCTCTTGGGTGTCACGAAAAATTACGGCCCAAAATGGCCCAACTTCCATCAACTTCCTCTGGCAGACTTGGATTCCCTCGGATCTGTCCAGGCCCCATGGGCCAAACATCGCTACTTCAGCCGCTTTGCGACTTGAGCGATGATGAAGGAGAGGAGACCAAAGGCTCCACAGCCCTGAAGGGTTGGAACCTGAGGACCAAACTGCTGGGTTTCCAGGAGCTGGTGGCTTCTCCAACTTTGGTGGTCTTCCAAGAAGCTTGGGGATTGTTTGGCATGAAACAAGGTATGGTTTCTGGATAGATCCACTGATTCAATCAACAATTGGCACTTCATGAAGAAAAACTAAGGAGTGAGCCAACAATCATAGGATTTACCGATTTACCTAACGAAAAAACTGGATTTAACAAAAATGCAGGAGCTGGAGGGTTGTTTTCTGGGTTGTTTTGGAAGGGGCACATCTGCAGGAACATTTGTTTGGATATTCTATACCGCTTTTGCTGGGAAAACCAGCCAAGAAATAACAAAAAACAACACGCTTTAAATGGATTTCTTCCAAGTAACAAATGCCGGAAACTAATTGTTGGCTGCAACTTTCGCACTAAAAAAGACGGATGGTTTCGCCCCAGTCCTAGGGCCTCCGGCCACCTCCATCAGCTGCCCGTTGACGGCTGCTGCCAAGGTGGCCGCAAGCGCACCCACCAGGGCAGCTGGGCCGCCCAGCTGCAACGCCTGCAGCCTCCTCCTGGGGACCGTAGAGTCGTGGGCAGCCAGGGTCTCTTGAGACATTTTGAGACATCTTGAGACATCCCCATAGTCGTGGTCAAAAAAAACTTGGCAAATATGCATACATATAATCATGTATATATATATATATATTATGATATAATATGCTTCTATGATGTGCAAACTAGTATAGTTTAATAGTGTTTAATAGATAATAGCAAAATATACCATCTGGTTATTTAACATAGCAATGGGAAATCACAATTTCTAATCGGTAAACCATCTATAAATGGGCCATTTTCCATGGCTATGGTAAATAACCAGAGGGTAAACTATTTCTCATTCTGTAAATGTCCCAAAGGCGGCCCCTTTTTTGGCGCCGCACTACGCTCCGGTGGTTAGTCGTCCCCCGCATTCTTCGCCTCTGAAACTTCCTCCGTTGCGGTAGCACCAGCGTCAGGGCGGTTCCGCGCCTTGTACGACATCAAGGTGTGAAAGGCGGGCGTCAAATCTGCGCTGAAGGTATCCATGAGTCCCTGGCCATAAACTTCTCCAATGATGAGACGCGCCTGTTTGGCCACCTGGCGAATCCGATCCATGGTTTCATAGCGACCTTCATCATCTGGACCCAGCACTGCCACCATTTGCCGATCCACTTCTTGCACGAGGCTGGCAATGGCTGGAGCCAAGCGATCTGGTGGAACCATAGCGGCCATCAATGGAGTGCCACCAGGGGCACCTGCAACCTCCACTGGTGTCAGCTGATCTCGTAGAATGTTGTTCCTGATGTTCTCATCTTCAATCCTCAAGAGTTTGTTTAACATTCCCCTCACTCGGGAAGATTTCTTTTCAAGCTCCTCCTGCATCACGGTGCTGATATGCATCAGCACCTGCAGTCGTTCTCCATCCGCCGAAGCTTGCGCCTCACCGATGTTGAGCTGCAAGACCATGAGGATCGGCAGTGGGCTCTCAACAGATTTCAACATCTTGCGGATCTTGAGATTCACGTCGCCATCAGCCTCTTGAATCAACTCTTCCAAGACATTCTTGGCATCCGTCAAGCGCCGAGTCATGGCCATTTGGATCGCATCACCCAAGCGTTGAGCTGCCAAATGGTCCGCAGCCTGTGGATCAGCAACCTTCATTCGCAGAGATGCCAAATCATCTGGAGAAACTTGGGCAAATACTTCTTCAAGTCGTTCTTCCAAAGCAGACCCACCATCAGCCGCTAGGTCCAGTAGCTCGGGGAGCAGGCTCTCGTCAGCGCCCTCCACAGCCGCCGTGCCGGCTGTGCCCTCCGCTGCCCTGCTGACGCAGGAACTGCGGGGAGGGACCAACCAAGTTGAGGAGAAACTGCCGCACGCCAGCGCCACAGCAACGCACAAGGTGTTAAACCTTCGCCGCGGCTGCATAGCCATGGCCGGCGTTGGATGAGGTGAAGCCAGTGTAGTCGGCGTTTACTATCTGGGGATTGGAAATCAAGAACAACCTGGCAAACCCGTAAGGTTTCTTGATGGCTGTCATCCCATTCCCAAGATTTATGATTAGATTTGTTTGTCAATCTGGATCATCATCCGCCTTCCAATCTTTAGGGGCTTCTGTGAAATGATTCATTTCCTTGTAAATTGCTGTTGAAAAACGTCCTTTGGAAGCTGACCGTAGCCCAAAATGATGGGCCTGGGCCTGGTTGAGGCAGACCATATCAACCTGGCAATTTGCAACAAGGCTTTAAGTTGCAACAACCTCTTGGAAAATATTGGAAAACCCACCAAACAAGAATAATAGCAATAATAAGCATGAACCAACCAGGTTTTTGACACGGCTCAATTAAATCACCAGTGGTTCTGATGGGTTTAGCTCTAACAAATGGGTCTTCAACACCTCAGTGATAAAATCAGGCAATGTAACATTAGATTGTTCCAAACTCAAAAAATAGCTGTTTCCAATTGCCAAGCTGGCTTACAAGCAAACAGTGGAAGAATGGTAGCCTATGCGTAGGTTTATGCACGCACACATATTTACATACAGTATATATGAATATATATGATGCATTGGTTGGCATCTCTGTCAATGAACTACTTAGCTTGGTACCTATGTCTACCTGTTTTGCAATAAAAACACATGCCACCATCTAGAATCATTCACTGAACATCTGCCAGGTGTCTTGCTTAGGAAGCCCTTGTACTCAGCAGGGGCTTCGCTCATCGAAAAGGGTTTATCCAGACTCCAGCGTAAAGCCAGCACGCAACCTGCATTGGCCACGCTCGTCGAGCGATTGGGAATCTCCAGTGGCAGGTGATGGAAAGCACTGAAAAAAGGACCTGCCACAATTTGCAGATGTAGAAAACATCAAGAGAAACATACAAAAACGATAGAAACATATGTTGCTAAGGGTAGGCAGCTAGACAGCCACACTCCATATATACTCCATACATTCGATGACAACCTCAGACCTTTACAGCCTTTACCATCATCAAACCGAAGAGACTCGATGGCCAAACCGTACGGGGACACCTCAGCAAGAAACATGAAGATCCTCAACATGGCTACTCCAATTCATCCAAGTCATGAATGACCAGTATTGAAACCCACTAGGTGTTGGGGTAATGTGGTTAATGGCCAATGCCATAAACCATCCCCAAAATCACCATTTTTATGGCTGGTTTTTGAACCGTCACCATTTTTAGGGGTGGTTTGTAACATTGATCTACCCACATTACCCCCATTTTAGGGTTTACCTCCATATTGGAACATCCATCCAAAAACTGGTTGCACCTCAGAGAGATTGCCGCCCCGTCTCAAAGACCGCCCAGGCCCCAGCTGCGTCGGCAGCAATGCTGCCGTAGTTGAAGACGCCGCTGGAGCACATGCCAACGTACCTCGATGGCCCTCTTTGCCACCGGAAGTCCCATGATTTCCTATGAAAATTGGGTGCGAAGTGTCTGATTTATGGAGATTTCACATGATTCCAGCTATTTCTGGCAATTTCAGAAAAACAATGGTTTTTCTCAAGCATCAAATGTGGATTCCCATCATTTTCACGTACCACACCATCTTTTTGCGGATTTGTTGTTGGGTTGGGAATGTACAAGCTGGTGCCCCCAGTCTTGTGAGCGCTAGGTCGGATAATGAATCATAATTCCTAAGGCTGTTGGGTTCATGGGGAAGATATCCAACTACTGTGGTTGCGAAATCCTGTGTTGCTAGATGGTTTATCCCATTATCCCATTATTTACAGGGCTTCATAGGAATCCCAATAGTTACCAACCGCAGGATTTTCTCCATCCACAGTAGTTCGGGTCCTCCGAGCAAATGGGTGTGCGGCCACTGCTTAACCAGAACGACTATCGCGTGTGAAGTTCGCGCATTGTTTATGCATTGTTTATACTGTATATACATATATATATATACTGTACATATTCTAAATTCATATTATACACAATTTGTTCGGACTTTCTTTTCTACTACAGAAAGTCAAGCTATTGTTTGTTGATCAATGCGTCGGGGTTACCATGTCCATGTCTGGTAGAACGTGTCCACCCCTTGAGGTTATCGGACCATATCTTCGATGGACGTGTTCCAACTGGTATCCCACCATCTAGTTCCTCAAATGCTTGGATGAAGCGCCTGCCACAGTGAGACGTCACCTATATACAGTATCCCAGGCTCTTGTAGATTCCAACCAGCAAAATGAGAGCGGCTCCGGCGTAGCGAAGGTTGGATTCCTCTTGCAAAGCCCGTGCTCTGGCAGAGTCATGCCATCCAGCCATCCACCGCCCGATCCCACTGGTTTCTAAGAGTTGTCCAACCAAAACCATTGGGAGTTGCAAGTGTTCCTGTTTACTACATTGATGATATGCCACTTGATTGTACAAATATTATACTGGTTGGTGGTTTGAACCCCTCTGAAAAATATAAAAATTAGTTGGGAATATTATTCCCTATATATGGAAAGTCATGAAATTTATGTTTGAAACCACCAACCAGTATATAAATAATAAGCATAAACAGTTTAGCATCTACCAACACATAACATGACTGTCCCTGAATTTATCAACCCCACAACCCGCGACTGACAAATCTCAAGGAACACAACTCCGGTAGTCAAACAAACCATGCCAGGGAACTAAAGCTTCATGACCTCGGGGATTTACATGGATTTACCAGCAACATTTGATGATACCGGAGGGTATTTCATTACTATCCCATTAGTATCCTACAATTATCCTGTAATTCCCCTATTACTATCCCTATCAAGGCATATAAATAGGATAATTATCATAGGGATAATCCCTGTCAAGGCAAAAAAAGAGGGATTATCCCTATAATATCCCTATCAAGGCTATTAAATATGGACCCAGTGGTTAGATAATTATCACTGTTAAATAGCATATTATCTAACCACTGGATCCATATTTAAGGAAATCGTCACCCCCTCTGAAATGATCAAGCCGGATCTATAAAATTCCTCGGGTTATGTTGCTACCAAACTAAGCCTCGAAGCAAGCGCAGGACCGGCCCATGTATACTGTATGCATGTGTATATACATACCTGGTTGGTGGTTTACCTACCCCTCTGAAAAATATGAGTTCGTCAGTTGGGATGATGAAATTCCCAATATATGGAAAGTCATAAGATTCATGTTCCAAACCAAACCATCAACCAGATACATTTATGTGTGTGCATGTGTATGTATAAGCAGTGGTGCCTTATTGTTTGGCTAGTCCTGGATGGTAATCATCCGATCTTCCTTCACCAACTTGGAGTACTTGGTGTCCTGTCAGCTGGTTTCATGTGATTGCTACTTGGTCATCTCTATCATCTGGCCCTCGTGGCTTGCTCAAAAACCACCCATCTATCATCATCCCCATCTGGTTGGTGGTTTCAACCCCTCTGAAAAACATGAAAGTCAATGGGAAGGATGACATCCCATATATTATGGAACATAGAAAATGATTGAAACCACCAACCAGCCATGGCCAGTTCGGAAATTTACAGCCATGTTTGATGACACCCCTCCGGGTACATTAATGCCACCTGGGGAACGAATTGGGATCAAGAGTGATGCAGAGATCTTGTTCAACAGCATCATGTAGGGGACCACCCTCCCTCATTGAAACTGTCATGGAAAGCTGCAGGTCAAAATTTTTGGCACCGCATTTCATGCTGATACAGTTGAAGCAGCTTCCCAACGAGAAACAGCACCGTGCAACCAAACCCTCCCCAAATGGATGGCGAAATATACAGATATTAATATAGACCCAAACCCAAACCCTGTATATATGAAGGCTGCAGCACCTATGACATGATAAAACCCAACAGAACACCTGGTTTAGCATTCTTATGTGATTTCATTTTTTGGGATCAAACTTGGGAGAATTGAATATTTAGATAGGGGGATAAAGCTGGTTACATCACATTGTTTAAATTCCGGACAACTTGTCATAATTCACGTACTGCAATTAAAGCAAATATGGTAATTTGACATAGCTATTGAACATTGCCATTTAGTTCGTTGATTTACCTATGAAAAATGGCAGTTCTTCCAGTTCCCCGCGTTTAATATCTACCCCAATCCCCAGGCGTTACACTCCAAAACGCCAGCCTGTGTCACGGAATTGCTCTGCTTCATGGGGGTTTTGGCCTGACCAATCTTTCATCAGATACAGGCGGTTGGTTGCTTTGACAAACCCCTCATTCATCGCAAAACAAAATAAATACCATCTGATTATTTAACATAGCCATGGAAAAACCCTTATACATGGAGGTTTTAATGGGAAAATCATCTATAAATGGGTCATTTTCCATGGCTATGTTAAATAACCAGAGGGTAAGTTGTGTGAAACGACTTCGTTTTTTCACCAGTTTGTTTCTTAAAACCATCACTTGTTGGTGGTTGACCTACCCGTCTGAAAAATATGAGTTCGTCAGTTGGGATGATGACATTCCCAATATATGGAAAGTCAAAAAAAAAAACGTTCCAAACCACCAACCAGATCATGTTTGATCATCTTTGACGGACAAATCCCTCCCCGGTCGCGCCTGTCGCTTCACCCGAAAAGCCGCCGTGAAGGACGCCGCAGATGCAACAGCTGGGAGGAGACCGCTCCTTGGGTGATACCCTTGCTGCTCCAATGGAAAATAGATAATTGTCAATTGCACTCCATGCATTGCACTTGGGATCATGTTTTTCCTGTTTCCTGTCAGGTCCGACGACCTCATTTTATCCAGGTCTGATGACCTCATTTCATTTTGTTCTTCTGACCGTATTTTGCCTCTCAAGAAAGGGAGGGACTTCTAACGCCCCATAGGCTACGCACCTTGGAAAAGTGCCTCGTTTGCACTGCCTTGCTTCGCTGTGAACTTCGAGTGTCTCAGCTCAACTGGCTGCCCAGTTTATACTGGTCAGCGGAGCTTTGTTTCAATCCCCACTGCGCACTCCACTTCAACTTGAACATTCCACTGAACCACCACTACCATTGCCAGATCTTCCTGCTCTATCCAACGTTCTTGACTTCCGAGATTAAGCTGTTCTTTTGCACTGTGCTCTCTGACGAGCTCTTTGACCTTGACGAGCTCTTTGAACCTTGCACTGTGCTCCTTGGCGAGATCTTTGTCCTTGCTGAGCCCTTCACTGGTTTTGACCTGCACTGCCAGTATCTCTTCGAGCTTGAGCCATCAGCGCCTTGCCTCTTGAACTATGTCGAGCTCAGGTTCAACCACGCTGGACTCCAACTTCACGAAGGACTCCTTCATTCCGATGTTTGATGGATCTCCCAGCTCTTACCAGGAGTGGAGAAAACGTATCCACATCTACCACCTGAAGATGAAGTTGCAGAAGAGAGCTGTGGAGTCCGTGCTCAACATCATCGGATCTTTGCAGGGCACAGCTTGGAAGCTTGTTGAAAGCTTTGATGTGACCAAGATCGATGAGGCTTCATCCTTTGACGCTGTGATTGCATTGCTGGACGGTGCATTTCAGTATGACAATCGAGTCCGTATGCCTCAGGACTTTGACAATTACTTCAACCTGACCCGCAAACCTGGAACCTCGCTCCTCTCCTACTGCACGGAGCACGATGAGAAGTATAAGTATGAAGTATCGCAAAGTCGCTGAGCATGGAGTCAAACTTCCTGATCAGATTCAAGGCTGGCTACTGCTGAGAAGAGCCAACCTTACAAAGGAACAATACCAATTGGTGTTGTCTCAGGCTCCGAAGCTTGAGAAACTTCGTGTCCAAGAAGCCTTGTTCATCATCCTCGGGCAAGATCATCGATCTGCTGTGAACCGAGATGATCGACGACCTGGTGCTGGCCGCTTCTTCAGAAACAAGGCCTTTGCAGCCCAGGATGATGAGACCTACGATGACACAGATGCCTATGATGATGGCTACTACGAGTACGATGATGGCTATGCAGCTACTGAGTACGAGGCTTTTGATGAAAGGTGGACCGAAGACTACTTTGACTCCAATGCTGCATACTATGAAGGTGAGGGGAACTACAACGCTGACGATGCAGAGACCCTTGCCGAGTTTGACGTTGACACCTATGATGAAGCATATGCTGCATACCTTGATGCAAGACGTCGCTTTCAGAACATCAAACTGTCCAGAGGTTTCCTTCCTGTGGTTGCCTTAGACCAAAGCTCTATGGCCAATGCACCTTCAAGCGGATCACCTTCTCCGACCAGAGGGAAGGGCAAGGGTGGGAAACCAAAGGGCAAGAAAGGGAAAGGCAAGGGTAGCAATGTGGTGCGCTATCCACCTCGTGGTGCTGGCAAAAACCCTGACCCAAAAGGCAGAGCCTCTGCCGTGTTGCATTGCTTGCGCTGTGGATCTGCAGGACACCAAGCAGCTCAATGTCCACGACCAGCTAAGCATGCCACGACTTCCTCCACTGCATCCAGCCCAAAGAAGCAGCACACTGAAGGCATGGCTGCTCAGATGATGCCTGGAGAAACTGGCTTGGTGCTTTTTGAAGACAATGCTGGCCGACCTCGAGTTGACTGCACTATGTTGGATCCTGGCGCCAGTGCCTTTCTGATGGGTTCAGGACCCTTTGAGCGCTACATTGCCCACTTGAAAGACCTTGGCTTCCCCACTGAGACCATTGAGATGCGACGCACTTCCAGAACTTTTCATTTCGGTGGTGACCATTCCACCACGAGCCATTGGGTTGCCAGAGTTCCAATCTTTGTCAACAACAACTTTGGATTTTGCCAGGCCTTCATCATCAAGGGTGAGACACCAATGCTGATGGGAAGACCCATCATCGAAGCCCTTGGCATCATCATCGACTTCAAGACCCAAAGAATGATGTTTGAAGGCTGCCCCTGGCGACCAATAACACTTGGCAGACATGGTGAATACCTCCTTTCTCTGACGGAGGACTTTGAAACTGAACTTGCAGACCAGGTCCCCTACTTTGACCTCAAGCTCAACGAACCGACAATGGACCCACCAATGGGAGATGCTGTGGACCTGACCGTCTACGAGAAGGAAGAAGGTGCCATGACTGCAGGCGAGCACTCTGCTCCACCTGAACCTGGCTCTCGAGCCGTCTTGAACAAGCACTGGAAGATGTTTGAGAATGCCATGACCTCTGAGGAAAATCGAGTCAATGCTTGCATCACCAAGGAACTCCATCAAAGCCAACCTCGACCACGAATCGTTTGGGAAGTCTATGCAGGTGCGTCTCGCACTTCACAACTGGCTGAAGCTCTTGGCTGTGATGTTCAGGTCTTTGGATATGACACCGGCTGGGACTTTGACATTGCCAGTCACAGAACTGCTTTTCTACAACTCATGGATGAAGTGCTTCCCGACGAAGTGTTCCTGGCTCCTCGATGTGGACTCTGGAGTCGTATGCAAGCGATCAATGCCACCACTGATGAGAAGAAGGAGTTGCTGACCCAACAACGACAGCTCCATCATGACTGCCATCTTCGGTTTTGCCGCAAGATCTACCTGAAGCAGCTGAATGAGGGCCGACATGCCCACCTTGAACAACCAGATGGCGCCTTGTCTTGGCACACCAAGGCTCTGGCGACCTTGCCTGGCCTCTATGCCATCTTTGACCAATGCCGATACGGCGCATGCTGCCTTGACCATGATGGTGTTTGGCGCCCTGTTCGCAAAACCACTGGACTTCTGACAACCAAGTCTGCAATGTCACAAGCCATGAACCTTCGATGTGAAGGAGATCACTACCACTGCAAGCTGGAGGGAACCTTCCCTGGCACCGGGCGCTCAAGAACCAGCTATATGGAGGACTACCAGCCTGCGCTCTCAGCTGTCCTTGCGTCAGCCCTTGCAGTTCCTGAAGTTCCTCACTGCTGGGAAGATGTGAACGCTGTGGATGAAGTCAAAGCTGTCCAAGGCAAATTGATTCAACTGATGACAGAAAACCATGGTGAAGCTGTGCGGACTGTGCAGCGTCTTCACCGTAATCTTGGACATCCTTCACCGACTTCACTGGTTGAGATGCTTGAATCCAGAGGTGCTTCTGAAGCTGTTCTTGCTGTTGCCAGAACATTCCAGTGCCACTCTTGCCTTAGATATCGAAAACCCAACCAAGTGGCACCTGCATCCTCGAAGGTGATTTGCAAGTTCAACCAAAGTGTTCAAGCCGATGTTTTTTGGCTGAAAACCGGTGACAACAAGATTCCAATTCTTTCCATGGTTGATGAGGGCACCAAGTTTCAAGCTGCCCAAGTTGTGAACAGCGAGAAAGCCGAGGACTACATCTTGGCCCTTGAGCGATGTTGGATCTCTCACTTTGGTCCCATGACCAGACTGGTCACAGATGAAGGTCGTGGATGGCTTGGCCGTGAATTCGAGGCCTGGACTGATGAGCATTCAGTTCATCATGTTGTTGCTGCTGGAGAGGCACATGAACAACTGTCCTTAGTTGAAAGAAGGCACTCAGTTTTGAGGAAAGCACTGGAGATCTACTTGGTAGACTTTGGAATGACTGGTGCCAATGCTGTGCGACAAGCCCTGAGCTACGTGGTGCCTCAGCTCAACAACTCACCATCCACTTCTGGCTTTTCACCTGCTCAATGGGTACTTGGCCAATCTCCTGATTTTCCTGGCGAGCTTCTTGGATCTTCTTTGACCCCAGTACACCTTGGAGGTACCTTTGAAGACGAGCTCTCCAGGCGAGCCACTGCAAAGATGGCCATTGTCCAAGCAGATGTGGACCAAAAGCTTCGACGCGCACTGCTGCGCAAATACGCTGGCAACAACATTGCACTCAACCCTGGACAGAAGTGTTTCTTCTGGCGAGACAGCCGCAATGCTGACTTGGTGAAAATCCGATGGAAAGGGCCTGCCACCATCCTCGTGAGAGAAGAAGATGATGATGGTCGAGCGAAAGTTTACTGGCTGGCCTACAAATCTCAACTTCTTCGAGCTGCTCCTCACCATGTTCGACCTGAGATTGGCAAGTCTTCTGAGCCTCTGGCTGACAACTTCCAGACTGCCAAGGACGTGGTGCAGCAACTCAGATCTCGAGGTGTCACTCGCTACTTGGATCTCAACGTCCTCAACAAGAGACGCTTGGAAGATGTGGGCACTGATGAAGAGGTTCTTGATGACGGCAATTCAGATCTTGAACAACCTGCTCACCGCCGTCGTTTGCTTGACTCCACCCTGATCGAAAGACCTCCAATTGCTGACGAGGAGTGCTCACCCTCCATCCTCCAAGAAGATGAGGACCTTGACACCCCTGATCTTGGACTTTCAGATCAACAAGGTCTGCCTCCTGGATTTGAGGCTTCATCTGCTCCACTTGGACTTTCGGAGCCGGCACAACCTGGATTTGTTGATGCCGATGGAACTGCTCTCCAAGTTCCAATCCCTGAGCTGTCAGCAGACATTCCGATCAGCAGTGGGGAACCTTCTCAAGAACCAAGTCCCACACACATGGACACTGAGATTTCCAACCAACGCCCTATGACACCGAGCAATTTGCCCAGACCAGCGATTGAACAAGATCTACTACACCAACCACCTTCTCTACTGACAACTTCTTCAATCCAGCAGAGTCAGATTCCAACTCCACAACCTACAACATCACAATCAACTCTACCAGAAACACATCAACCTTCCTTGCCACCACCTGCACAAGTTCCACAACTTGATCCAATCACTGCATCACTCTATCAACCTGCAACAGATGAAGACTTTAGAAGTCATCGACGTCGCCTTGCGCAACAAGAAACAATGTCTTTTGGACCATTTCGTCGACGACGTGAACAGCAACAACCAACAGGTGAGCATGGTTCCACACCATATGCTGAACCACCATCCAATGAGTCTGCCAACAACTTGGAAGACAGCCCTTTTGCCTTTGAGATTGAAGACATGGAGATCAATGCCTTACCACCTGGATGGAAGCTCGAGAATGGCTACATCACTTTGGATGACAAGACCCGTGACCACTGGGAACTTCGAGCTGGATGTCTCATTCGACATCATGCCATTCCACGACGAGCTCTTTTTGATCCTCGATCTCTTTCTGCCCGCGACTTGCAACACTTGCCGGTGCCTTTGGATTGCCTAGATCCTGTGAGAGTCACGGTATGCAAGTCGGACGATGGCATCAACCACTACTCCGACAAGATTTCAGATGGGCATGGCAAGCTGTCCAACAAGCCTTGGACTGGATGCACAGTCTTCCAACTCAACGGCAAGACTCGACATGAACTTGGATGCCACGCTTACTCAGCCATGACTGCCAAGCAAGTTGGCAAGAAGGCCAAAGTTCATGCTCAACGACAAGTTCGCAAAGCTCAGCCGAAGAATGAGATCAGCGAGAAAAAGCTGACTTTGGAAGACCGTTTGCTGTTCCACCAGGCCAAAGTCAAAGAACTCAAGTCGTTTTTCGACAATGGAGTGTGGTCTTTTCAAACCACCAAAGAAGCGATTCCAAGCCGCACTATGTCCAGCAGAATGCTCCTTAAATGGTCAAAGAATGCAGATGGTACACCTCGTGCCAAAGCCCGATTGGTTGTCAGAGGTTACACTGATGCCGATGCTCTTGAGGGCAAGCTGGACACTGCATCACCTGCGAGCACTCGCCTTGGAAGATCTGTGCTCCTCAGCATCTCTGCATGCTGTGGCTGGTGCGGTTGGAGCGCTGATGTTTCAACAGCCTTTCTTCAAGGCCTACCACAAGAACGCCAACTTTGGGTTCGTTTACCAGCTGATGCCAACCGGATACTTGGGGGTGACGAAAACACCCGGATGTACCTACACAAACCGGTCTATGGCCAACTTGATGCACCCAAGCGCTGGTTTCTTGAAGCCACCAGGCGACTTCGCAATGGTGGATGGATTGCACATCCCATGGACCCTTGCTTTTGGCGACTCTATGAACCAGCAGTTGAAGGCTCTGAACCCGTTTTATGTGGCCTCCTGGTGCTCCATGTTGATGATATGCTGGGATGTGGAAACCCCAACTCTGAGACTTACCAGAAGGCCGAAGCAGAGCTCAAGCAGTCTTTCAACTTCAGAACTTGGCAGAAGGATGAGCCCTTCGAATACTGCGGTGCCCATATGACACGTGATGATGATGGCACCTGGCATGTGAGCCATGACCAATACCTGAAAAAGATCATGCCTTTGAACTTTGAGAAGGGACGTCAGAGCCACCAACCTTTCAGCGAGAAAGAGCAAACTGCTCTTCGTGGTCTTCTTGGAAGTTTGCAGTGGCCTGCGGTACAATCGTCACCACATATACAGGCGAGCACCTCCTTGCTGAGTGGTGAGATGAGCACTGGACTTTCTTCAGCCTTGATCGAGGCCAACAAGCTTCTTCGTTTTTGTAAGGCCAACAGTGATGTCCACCTGAAGTTTCCTCCGTTGGGTCCACTTCCTGAACTTCGTTTGACATGCATGTTTGATGCTGCCCTTGGAGTTCGACACGACGGATCGAGTCAGGGTGGGTACATCATAATGTTGACCCACAAATCGGCTTTTGAAGGCGCTGAAGTGCCTTACCACGTGCTGGACTGGCGATGTTTTAGACTGCCACGGGTGTGCCGCTCAAGCCTCTCTGCAGAAGTTCAATCAGCTGCACAGGCCATCGACAGCACAGAATTTGTGATTCGTTTTTGGCACATGGTTTTGAATCCAAATGCGACTCTTCGACAGACCTTGGATGTATCGAAACCAACCTTGAGCCCCACCTTCATCACGGATGCCAAAGCCCTGTATGATAGCTACCACAGAGACGCAATAAACCATGGGGCTACAGACAAAAGAACCAATTTGGAACTTCGTGTCATCCGAGAACAAGTCGAAGGAGTTGGTGGAGTTTTGAAATGGATTTCTTCAGAACGCCAGTTTGGCGATGGATTCACAAAAATGGCTGCCCGGCAATTACTGGCCGACCGTTTGCGACATGGTTCCATCAAGTTCACTTGGGACCCTGAGTACCAAGCTAGCAAGAAAAAGACAGCTGCAGAACGTGAGAAAAGCAGGAATGAATTCACCACAACAACCACAAAAACCACACACAACCACCACAAACCACATACAACCGAGCAGGAAGATGCACATGATGATGAGGCTCCAGCTACCAATGATGATGTGAACATGACTGTGGAGCCCTATGTGACTGATCCCAACCTAACTTTTGAGAATGCCCAGCTCTCTGCAGATGTCGACGTGACACTGAATGTCCAGACCCCGGAAGATGTGCGCTTCATGGAAGAGATCTATGACATTGAAACCAATGCAGCCCATGGCGAGCCCTTTGTTTTACCGAATAACCAGGTCCCTGTAGAGGCCTACTCCTTGAGCCATGGCGGCGCTGGTGCTATGCTGAAGTATGTCTTCATGGCCACTGCGTTTTGCACTGCTGAATCCGTTAAACTGGAGGTCCAAGACCAATGCAGTGCCGATGATGCGCCACTGACTGCGACAGCACAATCAATTTGGGTTTCAATGCTGATAGTTTTTCTGGCCTTTCTTCTGGGTCTTTTGTTTCACTACGTGGTCTCCAAACAGTTGAAGGAGGAAGTGAGATCTCTTAGAGATGCCAACGCCCAACTGCTTCGAGGCCAAACCAACATGGAGCTTACCAACCGCCAGTTGAATACAGAGAACCGGCGATTGAGAAGCACCTTGATTGACCGTGAGTTGGTCATTGACAACAACCAAGAGTTGAGAGAACAAGAACGACAAGATGATCGAAACACCATACGACGAGCCAGCGGCATCCTTGATCGTGCCATGACAGAAACTTGGAACTTGAACCAGTTCCACCTACACTTTGCCACGACTGGTAGATGCTGGCATGCTGACACAAATTGCGCGGGCCTACAGAATGCCAACCGCGTTGAAACGCGTGAAGCCTGCACTTTTTGTTTGAGCCGTTGCCTTCCACCTTGGATCCCTGACCAGACTTTTGGCACTACTTTGAAAGAAGAGATCGAACGTTTCTGGCAAGACCATGGAAGGGTGAACTATGTGGATTCGATCATCCACTGAGAGCCGGACATAGCTTTCCCCTGTGTCAATTGCACTCCATGCATTGCACTTGGGATCATGTTTTTCCTGTTTCCTGTCAGGTCCGACGACCTCATTTTATCCAGGTCTGATGACCTCATTTCATTTTGGTCTTCTGACCGTATTTTGCCTCTCAAGAAAGGGAGGGACTTCTAACGCCCCATAGGCTACGCACCTTGGAAAAGTGCCTCGTTTGCACTGCCTTGCTTCGCTGTGAACTTCGAGTGTCTCAGCTCAACTGGCTGCCCAGTTTATAATAATAAATACCATGGGTGAAAAGCCACAAGGACCTCCATTTAATAGTGAATCATGGTTGACAATGGTCAAGAATGGTGATTAATGATGATTAATGTTTATATGCCCTCTGGTAAACTAACATAATATATGGAAAATGGATGAACATGGACCATTTAAAGCTGATTTACCTATTAAACATGATGATTGTCCATAGCTATGTTAGATTACAAGAGGGTACTATCTACATATGAAATATCTGAAAATACATTCAATATAAAAATGCACGTGATACATGATATCAAGATAATCTCAATGTATGAGATCCTTGAAATAATTTGTATCGAGATATGATACTTAACATACGGTCTGTGCACACCAAACTATAACATGAAATATCATGAAATATAATTCTCATCTGATCTAGAGCAGGGTGAAATGAACGCAGCCTGCCCTACTGTAGTTGGAAACAAGGTGCAAACTCAATGGGAGTGTATCAAGGAGGTGCTCATAGCTAGCGAAGTTAGTTTAGAAGTAGGTTAACTACGCGTTTTGGTGATGGTGATTAAAAGCTATAAGTACACGTAGTGGGTGAATAAACCGACTTACAACTAGGGGGCACGACCTTGCAGATATACTCTAACTTTGACGCCATATCAGCACAATGTAGGGTATTGTGAATCTATACACTTTTGGTTACCCTGCAAGTGTGTATGGGGCCGTTGTATGCCGTCAAGGGGTAGATTTCCAAACAAAACGTCACCAACATGGGAATATGTCTAGCAATTACATGTTCTATCTACTCCAGGATCGCTAAAATATATAATGAAATTATGCAAATGATTATATATATATAACTATATCCTACATTAAATATATCTCTATATTTTGATTCTACAATATAGACTAAGCTGGTTAGTAGATATTCCCCATTTCTGGCACAAGATTGAAAACTACCCCATCCAAGTGGGGAACTAGGCCATAATAATGGATAAGTACTTGTGGGCTTTGTCCAAGAATGGGGTATAGCCCCAAGCTGTGGCAATTCAAACGAAAAATCCAACGTTAAATTGGTAAGTTAGGGGCAACACCACTTTTTTGGACAAGACCATATGATTCCATATGATGATCACCGTCAAAGGACTCTCAACCGAGATGATCCTCTGAGATTTAGTAACCTCAACATGAAAACCATGTCCAAAAGGAAATCAATCTTCCAGACCAAAATTTGGGCTCCATGCGGCCTTCATCAGGAGGGCATTTGGGGTACTTATTCAATACCAGTCTTACGAATTGGAGCTTGCGACTGGCCCAGATACCGTTGTACGCTACATCACTTAGTTAGCCACTCTCAGGCAACATAACAAACCACAAACTCCAAGCCGAGCCCAGTTCGAACAGTATCACATGGGAACATGTTGTGATAGTATCTGATAGACACAAAAAATGTTTGCCTTGTTTTGTACAGGGAAAATGATGAGTAGCGGGTGGATTTCTGTGTCATTGCCTGTCCATATTTTCAGACAGACCCATGCGTTCATGTAGCAAAATGGTTTCTGATTCCCACTGGGCCGGAAGTAGGGTGCAGGTCAAAGCACTTGCTTGGATTTACTAAACGCATGTCTAAATGACGTATATAGAAAACCACATGTGACTTAGGGATATTGAAGAATATTTAGTTGTCATGCTTTCCCAATAGTAACTCTGATCGTGAGGTTGGCTGTTAGGAACCTAACCATCGTTTGAAACCCGTCACTTTTGTTGATTCCCATCTTTAATCATCATTTCTGCTCGTATAATATACATAATCTTCATTTCATCTTGTATGCTCCATGCTTTGTTATCCATTCACCAACCATCATCAAGGTTGAAGTCGAGGTTTGGAAAGTGCACGCTCTTCATCGGGTTGGTTGCGGGAGAAATTTCCCTTCATCCAAGTCCGGGATAAATCCCATATGATATAAGCTATTTCTCCCGCACCTTTCCTTGAAAAACATACCCTCTGGTAATTTAACATAGCTATTGAAAATGGCCATTTATAGTGGATTTTCCTATTGAAAATTGTGATTTTCCATAGCTATGTTAAATTACCAGAGGGTACTTACAAACTATAATTGCAAATGGCATTCTGGGTATCTCTATGTCATTTTTGGCGGGGACACTTTTCCGCGGCTCTTTTTGAGCCGTTCCTCATGGTTTTTCTTCAATGGAACTCTGGGTACGCCATGTTATTATATATCTGGTTGGTGGTTTCAACCATCTGGAAAAAATTAGTCATTGGGAAGGATTATCCCATATATTGTGGAAAATAAAAAATGTTTGAAACCACCAACCAGTATGAAACCACCATTTTCCATCGATTTCAACTCAGCTTCTGGAGCTGTTGTGGCGCTTGCCCTGGCTGGCCGGCTTGCTGTCCGGCCAGCCCAGCTGGCTTGCTTGCTAGCACTCCTGCGCCTTGGAGGGCTCGCGACTTCAACAAATGTCAACCTCAGAACATTGACATAGCTATTGAAAATGGCACATTTATAGTTGATTGATGTTGATTTACCCATTGAAGACGGTGATTTTCCGTAGCTATGTTAGTTTACCAGAGGGTAACTATCAAGAAACAATCTCACTGATAGAAAATATGGAAATGAGTGCAGTCAACGGCGCTTGGTACTGAATTTTTCCATGCCCAGATTTGGTAGAGCCACTTGGAATGTTGGATAGGAACTAACGTTGTTCCATGGTGAATGGCCGGTCCTCAAAAATCCCACAGCGCCGAGCCACTGCTGCCCACGAAAGCTGCAGGGTCCATGGCTGGAACTTCCCTGGGGCCTCTGGCTGCAGATTCCACTAGCTGGCGCCCAAGATGGGGAAGCCTGCGTCATAATCCAAAATATGAATCTTCCACCTCAATTGCAGTAAATCAGTAACTTCTACATCCAAAATCACCCAAAATCATCCAAAACACAATAAGTAAAGTTTTTCGCAGCAAACTTCCCTCAGTTTGATCTAAAACTCCCGCTCTCATCATTTTTTGCCACGCAAAAAGTCTCTGGAGGAACTCTCTGGAACGATCCGCGAATGCGTTCGTCTTCCTGGAAGTTCCCACACCAAGCGTTCCAAGATCCACGCTAATGAGGTGACCTAAGGTGGAAATCGTCACTGTCAGACTATTTTTTTGGGTGAAGATGCTGAAGTTGAACTGAAGTTGACTTAGAAACATGTCTTTCACCTTATGTTGGGTTCTATCTCTTTTGGTTGAGTTAGAAAAGCTGACTGACTAACAAACTAACCAACTAGGTGTAGTCCCGTTTCTACAATTAGTGTCAAATTGTGTGGGTGATGCAGTTTCTCCTGGTTCCAGTCTCCGAATCTCTTTGTTTACAAAATTAATCATCATGGTTCCATCATGTTTGACCAAAATCAGGAAATTTACCTACCCTCTGGCAATCAAACGTGGCAATGGGAATAATTGGAGGTTTATAGATGGGAAAATCATCGATCAATGGGACATCTTCTAGCCATGGTTGCTGACATGGAGGGTACATCAATTAACACCATTAATACAATCATTATCCATTGTTATCACCATATTAATCGTTATATTCCCGCATGATCAATTATCCCATTATTGTCCCATTTATTGTCATCCCATAAATATGCCATGTGTTATCATACTGTAAATAGTCCATTATTATCCCGTTGGTATCCCATTATTATCTCATCAATATACCGGTTTTATTCAATTAATATCCCATTACTATCCCGTTAATATCATTATTGTCCCACTAATATTCCATTATTATCCTACTATTCCATTATTATCCCATCAATATTTCATATATATTAATAATGTCAACCCTAGATCATAGATAAAAAACCTAGGCTGTTTAATTGGGGGGGTACCATTTATGTATCATATTGTGACATATTGTGACTATTTGGAGGGTACCCCCACAATTCATAAACCGTGGTGCAGAAGCTCCAGCCGATCTGGGGCCGCGAACCAAACTCACCAAAGCGTCAGGATCAAAAGCCACCAACTTCTCGGGAGACCTCCAGCGATCGGATTTCCCATGGGATTTCCCCATGGGATTGATGGAGATATCATGGGAGATGAATGGGATGTACTTATCAACCATAATATGATCTTGGGTGTGTTTGAAAATGGTAGGAAAATGCCTAAGATTTTAATGAATGACAATTTTCAGAAGGAGAAACGTAGGAAAATGGTGATGAACCAATGGTTTCAGGGGTCCATGCCATGTCGCAAGCCGAATCGAAAATGGGAACAGTTGGTATGGTCATCTCACCTTGCTGTTTCGGCTCCATGAAATGGAAAACAAAACATTCTCTGTCGTCAAAAAAAGTACGTTACGGCAGTTGATGTTCCATGTTGAGTCTATTTGGGTAGCTACTCCATAGACTTTTTCTTCAAAAAGATATGAACTGATCATGAACAGGTACGTTTCCGGATATCATATCCATGATGCCTCAACTGCTCAGAGCCGGCCAGACCTCACATAGTCCAGCAAGGGAGGACCCATTGGTCGCAATTTCAGGCCTCGAGCGAACTTTGGTGGCGGGAAACTGTGTGGCAAACCAAATAAGAAACGTCGATTGGCGATGGTTTACCCATTTATTGTTGGCCTTACCACATTACTTGATATCTTCATTGGCCATTAGACTTTCATAGTCTTTCACTACGACTGCCCATCCTGTTTGGCAGTCGGGGTTTGGGCACTACCCACCTCCTGTTGGAGCATCCCTGGGCTGCCCCAACAGGATTGACTGGCGACTGCCCAGATCAAGCGTGAGAGTTCGTGCGGGCGGAACCGTTGGAAGCCGCCGTTCTTGGCAGCTTCGGCCAGAATCCGCAGGGCGGGTCTGCAAACATAGTCCTTGCACTCCTGCAGTACCCCTCAGTCCCTCAGTTCTGTTTGTTGGTTTAGAAAGTTTAGAATCCCCATTAATAACTGATATCTCTACCATAGACATCCATAGACCTTAGTTATTGGAGTTTCAAAAACTGTCAGCGGTCAACTCAGCATTCTTGTTGAAAACCCTGCTTAATCTTACCATTTCTTGAAGGTGAATATACTGAATTGTGCCCACTCCCCGTTCGATGATTCGATGTTCAATTTATGGGTAATAACATTGCTGCAGCTTCGATGTTCCCCCATTCAGAATTTGTCCAAGGAAAACATGCAGGAACTCCCCATGTTTGTCATCAAATTCATCTTTTCCTGCAGGTTGTCCCTCCAACAAACTCCATCTTCGACCATCATTCTCATCATTTGGGTTTGTCTGAAAATAGGCTATGACATGCTATGACTATTCACAAATTCATGGTTGAAAAACGTCAGTTTTCTATGTCAAAATGATCATCTTTGTGGTAAACAGCCCCATTTTCAGGCACCATTTCCACTGCTCCTGTTGCCACCCCACCAGTCGGCAATGCCGCTGCCAGCGTGCCAAAGCCCAAGCCGAGTTCAACAGGTGTCGGGCTTCAAAATCCTAACTGCGGCAGGGGGGTGAACCAGCCCGCAGCACTCTATGGATTGGCTTACAGGAAACCATTGCTTTTTGCAACTTTGTTTTAAAGGTTTTCCCGAAACAACAACCATCATCCAATTCTCAAGATATGTGGGTTTTATGGTTTTTTGAACATTTCGGCGATTTTAAATGATTTTAGCAAATTGGATTTCAATGGATTTCATCACCAATAGTGAAAATAATTGCCAAAAAATGTGAATTTTTCATGCCCGGCAATAGATGTGGGCAATGCCCGAACTACATATCAACAAATACGTGGGCACGTGGGCCAGCAAATGGGCCTGCGAATTATATCAAGCTTAAGAAATGGGGCTGCTAGGGTTTAGGGAGATTTAATATGATTTAATGGATATGAATCAACAAATGGCGATACAAACCACATATATATATATGTATATATATATATATGTATATTAACCAACAAATAGGGATATGAACCAACACAAACAAGAACGGCAGCAGGGTGTGAATCACTTGCGTGGTTTTGCTCCATACTCTTTGTAAAATCACACCACATTTGCTGCTTCAACCTCAAGCCGGCCAAACTCAGGCAGAAGTTTGCAATAGTTTGCATTTTTTGGGGGCACGTCTCGCTATTTTACAACCATTATTTATGCCAGAAAAAAGGCTACCCTGACACCGACAGGTTTACTCTAATTTAAACTAGAACAGCGGGAACTATACCAAAGAAAAGATGGTTACTAAATGCTACTGGGTTTGTTTTAAAAAACAGTGCTATGTAAACTCTGACGTTTGACAACAGTGAAAGAAAGAACAAACATATTGTTTCCTGCACAGTTTTCCCTCCAACCAGTCTGGCAGCAAGAACTCCCGATCTTTCATTCCGATGTCTAGCGTTTTCCCTGTAGCATCCATGCCGTTTTCGTTTTTTTTTCCCAAAGATGACCATCATATGAAGCTCTGTAAGGTCTCCCCGGCTATGAACATATTGGGGTCCCAAGTTAGCACATCAAGGATCTTAGCCAACTCATGCGATGTTGCCTGAAGCAAAATGATCTATAGATATCTATGGCATTCCATTTTCAACTACAACGGTTTATGTGGCTTTGGTACCAATGAGGTACCCCCACAAAAGTGGTTCACATCCCCATGTCCCCCATCGATGCCCGTTGCCAAAAAAAGTGGGGTATCTATCTATTGGACCCCCAACTATTTGCACACAGGAAAATTTCCAGTACTGGTGCAAAATCCTATAGCTTAAACCACGAATGTGTTTATATTATTTGTGGAAAATCCAATTGGTGGTTTCAACCCATCTGAACAACATGAAAAATAATCATTGTGGATCATCATCCCATTTCTATGGTTAAAACATGTGAGAAGTCAGCAATCATCCCAAGATATTTCTCACCATTCTTGATGGCTGTAATTTACTCTCTCTCTCTCTCTCAAAATGTTTACATACATACATATTTAGATATGGGTGTGTCTGAGGGGTATATCCGCAAATGGCGATTTTCAGACATGATGACAATCCAATAGATTTTGGGCTGTTCAACTATTTTTTTCAGACAAACCCACACACACACAGACACACACACACATATATATAATATTATATATATAATTAAATATATAATGTATAATTAAAAAAATATATATAGTTATATATATATACACATATTACACGCACACACACATATATATATATATATATGTATATGTATGCATACATACAGTACATGTGTCTTAGTAGCCCCTTGGCTCCGCATTGAGCGAGTATGGATACCCCTAGCTCCCTTCACTGCTCTCTAACCACTGGACATGTATAAACCCCTATGGCCTTATTTCTCATCCCATACCCTCCAGTAAACTAACATGGCCAGGGAAAACCACCATGTTTCATAGGTATTTGAACTACAAATGGCAATTTTCAATAGCTATGTTCAATTACCAGAGGGTATGGGTCCCCTTGCTCCAAGGTCGCCTCCGCTCCCCTCACGCGGATCTCTCGCGCAGCATGTTGCAACATCCGCTTGACGGCTCGAATGGAAGCCCCACGGCCGTCCACCACGCCCAGGGTGTAGGCAGCCCACATGCAGATGGAGAGCTCCTACCCCGTGGCTCCAGGTTGTTAACCATCAAACATCAGGATTTTAAGAAGAACAAATGCAGTTCAACCGTGAAAATGGTGGTTTGACAATCATAAGATGGGGGTTTGAACAGCACACGAGGTGGCGATATCACCAGATATAATGCCCCCTATCAAATTGGTTTAGAACTAGGTGAACCATGGTGTAATATACCCAACATTATCCAACGAGTTAATGGCGGTAAAGCAACAAACATCGCTCTCTCTCTCTCTCTCTCTCTGTGCAGTTCTTGGAGCACCACCGCGATCCAAAAAACAACAGCTCTGGCACCGGAAAATTCTGGGAAGCCAACGTTGCTGATTGAAGCACTCATTGTTCCAATGGCGATCACTTGGGGAAATCTCCCATTTTCTAAGCAATGAGGAAATCATCTTGATAAATGACTATAAATTATATAACTGATATAAATGGATATAAATGGATATATAAATGGATATAAATGGCAGTATTCCCTTGAGTAGATGGATTGGTTCCTACTCATAGGGAGGCGCGAAAAGACGAGATCACTATAGCTAGTCAGTCATGCACCAGATATCGATATCCAAATTACCAAGTCACCAAGTTAAGTTGGTCACCGAAAATTGGGGGAAAAATGGGTTGAAACTGCGAATAGCATGCCTTAAAAATCCGAAATAAATTTCTGAAGCTTATTGAGTTTTATCATATCCATTTATTTTCATCACATCCTGGAAACCGTTCGATTTTTGCCGTCTGACTGGTCAAACCTTGAGACCCTGCGATGCACATCGGTGATCTGTGGGAATGCCATGCTTGACCTTTGGGGATCAATAAATCCCGGCAGCGGTTTGCTCCTGAACAAGTGAGTTCCTATTCGAGAATTATTCCCTGCATCCAAAATGACACCCCTGAATTATCTTAATTCAAACTTGCGGGGCAACAATGTCCTGGAATTACGATGATCGACCCCCAAAACCAGATGCCGAAAAACATCTTTCCAGGATAATAGTTCGGCAATATTTCCGCCAGTTTCGTCTCCAGGTTTCCAACTTTCCGAAATCCTGTTACATCTATTTTGGATCAACCAACTAATCATGAAGTGACTCATGATGGTCCTATTCTCCTATTGTTGGTCATACCCCTATGGTAAACTAACATAAGTCTGGAAAACCACCATGTTAACAGCAAAATCAACGAACTAAATGGGCGAGATTTTCAATAGCTCCGTAACAAATTACCAGAGGCTATGGGTCCCCGTTGCTATAGCTGTGTCCCCTATGGAATCCCTGGGCATCCTGCGGCTTAAACTGTTGCCACGTGAGCTGCGCCGCACGCTGGGCGATGAGCTCCAGAGGTAGCGGCAGGTCGCACCGCAGCGCCGCGCTGGACCAGAGGAAGTTGGAGAGATCTTGGGGCATCCAGCCATCCGCCTGGAGGAAGCAGCTGGGGAAGATGTTGCCATACATTGTAGAAGATGTAAATTGACTCATACATACAGACACACACACACATATATATATATAATTATTAATATAAATAATATATAACCAGCACGTTCAAAGGGGTGCCTAATGAATTTCAAAAATTGAGATTCTTAAGGGGTGCCTAATGGGCACCCCTTAGCGTTCATGGAGATGGCACACCAGAAAATGATGAGTTCCAACCCAAAATCTTCCAATCCCACCCGCGTGGCATCTGTGGTGCACCCGACTTCATGTTTGGCGAGAAGAAATGCATGCGTTTCTTTTCGCGTCGGATGTAAAATGTTCCCAATTTTCAAGAAAACTAGTCAAAATCGACACGAAATGACACGCGCAGGGGTTGTTCAAAATGCACCCGACACGTTTCTAAGGGGTGCTTATTAGACACCCGTTTGCCTAAGGGGTGCTTATTGGACACCCCCTACCGATCGACACGACACGGCAGTGACACGCAATGACACGCATGTTTTTCTTGATTTCTCCCAAAAAAACTCGTGACCACTTATGACCGACACGACACGACAATGACACGAAATGACACGCATTTCTGGAAACAAACGTGGGGAAATCGAAGAAAAATGCACATATTACTATGAATACCTCATTATTTGTTAGTTTGGAACCTTAAAAATTAAGGGGTGCCTAATGGTTACCCCCCTTAAGGGGTGCCTAATTGAGACCCGTTTGTACATCCTGGAATATATATATATATATATATAATTCATTGGTTGTATTTAATTGTAATTTATAGCGTTGAATAAGGCGCTACGAGCAGTTCTATCTAGTGTTGGATTTAAGATATTTGAGGGAGTTCTTGTTGTGGGAAGATCCTAATTTGATGATAAACAATCGTGGCTTCCTGTACATATTCGCTAGCGGAAGAAGCGTTTGTTTGGTTCTTTCCTTACCATTTTCCGCAAAGAATGCGGCGAGTACATGATTTGCGACCATTTTCAGACCACATCTTTGCCCAACCTTCGCCGTCATCCATCCAAAAACATGCTAACTTATACCCTCAGTTGTGGGAATCTTGCCTCTTAAGACGGAGAATCATGATAAATCAACATAAATCTACAATGGTGTCATGGTTTTTCCTTATCACCGCCACCTTGGACCCTTGCATCGCCCCTGCTGCCGCTAAAATGAAGTCATCGTGCGGCAGCCTGACCTGCCAGGGTCGCTCCCACCCCTGAGATCTTCCGGCCAAACGTGCTGGCTGTAAAACCCTTTTTATATAGAATTGAATGGGAGAATCATTTGTAAAATTTAGATTTTCCATTCCCACGTTCGATTACCGGAGGGCGCATCCAAAGACAAGGGTGTTTTTTCTTTGGCTAAAGAGGTAAACATCGAATTTCTTCTCCCTGGTGGCAACCGCAAGGCGGGCCATTGGGATGATCTTCACGTTTTAAAGATGTCCATCTGTGGCTCATTTCACCGATTTTTCTGGGGATACCAAGTCCCACCAGAACATACGGCTGGAGCACATGACTGAAACCTGCAGCGAACGGCTGCCAAGCAAACGTGCTCCCGACATAATCTCGAAACTGTTGGTGTTTGGGATTTAATTTCTGCTAATTTAACAATATGCTATGATGATCACTTAGTTCGTTGATTTACTCCCAAAAAACATGTGATGCCATATATATATATATAGATTGATAGATAGCTATCTTAGTTTACCCATGCTTACCCTAGGCTACGCCTGCTCAACACTCGTTTTGCTGGTTTCCACCCACTGCCCCCGGCCCGTTGCACGCCATTGCCTAGATTCCCAGATCATGCGTTTGAAATCAACTCAACTTGGATGGTTAAACCTTGAAATGTCAACCCTGATGGGCCCTGATGTATTCGGGGGGCCTGCTAAAATTCGCAACCCCTTCCCCCAACAAACCGGGACATCATGATGTGGTGGGTATATATGTAATAAATATATATTATATATGTACAGATATACACACGTATAATTACAATAATAATAATAATAGTAATAATAATAATAAAAATAATAATAATAAAAATAATAATAATAATAATATATATATATATATGTAGATATATCTACACATGTATTATTATTTACGTGGCATATTGGCTAATCTTGGTTGGCATAAACCATGATTTTCCCACCTTGGCCAGTGCCCAGCACGTGATCGCCACATGTCTAGCGCTAAAGTGGTCACGAATTTTGGGCACCGCGGCATCTGCCAGTGTTGCAAAAAAATGGGGTTGGGAGGCGACTGAGGAATCCATGCTGGCAAAGGCCCAGCATACCTCAAGGTCTCAGAAAGAGGTAAACTCACCAATTGGGATTGTGGCTATCACCTATATACGAGGTTGGAGCAGCCCTGAAACATTATGTGAACCATTGGAATTGGGGTGGACACAGATCATGGCGAAATATCCAGAATGGTGTGAACTGTGGTTGGACATGGCATGAACATAACGATCATGGTCGTCTCCAATCTGGCTGTGGCCTTGGCTTGAAACCTCTGGACCATGTGAGCTTTCCATGGGGGTACCCCAATAGCTGGCTGGTTTATAAATCTCTGTAATGGAAAATCCTATGAAAATTGGATGATTTGGGGGTCCCATTCATATAATGGACACCTCTTTATGTTTCGCCTAGCGGCTTGGTAGTTAATGGTCTACCGCCCAGTTGATCTTCACAGATCCTGAGAAACCATGAGAAACCAAGCCCCATTTGTAGATCATTTACCTATTCAAAAATCGTCCCCGAATCGCTACCAAAAAGGCATCCCAAAGCATGCTGAATTTCACGCCAGCGGTACATTGGCCACGTCCTGACCATCCAGACGTTCAGCTGCAGCTTGGATGGCATCTTGTAGTGCTTGTAGCGCATCGCAGTTGCTCCTCGCCCAGGACAGGGGACATGGCGGGGGTCAAAACAACGGATCATTTGGGATGAGTAGAAACAGTGATCCAAATCTGGGTCAAGTGAGCATCTAAAAATGAGATCGAAATATGAACTCTCTGGTAATTCAACGTGGCCATGGATCATCACCCATTTATTTGTAGATGATTTGCCTATCATTCCCGTGGCAATTGTCCCACGAAAACCGCTTTGAACTGGTTGGTTTCAAAGGGGCCAAAGGTTTGGCCGAGAGTTTCTCCAGCTCGGCCAATCGTAGCGTCACGACATCATTTTCAGAGGGATTGGATGGGCGGGCAGCCGGGCATACACCTATTCTTTCATTCAAACTGTATAAGCAGCAAGAATGGGGCCGTGAACCTTGCCATCACACGGCACCTTACCTTCTCAACTACCCTCTGGTAAACTAACAGTTTGCTATGGAAAATCACCATTTTTAATGGGTAAATCCATTATAAATGGCCATTTTCAATAGAAAACTGTTAGTTTACCAGAGGGTATGCTGGTCAATCCCCACTCTTTGATGCTCAAATCCCTAAGGGGGCTGAAATCATGTGACTTTCAGCCGCCAAATGGCTGAGTTGCTCAAAGGATGTCAAAGCCCCAACGGTTCCGAAAAATCACCGGAACTTTAAGTGATAAAAATTATAAAACCAATTTTGGTTGGTGTCTTCAACCCGTCTGAAAAATATCATATAGTCAGTTGGGATTATTATTCCCCATATATGGAGAACATGTTCCAAACCACCAACCAGAATTAAATCCCCACATTGTTGGAGGGTCAAATCCGGGAGTGCATCACCGATTCATTCAACAACTGCCGCAGAATCCAACGTAATTTGATCATCCAATCATCTCCATATGTCCCTGATCGACCCCATGTGACCAACACAACACCACGAACCACCAATTTAAGGGACAGTTTCCCACTCATTTCTCACAAGTCATAGTAGCGATGTTTTAAGTTGCGAAATTTCACCGTACTCAGCCAACCAAAAATGCTTTCTACTAGGTCAATTGCTCCAGATTTCCAGCAAATCATCCAAACACTTGGCTCAACAACATCTTCAAAATTACCAAGGAATCACCGGGACACCGATAATTTTCAGCATGTTTCCCCACTTTTGCTGGTAGCCTGTGGTAAATTATAATAGCTATGGAAGCCATGAGCCATTTAGTTCGATGACAAAAATGATGATTCACCTAGTAGATCCAACTAGGTAGATGAGCCACCGGTTGTCCGATAGGCCAAACAATGGGAATTTTCGCATATGGTACAAATTACCACCCATTTATGGGTGATGAAAAATGATGATAAAAACTGATGATTTACCTATAGATCTACCCTTTGGTAATTTAACATAACTATTGCAAATGACCATTTCGATCGTTGATTTACCTATTATATAGACATTGTGATTTTCCAGTTCGCAAACTGTAAACGTTTACCAGAGGGTAGCTCCTACGATCAAAAATGATGATTTACCATATGATTTTGCCTATGATTTACCATTGATTCATTATGATCTACCTAGATCTACGTATGAAAAAATGAGCTGATTTTCTTCAGCCCAGCATCAGCTGCAGCTTGGCAGATGCCCAACTGGCCACTGCGAGGTCCCTGGGCTCAGCCGTAGGTTGTGACGCTGCAGACAGCAGCGCCCCAGCAACGCTGGCGGACACGGGGGATGCCGGGGATGCGCTGGGAACGGCTTGGGCTAACCTGGGCACAAAGGTGGCAGGTTAACCCTGGGGAAAGCAGCAATTTCCATGGGATTCATGGGATTTTTGTTGGGTTTAATGTGATCTTTGGGAATTTGAAGGGATTCTATGCGAGTTAGCCTAGGGTATGGGGAAACCCAATGGAAACTGATCTACAAATGGTAGGTTTTCCACACCCATGTTAGTTTATTGGTAGTATACCCTCTAGTAATGCAACATAGCTTTGGAAACCATGGCTCATTTATAGATTGTAGATTATTTACTTAGTGGTCATATGCGATCATTTTATCATGTTCCAAAACGCTACGTCGAATTACAAAAGGGTAAGTAAAAAACAACCGCTTCCAGCCACAAATGCAGTGCGGTAGATGCATTCACCGCTCCCAGCTTTGCTTGGTGACGCTGCACAGTTTGCAGGAGCCGAGATGGGGCAGCTGGGTGGAGTCGAGAGAGTCGAACTTCAGCACCATAGGCTGCTGTCAACAGATCCTGTTGAATCTCTAACTCCTGCTGTGACACGCCTTGCAACAGCAGGCGATAGACAGCACCGCCCTCACAAGCCAGGCTTAGGTGCTTGGAAATTCGCTGCATCCAACATCAAGCGCATCAGAGGGACAGCAGTTCTATAAAGTTCTCAGAAGTTCTCCCGTGCTGTTTCCGATGTCAAGTTTTGAGGCTCAGTCTTCCATGGTTTTTAGTGGCCAGTCCCAAAAATGCTGATTACTGTAGATGCCTGCAGGGATGCCAAGACATTGTGTCAATCAATGGCCATTTCAGGTACCGATTTATGGTACCCTTTATCCTTTATAAGGCCTATGTCAGAGTCAAAATTCAAGGGATTTGCCTTCACTTTCTATGGCTTTATATGGTTTGAGTGCAATTACCTCAATTTTTTAGGGTCAAATTCACATTGAATAAGTGCACACACCTCCAAAACTTCGATAGATGTTAGTCTCTAAACGGAGTCTGCACGCGGCTTTTCTTCACGCGCGGTCCCAGAGTCGATGGCATTGCCGGGCGCTCCAGATGCAGAGTTGTCGATAGCGGCCGCTCAGTGCATCGCCTGGGGCAGGGCTACCCGGCTACGAATGAGTACAATGTGGCCCCCCAGTTATAAGTTGGTTGATGTTGGTTTATGACCACCATTAACTATAGTGTAGTAATATAGAATTACACGCACATACATATCACACACACACACATATATATATATATATATACACATGCATATTATATATATATAGATCCATAAACCCTAGTTCTAGTAGTTCAAAAACCAACTTAGCTAATTATGGGTCCCTTGGCAACTTCGCAAACTTATTGTAGATACATATCCAAACTAGTTGGGGGTTGTCAACATTTATCAACCCACCTCAGGTTTGGGGCCACCATGGGCCACCACTTTCTGAATCCTCCAACCCTCCAACCCTCCAACCCTCCAACCCGGCGCCCACGATCCTTCTGGTAGTTGCACGCTGTACAAGCCAAATGCAGCGCCAGCCAAGGGCGCTTTCCAGCCTTTCAACTCGATCCCTGAGACCTGGCTACTGGGGGAGCCTGTCCAATGGGAACAGTTAACCAATGGATAGATGGTGTTGTCTATTTTCAAACACAAATCATTCCAAATCCTATCGCCGCTAGTTGACAAGAAGATAAGAATTACAATCCCATCCCCCATGATACACAGCTCCCTTCAATGGTCCCAAATACACGTGTAAATCCGCGACCAATCCATGGTTTCTGAGGAGTGTGTCACATATTGGATGAGATTAAAAGATTGTAAGATCATGTGTGCCATGGTCAAGCTGCTACATGGTACATGGCTTATGGTCATCCATCTCATGTTGGAAATATAATGGGTATCTAAACCATTATAACCCCCTATTGGTTGGATTCATAACCACCTTCTCTTTTGGGAAAACAACACGTTACAATACGTAGCACATGTAAATGCCTGTGCATGCGGCGGTTCAAGGAAAAAAACACATCTCAAACTCAGGTCTTTGTGGGATTTGTTTGGAGGAAATCTTGCGACATGCTTGGTTTACAAAAATCTTGGGCTGCTTTAGTGTGCCACTTTTTGGAAAAAATGATCCACATCCGCCTCTTCTGGCAATCTACTGACTCGAATGATTTTACCACGAACCTGTTGGGTTTCTTGCAGTGTTTTATAACCGGAGGGGGCCAAAACAGCTGTCTTGTGGGCCCGCTAGTGCCCCATTTTTGGGCCACACCGACACCAAGAAAACATGAACCAGCGAAGTACCAGGCTGGTACGCAAGAAAGTTGATCTTGGCCAAGAATTGGCTCTCATCCCTTACAAGATCACACAGACTGGGTGGATAAGTCTACATTTCGTTTCTTTCGATCCCCCAGAATCTATAGAGAAACTCAGCAAATTTCTCCGCAGGAACCTCAATCCGTGGAGCCCCTGGAATCCATAGCAGGCTTCCACCTTGGGTGCTGGGGTTGGTACCAGGTGGGCCCCACTTCGTCATCCAATGCCTTAAATGCCCTCTGGTGACAGCGCTATGGAAAACATTGGAAAACCACCATGAAAATGCTAGGCAAATGATCTACAAATGGGCCATTTTCTGTAGCAATCTTGAATTACCACCGGATATATACCTCCACTTAGATTTACTCGGCTACGGCCTAGTAGCAACTGGCTTTTTGTTCCCCTTGTAGCCCAAATGCCACGCGAAACGTAGCCCCATCACATCCGGCTACTAATTACTTTTTTCTGGGGCTTGGCACCTGCACAAGGTGGGCTCCCTAGATGGGTGGTTTACAGCAAGCATAAAAGTGGTTTGTGACAGTTTTTTTTGTAGATTCATGGGGTTATAAATCAACTCATAACTGGCCGACGATGGCCCACGCACAGTGCAGGTGCATTTGCCGCATGTGGAACATGAAAGGTTGCCCCCTTCTATGAATCAAGCAAGAATTGGGATGGCGGCAATCTACCGCTTTGGTTCCAAAGCTTGAAGGTGACCAGCCAATTGGCCCTGCCACTGCTTTCTTTCACCCTCAAGTGAACAAACTCAAAAATGGCATATTCCCGCTTTCTCTCTCGCTCTTTCGGGAACATACTCACAAGCTGCGACTGTCAAGGACCCCCTCCATCCGCCCTATTTGTGGATAACTTCACGCCCAAAAACCGTTGACCACCAAGCAGCTCCTCTCTGATCAAACATGGTTTGCTGTAAAACTCCCTCAAGTTCCATGAGTTTCCCACTAAAATCCCATCTATGTTGATTATGGGGATTTCCAGCTTGCCATATTCGAGGACACCAGACCTGCGCAACCAGTTCTTCAATGGCCATTTCAGGAACCTAAATTGGAGGTACCTACCACATATATATATATATATAATAAGGCCTATATAAGGCCTATGTAAGGCAATATCCCTACAAACTATGGTCTTACGGTAATTACAGTAGCTCCATTTCAGGATCCTGAAATTCCCTGCTGACGTCTGCCCAGCCGCAGGTACCGCCCAAGACGATGGCACAACTGAGCGATCCCGGGCCCCCCGAGCGCTCGATGAGATCGCCTCACGGCGAAGGTGGTGCCCCAGTTGTGTCACCGAGACCAAGTTGGGATACTTGGATGTGAATACCACGAACAGTAAGTGGTTTATAATTTATAATCCATACATAAATAGATAAATAGATCTCTATATATATATATCCTACTATTTAAATGTGTATATATATATTGTATATATTATATAACTATTTATATGTGTGTATAATATATATATATATGTGAATAATTATATATATATATATAGTAGGGGATAGGCATTAACGGAACTGGGGGTATAACACATTTACGAAGTGGGATGCACCGCCAAGGATAACTAATGTATGGTTGGTACTGTAAATGGTTTATAATCCATTCATAGCCGGGGACTTACCAACTGGACTTGGGACCAAGAATGGGTTAC
This sequence comes from Cladocopium goreaui, assembly GCA_947184155.2. Lineage (NCBI taxonomy): Eukaryota > Dinophyceae > Suessiales > Symbiodiniaceae > Cladocopium > Cladocopium goreaui. Next base: position 317,411 of record CAMXCT020004602.1, on the reverse strand, counting down.
AACATGTTACAACTAACCATTTAATGATCAAAAAGTCCAATTCACAACTACCAGCTGTTCGAGAATTTTTAGTCCACAAATTGGACCAATGTCTCAGCTAGTTGTAAATAGGGAACGTCAAATTCATGAATTTTCTGGTCCATAAACGGGTACTTGAAAACTGTTTTTAAGGTTTTTTTGTGGTTACAAATGGGGTTATCATTCCATTTTTCTGGGGTTATTTCACTGACTTAAAACAGGTTTTGCGGACCGTAACTGTAGGTTTCTTCCCCACTGAACCCGAGGACCGTGGACCGTTTTTAATGATCCTCCAACATTTGTTCAACTCAGCTCCCGGCCAATCGCTTCATGTAGGACTTTCTTGGCGCTCACTGGTTCCTGGCTTCGAGTGCCCAATCGTTTAAGCAGGAAACATCGTGAAACATATGATGGGTTTAAGCAACAGCAATTTTTGAGATTTAACCCAAATTAAATCCAATAATTTCCAATTGCGAGTGGGTTCTACCTCCCATATCTACCATACACCCAACAGTTACAGTAGGTCAGTAGGTTTGCGAACTTAGCGTTCGCGAACAGGGGCACCATCTTTCATCTTATATCCAGCCTGAGATCAGGACATAACCACCAAAAGTGAAATTTAACCAGCGTACTTCAGCATTGCAGATTTTAGTAAATTTCCGTATGCATGATCAATTTTTGTAATCCCAATGAGTTCTTCAATAAATTCCATATCCATCTTCAGCCATCATATGTGAATTTCAGTCCACTATCACTAAAACTAATTACAGTACTATGTATCACTAGTGTTATCATCCAGCTATAAATAGTAACGATAGTTAAATTATACGCAACATTAATCCATCCATGATTATATAACTACTTAAGAAAACATATGAAAACATCCAATATCCAAAAGTGGATAACTCTACCTATGGATCTTAGGATTTTATGGAATGTAACTATATATATATATAACTACTTTTGCACTTTATATCTGCAGTAATAAAATTATAGCTGAATTTATCAAATTATTCCAGAATCATGATCATTTTACTGCTATTTACTTCATCATACTTATGAATCATTCTCACGCATAAGATCATTATTTTATCTCGCTTCATCTGGGAAAATTAATGGATGATCCCATAATATCTGGAATGCCCTCTGGTAAACTAACAGTTTGCTATTGAACATGGCCATTGAAATAGTGAGTTTTCCCATTAAAAATGGTGACTTTCCATAGTTATGTTAGTTTACCAGAGGGTAAAATAATCATGGTCAACCATTCATTTATGGGATGATTCATCCTTTATTCCATGACAGGGTTTCCGTCAAACCATCCACTATTCCTCAATTTTGGTCGATGATTCCCCTAATTTCCTTCCAGTGACATCACGTTGAGGTTGCTACCTCATTCATCCAGAATAATGGATAAAGCAAGTATGATCACCCAGGAATTCTGGGATCATCCATCCATTGAATCCAGGATTTTCCATTATATCCAAGGAGTTGCTTAAGGACCCCCAAAGATATCAAGTATTCCCTTAATCGGTTGACCAAGTAGTGGATTTCCCATTCAAAAAATCATCAAAATCAGCTTAAACAAACCCATGTATTGTCAAATTGCCAGAGAGTATGATCGTCCATCTACTATCATCCAAATGGACACACACACATATCATGATCCATCTAGTACATGATGTTTCATATGCAAAGGGTATGATTATCATCTATTATTCTTTCACTATTCTACAATATCCCGTATGATTGTACTTAAAATATATGCATCTTTATTCAACATTAAAATGATTATGGATGATAACTGTTTTTTTTTTTAAATCTCCATCATTATAATCCATCATCATGATCCATCTATTCCATGATATATCCATCTATCTTATCCATCATGTGACTAAGTTATCCAAGTTGTTCATGATTATTAGCCATCTCTCATTCTTTCATCTATCTTATTCATTTGTCTGGGTAAATTATAGTTCGGCCAGCTAACCTGAATAGTTCGGCCAGCTATGGGGATGATTTCCCACAATCTAACCATTTTTCCCAGTGCAGGAGAACAGTGAGGTCGTTATAATTCACCCAGATTCATCATCCATCATTATCTGGTTGGTGGTTTCAACCCCTCTGAAAAATATAAATTATTAGTCAGTTGGGATGATTATTCCACATATTATGGGGAAACAAAAATGTTCCAAACCACCAACCAGTATTCTACATCTTCCTCAAAAAATCCAGCCGCTGGCAGCACCTCTTCGAAGCCGGCAGGCACTGCTGTCCTGACACGGCCATGAGGGTGATTCTTCAGGCCAGGTTTAAGCAGAAATGACACGGTGATCTAACCATTACCCTCTGGTAAATTCACTTGTTGACCCTGAAAACTATCCATTTTTAGTCAAAACTTATCTTCCAACACCTGGGCCTGCCAGGGTCTATGTTAATTTACTGGTGGGTATATATATATATATAATGATATATATATATATATATTATAGAGTATATATATATATAATATCTTACTACATTATATGATATATATATATATGTATATCTGAATTATAATGACTCATTTACCTGAGTCATTTTTGGTCATTTTGGGATAGTTACCCCTGCTAATGAAGCATCGAATTATTGGATCATACCTAGACCCTCCAAGTACTTATGAGAATGTGGTTTTGGCTTAAAAATGTTATATATATATATAATTATATATGATAATCATAGTACGTTTTCCATTTTTGGTGTCTTTGTAGGGTCTAGGTGTATGTACATGTACAAATGGTGATATAACCGGCAAGAATTTACCCTAGCAATGCCCTAATATATCCCGATCATAAGATCTATTTGGTATCCATGAGTTGGTTTGGGATTCGAACCGATGTGAAGAATCCGGGGCTCGGGGGGATCATTGGGAGGGCGGCATCACCCATAGGGAACTTCCCCGACCCCAAAACTGCCCGGTGCGTTGGGAGAAAGTCCGCACGTGCGGAAGGGTGGTTAAGCAAGGCATGCTCAGTTGGACCATCAAAAAGAGTTGCCCATAGTTGCCCCCAATCAAATTGGTCTTTAAATTTTATGAATCCTGCGGTGACAGGTATCAAACAAGAAAAGCATGCAAAAGCTGGAGAAAATGAGCAGACATGTGGATTTGGCTATGGGATAACACAACACGAAAAATAGGGTGTTCCCTGAAAGGTTTCCCAACAACACCCCCTTCATCTTCCCTTGAGCAATCTTGGGAGAAGAAAACCCTCTTGGTCTCCAAGCTCTTTTTGGCCTCTTGTGGTCATCTTTTGCCGCAAGGTTGTGGGCCAAAAATGTACACAACGTAACGTATGGCATCTTTGGACAACTTTCGCACAGGATCAAAGCCCCTCAAAGGTGTGTTTTAAGAATCTCCGGTCCACTAGGTTCATGGCCGACCTCAAATGATCCTTGCACACAACAGGACAATGTTGTGAAGTGCGGTCAACTAGTGCAAAATAAGACCACCAACTATAAGTGGATATACCAGTATGAGCACGTTGGTGGTTTAAACTTTCCTGAAAATGGTGAATCAACTCTGATCAGTCCTATTTCCAAAGGATGGAAAATCAAACCTGCTTTGAAGCCACCAACCAAATTGCATACCCTGATGGTTGCTTAATCCATCATATTTGAATGTATCTGAAAGGTGAAACCTCCTACTTTTCATCATTGAATCATGGAACCATGATAAATTCATACAAAAATCCCCAGTATTTGGCTGATGAAAATCTGGCAGAATCATCTTCCAAAGCCTCCGCCTCCGCAGCCCCCGATCAAGGGCACCTCTTGGTCGGTTCTTTGGAAGCCAGGCAAGGCGGCACCTCAGGTCAACGACTGGATGATTGGATGATTTGGGGTACCCAAATGACTTTGGAAACCCATGGTCAATGGATTGGTTTAGGGGAAATTTTACAGGAAAACCCCATATTTAATGGGAAAATCCATGGTTTCCTGTAGATTTTCCCTTAAACCAATCCATTGACATGGAAAGCCCCACTAATTTGGGGTATTCAAGGGCCATCGGGAACATCGAAAAAAACAGCCGAATTGAATTTTTGGAGCGAATTGAATTCCGTAGCCGTGCTTCATTTTGTCCACTCATTTTCAAACATCTAAACTCATTTTCCCGGCAACATTTCTAGCATTCATTTTGAACATGGACCAGGAGTTCGTGGATAAATCAACCAAAACATACCATTGTTGCTGGTCAACCCCCATTTTTCTTGTCACTACTTGGATCTGCCAGTTAGGATCCGTGGTCAAGATTGGTCAAGAAGTGCCCGAAGCCACAGAAGTTACATAATAGTTATATACAACAAGGATATCATCATATAATCACTGGTTGGTGGCATACGGCCTGGTATACCTACCCCTCTGAAAAATATGAATTCGTCAGTTGAGATGATGAAATTCCCATTATATGGAAAGTCATAACATTCATGTTCCAAACCACCAAGCAGATCATATATCCTCCATGGTTTTTACCGGTTACCCCCACGGATCCCGCACCTTTGGAGTGAGCTGTGGCAAGATCAGCAGCACTGCGATCAGTGCGATGCGACGGATGCGAGGCGGCATCGAATAGGGGTAGCGATTACAAAATGGGAGGACCGGTAATTTTCATGGATATACATATTAATGGGGAAAAAACAACCGTATGCAGCAACTTGTTCTTTTTATACCCCACATATATCTCGATCTATTTCTTTCTCTCTCTCCCTCTCTCTCTTTCTCTGTATGTGGGGGTGCGAATACATTAGTTTTGGCATACAGCAAGTTCGAGCCATACCCGTACGTATAGGACAGCCTAATCAGTATAAATGGGCTGGAATGCTTGACCCATCTAGTCAAATTTAAAGTTGGGATGATCAAAATTATTATATCATATGTATATATATATAAATATGATTACTGGTGTTGGTGATACCTAATAGAAAATATAATCTTAGCTTTCAAATTTCATCTATGTCCAGGTGGTGCCAAGGTATCGAGACTTGAGCCAAATCCAGAGGCTACAAATGATGGCTATTGTGACCTCCCAAAAAATGGGCTACAGCTGATGCATTTTAATCCCTGGTTCATCCTCGACATTGAATTCCATGGAAGATCGAGATGACATGAGACCCAGAAGTCAATTGCGGTACAAGGATGCACAAGGCGCTTGCAACCACTTTTTGAAACCGGACCGTGCGCGAGTATGAGGTTTGGCAGCACGCCAATTTCAGAAAAACGATTTCAAACCTTGTACCATGTCACTATGTAATCCTCCAAAATCAATGGCGGAATTGTGACATGTGCTCTCTTATGCAGCTTGTGGAATCGAATTGGAACCACCAGCATCCACAAATTGGCAAAAAAATAAGCCATCAGCCATGGACTTCTAACTTCTGAAGCAATCGGAGCGATGCGATCTGTTTTGTCCGGACACCGGTGGCTTTTCTACCAAGTCTTGTTTTCCGGTTTCAAGATCATATCGAATATATCATTAATATGTGTATGTATATATATATGCCTTTACTGTTATACGTGTTGTTGTTTTCACCGAAAGGATCCCAACACAAAATGGAAAGGAAATAAGGACATGAACAAGATCCATCGAAAAATCGCACTCACACTTAATTCCAAGTTTGTGCCATCATACCTGCACAATGCCAGATACTGTAGATTTTGCTCTCCCCACCATTTCACTTCAACCCCAATCTTCTGATTCTACTTCGTAATCTTCGTAGCTAGGCCACTAGGCTTCTCGAACCCACACGATTCCTGATCCCCCAAAAAAATAAAACCTGTTGTTCACCTTGTCTGGGTTGAAACCAGAGTGCTAGGACAGAGTGGCTTTACCACCTGCCTTTAGTTCGTTTCTCAGGGTCAGGGCCTTTCCGGAATGGCATCTAGGCCTGGGAACAGGATGCAAAGCCTCCCACGAATCGAAAGTAGGTGGATTAATCATGATTAACACTGATTAACCATAGTTGTAAGTGAATTAAGCCTACTTATCCCACTGAAAAAGCTACTTAGTAAGTGGGATGAGCCACCAAGTATCTACATATATAAAATATCTCTCTATGTACTGTATGTAAGCACGTATATGCATACAATGTATACACATGCATGCAAAACATATACAGATTTACGCACATCAGCCAACGAACATAAATCTACGGATACCGATTTTGTGCACGCTGGGACCCGAAGACTCGAAGTTGGAGCTTTTGAGACTGGGCGCATGTCAACATGACATGAGTTTGTCTGAAAATTGGCTGCATGGTATACACAAAAGTTGCCATTTTTGATAGGGAACATGAGGTTTTGAGCCCGTGGGTGGTTTGGGAATCTAAGCGCCAGGTGAAACAGGGGACCAATCTCACCCCCGATCATTGTCAAATAATTCGCCCCCCCATACCGCCAAGATGATGGCCTGGACAAAACCGGGGGGTTCTTCCGTGTGTTTTATTGTTGGGGTTTGGATCATCATCATCATCATCATCAGCAGCAGCAGCAGCAGTCATGCCATAGAAATCCATAGAGTTCCATACCACGAAATCCCATAGAGAACCACGGAAATCCATAGTAACACATGGACCCCCATAGAAAATCACAGAAATCCCAAGGAAACCGATAGGAATCCATGGGAAAAAAAAAACATTAAAAACCCATAGGAAATCCAAGAAATCCATGGATTTCCGGAAGAAATCCATGGGATGCAAAAAACCCATGGTTATTTACGGCCAGGAGGCTGGGCTCTAGAGGCCGGTTGCGGCAGAGATGTCCGTAGCGCTTGGATTTCCGGGGCTTGGAATTCAGGCGTCTGTACTGTGAGAAGGCCTCGTTGAGGGGCGGCCGTTGAGGCTAAAGACCTACAAGTTTTATAAGGTTTTTATAAGGTTTTATAGTAAATCCTGTGGGAATAATTAGAGGTAAGTAGTGGTAAATTAATTTTGAACAATCTCTCCTTCTCTCCCTTTCTCTATACATATTATATAATAATATATCTGCGTATCTCTCTCTCTCTCTCTTTCTCTCTCTCTCTTGGCAGGTTACCATAGTCTAAGAATGTCTATGGCAGATGGTTTCCTTTCGAACATGCTGATTTCCTGTTGCCATCTTTGGCCTCGGGTGATCCACTTGAGATTCAGCGGGCGGCCTGATCCTATCAGCCCAAACGACCAGCTAACCATTGGTTGAGAGAAACAGAAAGGAGAACAAGACATCCTTCTAACCAATGTCTACAACCATGGCAACCATGGCAACCATGGTCACCCAGTTCCAAAGAACTCCAAAAACACCCTGGTGAAAACAGGGAAGCACTTGTGCCCGGATGTGCCCGGCCTTGCATTCCACTTCCTCAGTCGCAGCAGTAGAAATCGGATGGTTGTTCCCTACTCGTCACCGTCACAATCACTACGCCTTGGGAACGCCACGGGCCTTGAACCCTCACCGTAATTCACAGGCCAAGCAGCACTGGGGTCATCCAGTCGAAGCTATCTTGGACACCAGAGTGAGACCAACAAAAATCATCGGCCCCCTAGAATCAAGTCATTTTATATCAAATTGACTACTGCTAGTTTGTGGGCCCATGCCTCAGTTTTGAACAGGGGCCACATGATTTCTCTGTGGTGGCAAACCCACCCAACATAGCGGGGGATTTCCACAGCCTTCACCGCTGGATCTGCCTAGCTTCCACCAAGAGTGCGTCCACCTGGCGGCTGCGGTTGCTCAAAAGCCGTGCTCCGCATCATGTCCGTAGAATGGGCAAAAACAATGATTATTATCATTATTCAATTGTTACTTCATTATTCGTGCTATTATGTGTATATAATTATATATATTTTCTGTCATTATATATCTGTGTGCGTGTGTTTGTATGGAAATAGCCATATATCTTTAAAGTAACAGTTAGACATGGTTAGACCATGATCATAACTTGGATTCGCTCAAGTTCAGAGGCCATAGAAAGAATAAGAACAAATTCCTGTTAGATTCCACAAATGGAAGATTAATCAATGAGAAAACATGAGAAAATGGAAAGGAATCATCTTCAGCAAATCGAGGATGACACCCTTCAGGAATTAGCCGCTTGATCTTGGGGACTGCCAAAACAGCTATTGGAAGATGATTTATCCGTTAATGGATCGGTGTTTCAGGGAAAACGTACAGGAAACCATTGTTTTTTACCCGCAAATATAGGGTTTTCATGCAGATTTTTCCAACCGTGTTTTCATATCTAAAGTTGGGATGGTTCTCCTTGTGATCCATCGGTCACGCCTCAGCTTCCGCCTCCTGATCCAACAATGGGTGCTGAAATGGGACCTGAGGAAGCACAGCGGGTGGTCCCAACACCCGCAAACATTGCATGTTGCTGCCTATGTTGTGTTGATCATCTTGTAGTACTGTTTGATCATATTTGATGTTCATTAGCTGGCCCTTTCTTTGCTCAACTACATCGGGCAATTGAGATGATGGTGAGGCCAGCCTGCTTGGTTGGAAAAGGCATCCCCATGACAATGGCTGAACATAGATTGCTGTGGTGGGCCTCTATTGTGGAAAATGTTTTTCTCAGATCCGATTTTTTCAGGAGGAGCTTTATCCACCTTTTGATCCACCTTTCTTTGGGTAAAGCTGGTCCCTTTAGTTTAGAAAGCCATATCCATGTTAGAGCCTTGAAAATGCAAGGTTTCCCAAATAATGAGATGCCTTATTAAACCCTTATTTAAAAACATCACCCAAACAATTTTTCAAGGGGGTACCCCATGAGTAACCGAGATCCTCAATAATGTAATTGTTTCGATGGTACTCTATTGTGCACAAAAACTGTTGGGGTGAAATCAAAAACGGATTTGAAAGGAAAATCAATTGAAAGTAGATTGATGTCAATTGAAATCCTTACTTAAGTTGACTATCCTAAAAACTGTTGAGGGGGGTCGTCTAAAATTGTTGTTTATTCAGTAGACGTAAATTGTTGAGGGGTGGGGCCCTCACACTAACCAATAGCCAGCATTATATACATATTATGTAGATAATTAATTAAGCAGGACTATTTTATATTATGTAACATGATATCAATACACACACATATATATAGAACAACTTCAGAGATCATCCTTAGCTTCCATCCCATTTCGACAGCAGGTGGTTTACCAGCCTCTTCCACAGCCTCTTCCACAGCCTCTTCCAAAGCCTCTTCCTCTTCCTCTTCCTCTTCTGTGGCAGCTGAGCTGGCATTCACACCCATACTGTCAGTCGATCCACCAGACGGCGCCTGCGATCCGAACGCTGCTGATGTCTGAAGTCACCAGGTCAATTTGGGTCACTGAGCTGCTGGTTACTATCCATTCTCCTGAAATATCTACAATCAACTAAAACCCCATCTAACACCCCAAAATGATCACAATAGATCCAAGACAAAATGCAGAGTTCATTGGGGACATGCCCAGAATCAGGGGTTCAGCATTTTTCCCCTTGGCAAATCTCTGATATCCTGCAAAGTAAAAACCGAGTTGGTTTTCTCAAATCATGGGCAGTAATTATTCCCATTCATAGCAAACGATCAAGTTGCACTAAACTATATATATATATTATATCATCCATTGAACCAGTTTCTATCCCTAAAGGAAACCGTCCGCCGGGACCCGTGGCAATCCGTGGAAACGACCTCGCAGACTTTCGGTTGGCTCTCCTGTGCCGAGTCCTGAGTCTTTCAACACCGCAAAATTGAGCCGCTCAATTCAATCATCTAAATATATCTAAATTCCGAAATATGTAACCAATTAATCTGATACTTAAATGGTATCCCCACAATTCAACAACCGTTTGGGGTTTATTAATCCAGGGTTGACATTAAACATGAATAGACATATATAAGTAATAAACATATGAATCAACAGCGAGAAATCGGTGGAATCATGTGGAATCGCATGATCGATAAGGATAATGTCAACCCCGGATGAATAAAACATGGTTTATTAATTAGGGGGTACTCCTCCAATAGTCATAATAGGGGTTTATCAATCCAGGCTTGACATTACTCTTCTAGAAGTCTCATCTTTCAGTCGCAAATTCCATCAAATCTGGGCAAATTATAATCATTCACTAACCTGAATCTTGCGGCCATTTGGGGATGATTCCCCTTATTAACCATGATTTCCAGTGAGGTCGCAGTGAGGTCGTTATAATTTACCCAGATAATTTACCTTGTACCCCTGGTGAACATCAAAATAGCTGGTAAATGGATGTTCATTCCCCTAAAAATGGTATTAATAGGTATTGATCCATACCCAGATATGTTTCTCTTATTTTTGCCGTTTCTCCAGGCAGCGGTCCTGTGTCAGGCTCCGCTTCAAGATTTTGATCGGATGCCGCGGCTTCGATTCCTCCGGCTCCTCATCCTCCCTGAGGCCACCGGAATCCCGAAACTTTTCGGGGGATGCGGGACCTGGGACATCCTGATGGACCTGGGGGTGTTGAATTGATGTTGAATATCAGGATGGGATTGATTAAATTAATACTGATTAATTGGTTATGATTGGTTATGAGGATTGCACAAACCACCAAGAAATAAGAAGTTGTCAGATCTCAACTGTGTGCGCTCTCAAGACTAAGACATATGGATACATATGGTCGAATGGGGAATTTGCCAGCAAGGGGTGGGAATTGGAACATCAACAATTTGGTAAATGATACAGCTGTGTCCAAAAGAGGAGGATTGATAGAATTGGGATGCGCAAAGGTCGACCAAGGAGTCCAGCAATTGATGTCTTTGGTCCAGTTTGGTCGCCAAAACATCTGAAACTCACCATCCAAGATGGTCCAAGCTTGTGGAGTATGCGGCATTTTGAGATGCCAGCGCCAAAGACTTGCTGCCAGAACTTAGAAGTTCACCTGTTTTTACATAACGCATCATGACGCCATATGTTTGTGGATCGTGTTTCCACCTGGCATTGGGACATGCGCAAAAAGAAGGCAAGTGGCACGTACACTTCCGCGGCGGCTTCAGCAAAGTATTTCAATCGGGTCGCTTTGGCAAAAAAGCAGGGGCACTGCGTGTTCATCAGCCAACGAATGGAAACAAAAAAGATGATTTTGACCCAGAGCTGGATGTAGTCAAGTTGCTCCTCATCATCTTCGTTGTCACTCCAATCATTTTGAATACCTCAAATCGCAAGGAAGTTCTGAGAATTGAGGAGAAAATTCAGCTGAAACCTCTTATATGTCATGGCCAAAAAATCTTCCCCCTATACCAACCGAATGAGAAGTGTTGGATTCCAGTTGAAACAAACGTGCCACAGCCGTCGGACATCGTTGGACTTCTAACATGTGTTTGACCAGCTGAGAGGGATTCCCCGAGCAATCGCCATTCCCGTTGAACCAGCTTTGACCAGCTATGACCAGTTGCAAGATGGGTGTTTTTGTGAACATCGGAGTATCCCTGGTCAGCCAGTGGTTTATCATAACCCATATGCAACCCATGTTGCTGGAATATGCGCACCAACATTTGCCCTTGTCCAAAATCACGCAGTTTTGTAGGTAAATATACCAGCACCATGGAGCATATGGGTCATGTTAAACCATCAAAATGATTCAAAATGGGCATAAATGGGCCTATCAATGATCAAACTGGCGCTGAGACACAGAGAGTTCGTTTACGATTCCCAGTGTCAAAGTGGAAAAGAAAAGTAAGGGGCTTTTCGCAGCTCCCAATAGCTACCAACTTAAAATAGCAAAGTGAACTCACACTGAAATAGGCAATAAATGTTCTATCTTTTGGTGTAGGTGCTACGGTTTGGACTTTAACTTGGTCTCCCAACCTTTTTTCCTCCACATATGGCGTACACAGTGTCACATGCTTTAACAAATGAAACATTATCCCACCATTGTGAGGACTTTTCTCCAAGCTACCCTTCGGGAATCAAACACGACTAGCCAGGAAATCCACTATCAACAAAGGTGTCACTGGGAACATCATCTATAGACGGATTCTCTACGTCCACGTGTGATTACCGGTTTCACCCTACCCTGGCGCCCAAGGGACCCATGACGTTGACACTACCGGCCACCAGAGTCATGTCTGGCTGGCCGGGATAGTAGAACTCTAGAGGACCTTCAAAAGACTTGACCTGGCGACGACTGGACCGGACATGGGTGACTGGGATCGTCTATGACGAACGCTTTCGAAGCCATGGCCCATGATGATTTACCTATGCAAAACCGGTGATGTTCCAGTTCGATACGTTCAATAACCAGAGGGGAAGTGGATTGTGTCCCACCAAAAAGTGGTACATGGGGGCTGCCAAAGAAAAAAAAAACAGATATTTGAAACAACTCGAAAACGCCCTTCCCATTTTCGTCTTGCTGGTGGCTTATTATTTCTAGGTTGATTTTTTTCGTGGTGGGGACTCCCATAATATCCTATATATAAAATCTCATCCCAGTACCGGGTCTGGTTGTGGGAGAATCATATGCTATGGTCCGGATTGTAGGGGATATATTATATAATATACGATTTATATCTGGTTGGTGGTATACCTACCCCTCTGAAAAATATGAGTTCGTCAGTTGGGATGATGAAAATCCCAATATATGGAAAAATAAAATTCATGTTCCAAACCACCAACCAGATGTGTATGTATATATATATATTAAAATATAATATTATATATATACTATGTGTGTGTGTCATCTGATTGGTAGTGTGGCATACGGCTTATGAATCCCTTTCTGAAACTCGTAAAGGCCACCCCTGTTGCCTGTTGCTGGGGTTATCTTTGGCCCCCATTTGCCATTACCAGGTTTGCGTTACGGAAGGTAAACGTATGTTTCTCCCCTGCAGTAAGCATGTCCAAATGTGTGTCCTTTCCAATGGCTTAAATCCTTCTATGGGTGTGTCCAAAATGGGGAATACCACCCCAAATGTCAATTTAATATGGCAAATGAATAAATCAATGAATTTTGGCACCCTATATTAAAAAAAAAAACAACATATATCACTCCAATAGGACAAGTCCTTATGTCTGAGCCATTCTGCAGTTCAAACAGGACTATTCCACATACTTAGTATGTATATTATGAACTTCAAACACACACACATGTATATATATATATGTTATATATATATATGTTATATATATATATGTTATATATATATTATATATTATATATATTATATATATTATATATATTATATATATATTATATATATTATATATATTATATATATTATATATATTATATATATATTATATATATATATATATGTGTGTATGTGCACATATGTATCTTATATATATATATATTAGTGAAATAATTACTTGTGCAATGAGTCTTAAGAAAATCATCAGTACTCCATGTAATTAACAATCTATATATATATATAGATAATTACAATTAATTAGATATAGATGTTACAGTTGTAAAATCTTACCCCAATATGACCAGTGGACCACTGGTCCCATGTTCCAACTCTTCGCCCCGTTCCTCGTCGGCATGCCCAGCACAACAGCGCTGCGTTTCCATCTGCACCCAGTTGCGGAACTGGTCCCAGTGCCGACTACGAATCCAGTGCCTGGTGCCAATTTTGCCACACATCTGGGGAATTTCTCCAAGAAATGGTGAAGAATCCGTGAGTTTAAGCAGCAACAATGGTGAAAACAATAGGATTTCGGCAGCAAACATGGTGAATTTGGTGATCGAACGTACAAAAAATCGGAAGATGTCCTATTTCATGATCCTTATGGCTAGATCAACCTTTTTTGGACTGTAGTTTTGGGGTTTGTTGAAGCCAAAATGGGAGCAGCTGGGTTTGAAGCTAAGTTGGCTTCTACATGCTACAAAACTCTAAAACCTTGGGTTTGCGCACTAGTTTTCATGGTAAATCACCTTTGGGGGCACCAGCTGAAATGGTGAGTCAGACGTGGTCAGTACTTGACACCTGAAGGTCCAATTTTTTTTGGATCTGATCTCATGAATTGGAATCCCTGGAGTTTGGATATTGAATAGGATCCGGGGTTGGGATTAGTATATGTAAATTTAACATAGCTATTGAAAATGGCCCATTTATAGTGGATTTTCCATGATTTTCCCATTAAAAATGGTGATTTTCCATAGCTATGTTAGTTTACCAGAGGGTATATGTAAATATTCGTCAAGGGTTCTGAATGGATCACGAGGATTGTCTCCAGATAAGGTCTTGACACTAGGGAGCAGTGCCAGGACCCATCGGGATCTCTGACTGGATGTTGTAAGTCAGAAGGGGGCCAACAAATGGAGCTTGCATAAAAGACCATGGAGCTTGCATAAAAGACTGCCGGGCTTCTTCTGCCCAATCCACTTCCATGCAACTCGGCAAATTGGGGCAACATGGGGCAACTGCCTCTACTTGGTTGGAATTTATGTAGGTGAGAAGCGTCCTTTAAGATCTTACTGATGTTGTTTTCATGCCAGAGATGATCTCACATGACATGCCTAGGGCCTAGTTTTGATTGTACAACCTAAATTGGCTAAAACATCCCAAAGCGCATCTTTTGGAGGAGGGTTTTCGATACCCAATGGTAAAATATAGATAAACACATGGTCCTGGCCAAACCTATCAGATGGTTCGGGAATGTGGATGCCTCTAGCTCCCTTCACCACTCCCTCCACTGGATCAAGAAAAACCATCCCCCTACATCACATGAAATATGCTCCATGTTTTCCAATCAAAAATCATCGAAATGTGGATAGGTTTTCTCCAACAAATATGGAGGTTTCCAGTTCCAATTTTACCTTGAACCAACCCAATGAAAATCAAAACTTCTGAGGACCCCCAGTTAACAACCTCCACAGTTATGGCAACCAGTTACGTTGGTCAGTCACCCCATGGAATGATAGCCACATTTAAATAATCATTAAAAAGCCACGGGCCCAGGACTTTCCAGTTAGTGTGGCTGAGTCGGCAGATCCCTGGGAGTAGTTTCATCCGGTTAGTTTGCCATGGAGTTTGGTCGTTCTGGTGCTCGAAGCGCCTGGCACCCTATTCCTGATGTTCTCTTGGGCGAAGACCGTGCATGCTTGAGTCTGCCATGCTCCATCGCAATGAAGGTGCTTCACACGTTTGGCAACTGAACTTGTTTGTGCAAATTACTGTGTCCATGCCCGGAGTTGGCGATTGACATCTTTGCGGACGGGCAGCGGTTGAGCAGACTACACCAACGCTATACCATGATGGTACCTCAAGTGTTTGATGGCTGGCTGTGCTTGTGCAAATTACTCTGCCCATGCCCGGGGCTGGCGATTGGCATCTTTGTCGGCTGGCAGCGGTTGAGCAGACTACTTCAACACTGCGCCATGATGGTACTTCAAGTGTTTGGTAGCTGGCCGTGCTTGTGAAAACTGTGTTGTCAATGCCTAGAGCTGGCTTTTCACATGCTTGGTGCTGAGCCGTGGCTGAGAAGACGTTTTTCAACCTGCTTATGTCGGTTCTTCAAATGCTTGGAAGCCAACGCCCTCAGTCTGTTGCCACTGCCTGGCCTTTGAGACAGAATTAGCGGCCTGAGACAAGTGGCTTGAGTCGGCCCTGCAAGCAGTGCTGATCCTTCACACTGCAGGTGCCAATTTCGTGAGGCGCCTGGGTCGCGCAGACTTGTGTTTTTTACCCAGGCAACGAGTGCAGCATCGCTTTTCTCCTTTTTCTTAGTTCATGCTCCAACCCTGTTTTGCTTCAACCAAGTTGGCATCTAGACAAATGAAGTGCTGACTCCTGGTTAGTTAATGGATTGGTGGGCATAGCTGACATATGCTTTGCCTCCCTGTTGGTCTGCAGCCTGCAGAAATACCACGGCCGCGGGTAGGTGCAAACTCACCTACCCCCTGTGATGTGTGTACAAAGCTGTCTGTTGGACCCTTTGTCTGTGTGATCAGCTCTGCTCACGCCGAGCTATCACTCTCGGGGACACGCCCGAATTGTCCGCGCTAAATAATCATTAAAAATAACAAAAAAAATAACTGGTAAAATGGTTTTAACTCGGACCCCAACAACATATTTTCCGTATGTCCATATATGTCCCATATATGTCCCATATATGTCCCATATATGTCCCATATATGTCCCATATTTCCCCATGAAACATCATCCCCATTTTTGAGGGGAACCCAGAAAAGTGTGGATTTCATGCTCTTTCCATTAAGAACATTTGGGAATAGCCCAAGAAAACACCATCAAAATCCCAAACCCCTTCCCGGCCCTCCACGCCTCATTTCCGGCAGCCTCGCTGGCTCACTGCTCTTCTCTCCCCGGAAGGTGTCGAAGCGCAGCGTCGCCTCGACAATGCTCAGGCCTGGCCCGCGACTTGGGGGAGTGGGCTATTTTTGGGTCCGACAAACAGCCAAAAATCCTGGTGAATCTTAGATACCTGTGAACAAATTTCATTTCTTAGCTGGTGAATGGACAAAAAAAATTGACCATTGATAGCAAAAAAATCTGAAGTACTAGTTCGTATCTAAATCTAAGCAAGGTTGACCCAAATAAATTTGGAGTTCATATGATTTAATGGTAAATAAGGGGATGATCAATGGATTCTTGGACTCAACAATGTGAATTTATGAATTAATGAATTGAAACAGCAAGAAATGGGGTGACAACCAGTGTTTCACTGGGAAAAACCGAAACGAACATGGTGGGTGACAACCAGTGTTTCACATGACCCGCAAGAATGCGATCACCATGGGAAAACACCAAAAATGGGGGGGTTCAGCATGGTTCAGCAACACACCCACGGAGCTGAACAGCAAAAACTGGAATTTGATTAATACAAGATCATCTGGTTGGTGGTGCAAAAACCATCTTGAAAAATATGAGTTCGTCAATGGGAAGGATTATCCCATATATTACGGAAAATAAAAAATGTTCCAAACCACCAACCAGTCATACAAGATCTATTTAGCTCATAGAAGTTAGGATTTTACCAATAAACACGTGGATTCTATACGCACAATTATGCAAAACTATGATCTAGCCGCCGACGATAGTTGGGATTGAACGAGAGAACAGATTCATCCAACGAAGTTAAGAGTTTTATACCGAGAGTGTGTATTTCATGCCGACAACACATAATCCCTTCCTCCTAATACTAAACGTCCCCCTAATACTAAAAACAGTCATCCATCTCCAATTTCCGAAAATTTCAGTTTGGCCAATTTGACTTTTAATTGATCCCCTTTAAAAAACAATTTAAAAATCAACCTACCATTTGTGGGTTCTCCCCCCTAATACTAAAAACTAGTTCACCCCGGGGTGTTTAGTATTAGGGGGGCCTAGTCCCAATCCCTCACTCCAAGCTGCCTAGCTACTCTAGCAATTAGGGGTAAGCTTCTAACATCTTCTAACTGCCATTTTTGGCAATATTTTAATTGCGCTATATAAGGAAATTTAATTGATTTTGAGATCGGAAAAAATAGTTTTTAGTATTAAGGGTTTTAATTTAGTATTAGGGGTAAGCTTCGAACTGCCATTTTTGGCAATATTTTAATTGCGTTATATAAGGAAATTTAATTGATTTTGAGATCGGAAAAAATAGTTTTTAGTATTAAGGGTTTTAATTTAGTATTAGGGGTAAGCTTTGAACTGCCATTTTTGGCAATATTTTAATTGCGTTATATAAGGAAATTTAATTAATTAATTAACATGACTTCGATTTGGTTCCCTAATAATAAATACCCCCCTAATACTAAAAACTACCTGCCGTGTTTTGTATTAGGGGGGGGGGGGTTTAGTATTAGGAGGAAGGGATTATGTTGGGAAGGTTCATGCGCCAATATTCCAAACTACCTGCCAGCAATTTGAGCAGCAAGCTGAATCCACCGTATTATAGTTGACTCAAGCATTCCATTTGCCACGTTAGATTCCCCAAGCGCACCGGAAAAATCTGGAAAAAAAGGAAAAACATGAAAAAACATTATCCCAAGATATCCCAAGTATATACCCCATGGACCCAAGTACCTTCTAAGGAAGTGCTTGGGCTATCAATAGGACTGTCAGTACCTTCTAGGGAAGCGTGTGGATCCATAGGGACATATAAGTGTCCTATACTATGCGGGGAGAATTTGCGATCGATGTATGTATGTATGTATGCATGTATGCATGCATGCATGTATGTAGGTCTGTTTGTATGTATGTAATGTAATGTAATGTACTGTTTTGTAATGTAATGTAATGTAATGTAATGTACCGTAATTGTGTATGTATGTATGTATGTATTTAATGTAATGTAATGTAATGTAATGTACCGTAATTATGTATGTATGTATGTATGTATGTATGTATGTATGTATGTATGTATGTATGTATGTATGTATGTATGTATGTATGTATGTATGCATGTCCGTCTGTCTGTCTGTCTGTCTGTGTGTGTATGTATGTATGTATGTATGTATGTATGTATGTATGTATGTATGTATGTATGTATGTATGTATGTATGTATGTATGTATGTATGTATGTATGTATGTATGTATGTTGTATGTATGTATGTATGTATGTATGTATGTATGTATGTATGTATGTATGTATGTATGTATGTATGTATGTATGTATGTATGTATGTATGTTGTATGTGTTGTGTGTGTGTGTCTGTCTGTTCTGTCTGTCTGTCTGGTTGTATGTATGGCATGTATGTATGGTATGTATGTATGGTGTGCATGTATGTATGTATGTATGTATGTATGTATGTATGTATGTATGTATGTATGTATGTATGTATGTATGTATGTGTATGTATGTATGGTATGTATGTATGTATGTATGGTATGTATGTATGTAGGTAGTATGATGTATGTATGTATTGTATGTATGTATGTATGTATGTATGATGTATGTATGTAGTATGTATGTATGTATGTATGTATGTATGTATGTATGTATGTATGTATGTATGTATGTATGTATGTATGTATGTATGTATGTATGTAGTATGTATGTATGTATGTATGTATGTATGTATGTATGTATGTATGTATGTATGTATGTATGCATGCATGCATGCATGCATGTATGTATGTATGTATGCATGCATGCATGTATGTATGTGTGTATATGTGTATGTACGAATTTGACTGATTTTCCTAGCTTCCTTTGGGTCAACATCAAGGTCAACATCAAGGTCCTCAACCAATGAATGAAATATGATATGGAATTCCCACGTCTCAAATTTGATGATCACCAAAAAGATCCAAAAAAAGGTTCATGCTGAATTGCTGATCGGAGGTCTGAAATTATTTTTGTTGATAAACACCTCCGCTGTTTCGCAAGCTCAAGACATCGTATTAATGAACCTGGCACTGAGTTTTCGAGGCTTTCATGTGGCAAACGAGTTCCCACTGGTTGACCATATCTTTCACTTAGAATCATACCATCTTGTTCAAGGGAGTCCTAAATTCACGCATCATCTTTTCGCACAAACTGAAGCACCAACTCCGTTTTCCAAACCACGCCTTCGGAGTAGCCGTTGAAGATAAAGCTGATCGAGGAAATCTCGGGCAGCCCGGCCACCGAGGATCGTAGGGATGAGGCCGAACCTCAGGGGAACTGCCATTCACTGCCTGCCAAATCATGGAGATTTAACGAATAGAGATGTCATTAGTTCCGTAAAAAGGAAGTACTACAGCATCTTTCAGGCCATATCTTACCACCTAGATATGCAACACGGAACCTGTGATTTGCTGGGGTCTAGGTCAAATGACTTGTGATCTGGGGATGTATATCTTGAAGATTCCTGAAATGAGTGGTAGATTTCGCATCGGGAAACTAAACCTTCAGCAAATCCACGTAACACAAAATGACAAAAAAACATACGGAATTGATTTGTTCAATGGGACCTTTATTCCATTGAAAAAACCTCAGGATGGAACCTCACAATGAATTCAACAGCAAAATCCAAGTTTCTGGAGGCGAAGGGGAACTGATTAGCACACAAGAAATTGGTGTTCGATAGCCTGTTTTTTTTTCTGACCACCCAAAAAAAACCTTCGTTCGAGCAACCAAGAACTGGAGTCATGAGCAAAAAACAATGAAATGTTCATCAACAGTCATGAGCCATCATCAACTCTCACAGGTTTGTTTATTGGGAATTATAGCTCACACATGCTCACACATTGTGGTGCTTAAATACTGAACCAGCTTTTGTGGATCAATTGGTGTCCCGTAAACTTGACCGGCCCATGCCCATATGATGTTCGATAATCGCTTTCCATCTTTCCCCTGTTGATTATCCCATGTTCATCAAGTGTGCATGATGGTTACCATCTGGTTATGACTAACATAGCCATGGAAAGAACCACCATGCTATTAAGTTCGGTAAACCATCTATTTCTATGGGTCATCTATACCATGGCTACCCTCTGGTAGACTAACATAACTATTGAAAATCACCATTTTTAATGGGAAATCCACTATAAATCACCATGTTCAATAGCTATGTTAGTTTACCAGAGGGTATGTTAGTCATAACCAAAGGGTAACCCTTAATGGTTTGACCCATAGATCGCCACGTCAAGTCACTGGCAGATCCCCGGGAATCGCGAGAACCTCGAGAGCCAGTACTGGGAGGTCGACGTTGCCGACCCTCAAAGCCTGGCGCCACGCGTGGGTCTAGTTCTGCATGTCTCAAACTATCAATGGCCATGACTCAGGAACCCAAATTGGAGGTACCTACCATATATAAGGCCTATATAAGGCCTATGTAAGGGGATATCCCCGCAAAATATGGCCTTATATGGTACAGTACCTCCGTTTTAGGATCCTGAAATTCCCACTGACACTATGGATGAAGTAAGAATTGTTGGATATGGTTGGATATAGCACCTCCCCGAAGAATTGTAATAATGCAAACATGGTGAAGGAATGAAACAACAACCCCGCCTCAATGCTCAATACCCACCCAAAATCGCATTGGGTTACTCCTGATTTTTGGGATGAAGCAGGCGTTTAATATCAGAAAAATATAGAAAAATGGGAACTACACCAAAAATTACTTGATAAATTACCATTGAATCTCCGTTCTTCCTATCAATTTCCTGTGAAAGACGCAGTGGCCACAATCCCTGAATGAGCTGAGCAACTCTGCTGCTGTGCTGCCTGAGCAGTCACGGGGGTGGGGAACGACTTTGGGACCCGTTTGGTTATCTTGGTTTCCTGATTTTGTGCTTCAGGCCATCCAAATTTTGGGGTTCAAACATTTTTTCTGGAAAGAACTATATAATTATTATAACATATAAATTCACTAACGTGAAATAAGGCTCACAATCTTCCCTTGGCCAGCGCGCCTGAAATAGAACTATATTGGGATAATTCCCCCTTAACCGTCGTTCCAGATTCTTGAACCATCCTTTTTTTTTTGCAGATGTTGAGCCGCAACCGCCAGCCAAGTTGCCAGGTTTTGGGTTGACAAATACCTCAGCCACGTGCCACATGCCGCAAGCGGATGCTGAACCGACACAAGAGTTACACCATTCCAATACCCTTCGGCACAACATGTGATGTTAAAATGAGGATCACATCCATGTATGATTTAGAAAGTAGATATGCACATTTATGTAAAGTATTGTAAAGTCACGTGGCAATGGGTTTCCATCTAGGTTTTTTCATCGGAGATTTGTCCATGGTCAATCTTTGGCCGACAAAAATCAATCTTTGGCTGGTTAAGGTTATTGTTTATTTATAGCAAACAACTCTAGGATTGAACTACCCCTCCAAGGTTGGGAATGATATGTGTTTAGATATATATATATATATTATAAATATCTATTTATTTACTTATCTCTCTCCATCGCCCTCTCCAAGAATTCATTTATTTACCTTTGCATTTATTTAGTTAATTAAACTAATTAAGTTAATTAGTTAATTACCTATTCATTTATTCATTTATTCTGTGTCGTATGTTGGATTGTCAGGTTGCAATCCCTTCCGCTGCACCCTGAATCTCCATTCCTGCGGCTAAGCTTCACTTGCTCTGCATCCGTGGTGGGGTCCATGTAGAGATTGTTGGATTCCGTCGTTTCACTGAACTCTTGAGCGCTGAATTGCTCCTCCATGGCATAAAATGGTACTTCGATGTAGGAAAAAATCCGTGCGCAAACCGTTTGTGAGTGAACTGACACGCACCTACCCCTCGTTATACATATTGTGTATGTATAGATAAATGAACTTATGTCCATGATAAGAACGTAACTAAATTCCCTTGGGGCATGCAATTGTGTCGGGCATGTTGGCCTGCAAACCGGTTGCTGATGAAAACCAAAGATCAGCATTTTCAACAGGAACATCATCGAATGTATACTGATTTTCCACGGTCATGTGAGAGTAGACTGAGTGGTGCTGAGAGCACCCCAATCAGCCACAAACATTTACAAACCTAGTTTCCTGAATACCAAAAACAAACCTATTCCAGATACTTTTCCATCTCAGCCATCACTGATTTTGATTGATTACTTGCAAGTTCGCACAAGACCATTTTTGGATAGTCACCGGAGCCTAATCATCATTCTGCTGACGTCGCGGCGTGAGGTCGTTCTAATGTATCCAGATTATCCCCAGTATATCCCAATAATATTCCGATTGCACCCCCCATGTTTGTTGGTGAAGCCACCAAATTTGATGGTTAATTCACAATTTTTCACCATCTGTCATGGTGAAACCATGGTTATACCACCATGTTTCAGCATTTTTGTCCCCACCTGCCAGATGAGGGTCTCTAGATTTTAACAAAGGTGCAACTCCTTCTCTTTGTCCTCCTCCTTCTCCTCCCGTCTCCTCTGGTTTGGACGTCTAGGAAATCAAAGATTTCTGCAAAATAAAACTTATATAACATATTTTTGAAAAATAGTTAATAAAATGTTGGATAGAATGCCAGAAAGAATGCCGGATAGAATGTCGGAACATATGTCGGATAGAATGCCGGAAATCATGCCAGATAGAATGTCAGAATATATCAAATAAAATGCCATACAGAATGCCAGATAGGATGCCAGATGGGATGTCAGATAAATGCCAGAAAGAATGCCAGAAAAAATGTCAGAATATACCTCAAATAAAATGCCATAAAGAATGCCAGATAGGATGCCAGATGGAATGTCAGATAAATGCCAGAAAGAATGCCAGAAAGAATGCCAGAAAGAATGCCAGATAGAATGTCCGAATGTCAGATAGAATGTCAGTTGGTGGGGGTCACTCGAAGAAAGTAATTCTGGATATTCTGGTTATTTCTATTGATCAAACCCAAGGAACCGTTGTCCTGGATGCCAACCAGATGTCGAGGTTGTTTCTTCATCTCTTCACCCTCTGCCACCGGTATGCTGGCATGAAAAATCTGTAGCAGCCTGCCAGTCTCACCTGTGCAAAACCACACCCGTGAACCGACAAGGTGATTTTTTTCGGAATATCATTTGATTTTTTTGGATGTAATAGGAATATTAACTAAAAACAAGGATTTATTGAGCGTGGAAAATTCAACTTGACTTGACCATTGTGAAGTGTTGATTTAAACATCAGCAACGGGGATTATGATGCGGACATGGGTAAATTCAAACTATAATTTGTAATGGGGATATCATTGGGAGATAGGACCATAGCTTGATGAAATTGATGGTTCATAATTGATTATATGGGGCTATCATGGGATATACCCTTCGGTGCCAGCAAACATGGCAGGCAATGGGACATACCCTAACTAAATGTAGGTTTGTTTGTTCATGTGAAGATCATCGAACTCAACAGGATTTTCCGGCAATCCATGTTGAATTCCAAAGAGTAGAAGTAAAACTGGTGCTGGTAGGTGGCTTCAGCCCCCGAAAATATACAGATCACTTGTGATCACCATCCCCAAATATCTCCAGAGAATTGTCTTGGAGGCCTCATCACATATCAATTATATACATATATCATACTGTATTGATATTTTGGTGACTCACCCCTCACACTGTGTATGGACGCATATCCACTTTCACTGTGGCTTGTGGCCTGCCCACTGCGCGATGTTACCAACAGTTCAACATGATATCTTTTGTTCACAATGCTCCGGGTAAATCTATAGATATACATATACCTACTATATAGATATACATATACTCGGTAAATCATAATGATTCCCTTACCGAAAACGCGTCAATTTCTAGGTGGTTTCCCTTCCAACCTTCCGATCTGGGTAACATATACTGATTCACCAGTCTGAAATGCATGGCCATTTGGCCCTATAGTTAATCAAGACACACGCGCACCTACCTGTGTGTATATATATATATGTGTGTGTGTATATATATATATATATATCGTTTCCAATTTCAGTAACGCATGGCCAAAGTACTTAAAATTAAGTAATATTGGATGGTCCAGGTATATATGGGCCCATTGCTGCTGGGATATTATGGTTTGTGACGGTTTGTGGTTGGTTTTAACTTTAGTAGCCTGCTATATATATATAATATATGTATATATACATATGTATATATAGTCACATAAAGTTTTACATGTAACTGCTATGTGTAACAGTACCTAATCATTACTCCCTGGCCATTTAGCATAACATTGGAAAATTGTGGTGTTCACATGTTTTCAATAGTAGGGTAATCATAGGTCAATCATCGAATTAAAGAGGCCGCGTCTTCCACAGCAAGGTGTGAAACTACCTGAAGGTACCCAACAGTGTCAGCCAAGCATCCCATCTGAATCGACATTGAGGAGGCGGGGCTTCCTCCTTGAAGCATTGTGAAGTTGGAATGGATTGGTAGATAAATCGAACTGGATAGAATGGGATATGAACTGATGATTGGTAATTAAAACTAACCACTGCAGAACAGTTTGGGATTATAAAATCATAACTGGATGCGTTCAACCTGTTGGTGACATTACTGGGGATATAATGGGTATACAGAGGTATAATGGGACATTAATGGAAGATCAAAGGGGGGATCAGAGATTTCACATCAAAGGGTTCAGCCAACACCACCTTCAGTCAGGTGAACCTCCGAATAATGAGCACAATTTCGATAGCCAGTTACGACCGAAGGAAGTTTAGAAGTTAAACTTACGACAATATGGACAGATGGAAAAGCAGAGGCGGGAAGAGTCAGAGAAGAGAAGAGAAGAAGAGAGAAGATCAGAGAAGAGGAAGAGTCAAAAGAAGAAGATGCAGGTGCGCGAAAAGGTAGAAAAGGCGCAATTAACTGTGTTTTTTCAATGATTTATGGCTCCGGAGGGTCGAAAAGTAGGCTCGCTAAAGCGGCGGGTGCGGAGCCATCTGGCCGGATGAGGGGTGAAAAGTTGCACGCCATTGTCGCACGAAGCACATTTCCAAGTCAAACTGTACAAAGCACGTCAGCTTCAGAGCCCTTGAAGGAATTGAGATGTCGAAAAAGTGCACGCCATGGTGGCGCGTAGCACATTTCCAAGTCAACATGTTAAAAGCACCACATGCTCGGACCGCTTTTGATGGTTCAGATGTGGTTTTGCGTGGCAGGCGCAAGGGATTCCGCACCTTACCAAAAGTGAGCAAACACGGGGGGTTTTGTAGCATGTCCAAAAGCGATGGCAGGCCTGGGACATTTGAAGAGGATGTGGAAAGATGATGAAAGATGCATTTCGCGTGGCAGGCGCAGTACAAGAGAATACAAGAGACATGTTCATCAGAGATGTTAGGAGGTCAGGGCAGAGATTTCCTAAGAGGGGTTGCATTTTGGAGTATGAGATCTTCAGGTTTTCTAAGGTGATTTTGCGTGACAGGTGCAGCACTTTGTATGACCCAGCTTCACTTTTTCGTGGCAGGCGCAGTACTTTTGACAAATGGAGTGGAAAAACCGCAAAGCGCATTGGTACACTCAACTTTCCATTTTTGAAGGATGTCTCGCAGAATTGCTTCGTTTTTGATGTTGTCAACTTCGAAAATTGAGGGCGTCTCGCAGAATTGTTTCGTTTTTGACGTTGTCAAATTCAAAAATGAGGAAGTCTCACAGAAATGCTGCGTTTTTTTATCTTGTCAAGTTCAAAAAGCTGAGGAAGTCTCGCAGAATAGCTTCGTTTTCAAGCTTGCAGATAGACATATAGATAGACAACTACAACTACCACTACAAATTCTCTACGCTACCTTGCGCTACACTAATTATACTACACTACACTAAAAAACATCTAATTACACTACACTACCCTACGCCATACTACACTACGCTACACTGCACTAACCACACTACAACTACAACTACAACTACAGCACCCACACCAAAACCAACACCAACAACACCAACACCAACACCAACACCACCACCACCAACAACAACAACAACAACAACTGCTGCTGCTACTACTACTACCACTACCACTACCACTACACTACACTACTGCTACTACTACTACTACTACTGCTGCTACTACTACTACTACTACGACTACTACTTCTACTACTACTACTACTACGACGACGACTACTACGGCGATACGACGACGACTACGACTACGACTACGACTACTACTGCTACTGCTATGCTACTGCTACTGCTACTGCTACTACTACTACTACTACTGCTACTACTACTACTACTACGACGGCGACGACGACGACGACGAGTACTACTACTACTACTACTGCTGCTGCTGCTGCTGCTGCTACTGCTACTGCTACTGCTACTGCTACTGCTGCTGCTACTACTACTACTACTACTCCTCCTCCTCCTACGACCACCACCACCACCACACTAATTACATTGCAGCACACCACAACTACAAATACAAATGCAACTACAACTACACTACATTACCCAACACTACACTACACTGCACTAGTTAACATACATTACAGCACAACTACAACTGCAACTGCAACTACAACTACCACTACATTACACTGCACTACACTACACTACAACTACACTACTTTACACTACACTACACTACAGTATACCACACTACAGTGCACAACACTACAGTACAGTACACTGCACTGATTACACCACACCACAACTACAACTGCAACGACACTACACTAATTACATTACATTACAACTACAACTCCACTACTCTACACTACAACTACAACTACAACTGCACTACCCCACACTACATCCCGCAGTTGTGGTGAGGTGACCACTGCAACCATTGCAACCGCTCCAAAAAACACAACTCCAACCACCATTCAGTCCATCAGTGGATTCGTTCTGCCATCCGTGGTTCACGGCAACCAACCTCTCCCTAAGGTTTCCTATTTTTGAAACTTCGGCCACCATCTTGCGCGGTACTACTGGAAATGAAAATGACAAAGTTATTCTTACCTTCTCAATCATTGCCACTATTAAGATATTGAGTGCTAGTCCCCATTAACTACCAGTACCCTTTAACACTAGTTATCCTCATGAGCAATGATAATTGAGCAGTGTTCAAACTCCTCTGTCAATCAATGTTACCGGTTGGATACTAGGGATTCCCACATCCGATTATAACATATAAAGTAATCCCCAATATATTGGGTGATATAACTTCCCTATAATCATCAACCAACAATGATTTTATGATTTTGAACACTTATAACCATTATATATGCCCCTAAATCACTATGAATACCCATTCGAATCCCATGAAATATGAGTTTCATTAAAGCTCTCATTCAAATCCCATGAAAAAAACAATCACTGTGCCCAGCTCAAATTCACAAAGATATATAATTATGAGATCCCCAGCTCAAATCCCAATCAAAATCCCATAAATTCTCAAAGAAATCATTAGATTCCCCTCTAAAATCCCAATCAAAATCTCATAAATTCACTCCAAATCATGAGATTCTCAATTAAAAATCTTCCCAGCTCAAATCCCAATCCAAACCTATCATTTCAATCAAAACCATGAGATTCCCAAAATTAAAAAGCCCAATCAACATCCCATAAACAATCTTTAAAAATCCCAGGGAAATACCATAGAAATCCCAGGAAAATCTTATAAATGTGCTTCCATTGTTCGGCACCTCCTCCCTGCATCGAGGTGGAGCTCTCGCTCCGCAAGTCTGCCGTCTCGCTGCTGGCGGCGGCGTAGCCCGCACGACTCGGTGCTTCGGCTTCGGCAGCGGGGCTGGGGCGACTCCCATGGGGACTCTGGGTGAAAACGGGTGAAAATTTATGGAAAAATTGGGATCATGGAGAAAAATTGGTAAAAATGCATGGAAGTCTTGAACTTCGCCAATCTTAAAGAATCTGAAAGAGATTATCAATGTCTTATGTTAAATAACCAGGGGTAAGATTTAAGGATCATTCTAGCCATGCATTTGCCATCCCCAAGAAGACGTGAGCCCACCCGATTCAGGGCCACATGTAAGAAACATTAAGAAATCATCTTTCAGCTCCAGACTTCAAAGAATGAAATCTTTCAGGTTAAGTTAACTTCCTGCATATCCGACACATATCCGAGATTTTTGAGGGAAATCTGGAGGAACCCAGCCAAACTCCATGGTTTCCGGTCGATTTTCAATTCGTCCCACCCAGTAAACATGTAATTGCTCCAAACTCTGGATTCTATTACCGACTTCCTAACCACAATGTTGCACCTCCCCACTTAGAAGTCAGTTTATAGATCCCAGTTCAAAATCAATGTAGTCCCTTCAGTTTGTCACTTAGGCTTACTCTCCATTGTTGACGGTCAAATCCCTATTTATCAATGGTTATATAAATCCCGCAATCTAAAGGGCTAATATCTCTTCGTTACCCTCTGGTAAACTAACATAGCTATGGAAAATCATCGTCTTTATAGGCAAACCTTCTGCAAATGGGCCATTTTAGTAGCTACGTTACATTACCGGCAGGTATACCTCCATCATTAATTGAACTCACATATCCCCTATCATTCCTAAATACGGTTCTATCTCTCCATTAGGGGGATATAAAATAATGGCCAACATCTCCCCATTATCTCTCCATCATTGCTTTTTCACCTGCCTATATCTCTATATAATCCTGATTGTTGATGGTTAAAAATTGTTTGTCAGTACCTATGATGCAACCATCCCCATTACGGTCGGACCAACTACTTCGACTTCCCAGAGCCAAGTGGCTTCAAGAATTCCCTTAACTTCGAACGATCTGCTTCGGCAACCAGATGATGAAACTTGAGTCCTTCGTGGGTAGTCTCCAACCCGACCAGGTCGTCACAGTCGAGGAAAAAAGGAGTTGGTACTTGGCAAATGTTTGAATTCGGATGAATTCGGTTAATAATGGTTAATAATGGTTAATCGTGGTTATCCATTGGGGGATATGATCTCTAACAAATACTTGAAAGTGATATATCAACATCACCAGAACCCTGGAAAAACACCTCAAGATACCTCAAGAAACAATATGTCTAATGCATAACCTACTCTGACATTCGTTTATTGAATAGGAAACTCATCCGAAATCCCATTCTTTCAGGGACAGTCACTGGGACATCCAATTTTTACATGCGAATATCGCGTGAAATACAACTCCTTAATGCTACGATCACTGAAAATTCCAAATTGTTTGATGGAAAAATCACTTACTTTCCTATATGTTCAATGAACATTGAACATCCAAATTGTTTCCTGGACAAATCTCTTGATTCCCTAAATGTTCAATGAACATCCAAATTGTTTCATGGACAAATCTCTTGATTCCCTAAATTTTCAATGAATATCCTAATTGTATCATGGACAAATCTTTTGATTCTCTAAATGTTCAATGAACATCCAAATTGTTCTGGAAAAATCACTTGATTCCCTAAATGTTCAATGATCATCCAAATTGTTTGATGAAAAAAGCACGTACTTCCCTAAATTCTCAATGAAAATTCAAATTGTTTGGACAAATCACAGAATTTCCTGAATGATCAATGAGCATTCACATTGTTTCATGGAAAAATCACTGACATTCCTACATGGGCAAACCTCTTGATTCCCTAAATGTTCAATGAACATCGAAACTTGATGGACAAACCTCTTGATTCCCTAAATGTTCAATGAACATCGAAAATTGTTTCATGGACAAACCTCTTGATTCCCAACATGTTCAATGAACATGCAAATTATTTCATGGAAAAATAACTTGATTTCCTAAATGTTCAATGAACATCGAAACTTGATGGACAAACCTCTTGACTCCCTAAATGTTCAATGAACATCCAACTTGTTCTGGAAAAATCACTTGATTCTCTAAATGTTCAATGAACATCCAAATTGTTTCATGGGAAAATCACTTACTTTCCTAAATGTTCAATGAAAATTCAAATTGTTTCATGGACAAATCACTTGATTCCCTCACTGTTCAATGAACATACAAATTGTTTGATGGGAAAACCGCTTGATTCCCAACATGTTCAATGAACACCCAAATTGTGCCATGGAAAAATTACTTGACTCCCTCAATGTTCAATGAACATGCAAATTGCTTCATGGACAAATGACTGAATTTCCTAGATGTTCAATAGGCATCCAACTTGTTTCTTGGACAAATCACTGGCTTTCCTAAGTGTTCAAAGAACATCGAAATTGTTTGATGGAAAATTTATTTCTTTCCGAAATGTTAAAAGAAAATTCATTTTTTCATGGACAAATCACTGAATTGTCTGAATGTTTCAATGCACAATCAAATTGTTTGATGGAAAAATCACTGACATTCCTACATGCCCAATGAAAATCCAAATTGCTTGATGGGCAAAACTCTTGATTCCCTAAATGTTCAATGAACATCCAAATTGTTTCATGGACAAATCTCTTGATTCCCTAAATGTTCAATGAACATCCGAATTGTTTCATGGACAAATCCCTTGATTCCCTGAATGTTCAATGAACATACAAATTGTTATGTACAAATCTCTTAAGCCCCTAAATGTTCAATGAACATGCAAATTGTTATGGAAAAATCACTTGATTCCCTAAATGCCCAATGAACATCCAAACTTGATGGGCAAACCTCTTGATTCCTTAAATGTTCAATGAACATCCAAATTGTTTCATGGGAAAATCACTTACTTTCCTAAATGTTCAATGAAAATTCAAATTGTTTCATGGACAAATCACTTGATTCCCTCACTGTTCAATGAACATACAAATTGTTTGATGGGAAAACCGCTTGATTCCCAACATGTTCAATGAACACCCAAATTGTTTCATGGACAAACCTCTTGACTCCCTAAATGTTCAATGAACATCCAACTTGTTCTGGAAAAATCACTTGATTCTCTAAATGTTCAATGAATATCCGAATTGTTTCATGGACAAACCTCTTGGTTCCCTAAATGTTCAATGAACATCCAAATTGTTATAGACAATCACTTGGTTCCCTAAATGTTCAATGATCATCCAAATTGTTTGATGAAAAAAGCACGTACTTCCCTAAATTCTCAATGAAAATTCAAATTGCTTGGACAAATCACAGAATTTCCTGAATGATCAATGAGCATTCACATTGTTTCATGGAAAAATCACTGACATTCCTACATGCCCAATGAAAATCCAAATTGCTTGATGGGCAAATCTCTTGATTCTCTAAATGTTCAATGAACATCCAAATTGTTTCATGGACAAATCCCTTGATTCCCTAAATGTTCAATGAACATCGAAAATTGTTTCATGTACAAACCTCTTGATTCCCAACATGTTCAATGAACATGCAAATTGTTTCATGGAAAAATCACTTGATTTCCTAAATGTTCAATGAACATCGAAACTTGATGGACAAACCTCTTGATTCCCTAAATGTTCAATGAACATCCAACTTGTTCTGGACAAACCTCTTGATTCCTTAAATGTTCAATGAACATCCAAATTGTTTCATGGGAAAATCACTTACTTTCCTAAATGTTCAATGAACATCCAACTTGTTTCATGGACAAATCACTTGATTCCCTCACTGTTCAATGAACATACAAATTGTTTGATGGGAAAACCGCTTGATTCCCAACATGTTCAATGAACATACAAATTGTGCCATGGAAAAATTACTTGACTCCCTCAATGTTCAATGAACATGCAAATTGCTTCATGGACAAATGACTGAATTTCCTAGATGTTCAATAGGCATCCAACTTGTTTCTTGGACAAATCACTGGCTTTCCTAAGTGTTCAAAGAACATCGAAATTGTTTGATGGAAAATTTATTTCTTTCCGAAATGTTAAAAGAAAATTCATTTTTTTCATGGACAAATCACTGAATTGTCTGAATGTTTCAATGCACAATCAAATTGTTTGATGAAAAAAAATCACTGACATTCCTACATGCCCAATGAAAATCCAAATTGCTTGATGGGCAAAACTCTTGATTCCCTAAATGTTCAATGAACATCCAAATTGTTTCATGGACAAATCTCTTGATTCCCTAAATGTTCAATGAACATCCGAATTGTTTCATGGACAAATCCCTTGATTCCCTGAATGTTCAATGAACATACAAATTGTTATGTACAAATCTCTTAAGCCCCTAAATGTTCAATGAACATGCAAATTGTTATGGAAAAATCACTTGATTCCCTCAATGCCCAATGAACATCCAAACTTGATGGACAAACCTCTTGATTCCTTAAATGTTCAATGAACATCCAAATTGTTTCATGGGAAAATCACTTACTTTCCTAAATGTTCAATGAACATCCAACTTGTTTCATGGACAAATCACTTGATTCCCTCACTGTTCAATGAACATACAAATTGTTTGATGGGAAAACCGCTTGATTCCCAACATGTTCAATGAACATACAAATTGTTTCATGGACGAACCTCTTGACTCAATGAACATCCAAATTGTTTCATGGAAAAATCACTTGATTTCCTGAGAATTCAATGGAATCATCACCGTCTTCAGAGAAAAACAACATCCGAAATCACGCCTTCCAGGGAGGTCTGGAGATCTGGTGCCAACAGGTGCTGCGCCTTGTTGCTGGGTGCACCTAAGGTGGCGCGGCAGCACGGCTGTTGTCGAAATGTGCAGTTTGGCAATTTGCTGTAGATATGGCTGACTGCTAGTATGGCATTTACATGTGTTTATTTATTTATGTATGTGTGTGTGTATGTGTGAGATCAAAGCATACATGTATATCTACTTGCATATTTTATATATATATATAATCCATTCCCCCTATTACTAACCCCCACAAATAATAAAAACCATGGTCCGTCTGCAATTTTGGAAAATTTGAGGTTGGCTAATTTGATTTTTAATTGATTCCCTTTAGAAAACAAGTAAAAAATGAAGCTACGATTTCAGGGTTTCATCACCTAATAATAAAAACTAGTCAGCCCCGGGGTGTTTTTTATTAGGGTCCGTCTTTTAAGGTCGAGAAACAATATTAGGGGAAAGCTTTGAAATCCAATTTGGGGCAATATTTTAATTATATTTTAAAAAGGAAATCTAATCGATTTTGAAATAGAAAAAAGTTTTTATATGATATAGTATTAGGGGGAAGCTTCGCATCCTAATAATCTCCAGAACAGGGGTTCATGGGGACGTGATTTTTGCTTCAAAACCCTTACAAAATACTGGTATTTACAATGTTTTGTGATGGAAAGGGTCCAAAAACCTAGGGACCTAGGTTTTACAGCAAAAATCATCTCCCCTATGCATGGACAATGAAGATTTTCTGATATAAGGGTCAAATAGGGTCAATAAGGGGTATATATCTGAAATCATCCCAATATCAAGCATGCACACATGGCACCAAAGACTGACATACAAACATACATGGTTTTGCCACTGATTGCAACAACATGTCTGCTAGCTACAGGCTATCGATTCAGTAGATTCAAAACTGCAAGCTACACATGTAACAAAATTCAAAAGTGCATCTCTCACTTCATGGCTTTCATTGACTTCATGCCCTTCATCATCTTCATGCCCTTCATCTTCTTCATGGACTTCATCGATTTCATTTCCTTCAGGGACTTCATGTTCTTCATTGCCTTCTGTTTTCCCTTGCCTTTGTTACATTCATAGGGCTTAGATGATCTGTTGCTTTTTGGGATCTTGTACATTGTTATGTCACTTGAACAAGCCCAGGTAGCCGGTACTCAACTTGCATTTCTTTCTGGTGATTTCTTGAAACCAAAGGGTTCTGCAAGATCGTGGAACCTACCTTGCAAACAAGTGTTGGTGATCTCGGTTCGTTTGGCCTCAGGGAAATTCACCTCACCAATGATGTCAACGAGGCGTTTCAACTTGACATTCTCCTTGATAGGATCTAACGGCAAATCCTGTGGCTTCACTACCCCTGGGGGCAGTTCCACCACATTGGGTTTGCGAAGAGGGCGGATGTAGAGGGCATTGGTTGCATTAAGGGCGTGATCAAAGGAGATCTCAGAACTTTCCATCATACTGCTACTCACCGTCACTAAGCCTATCTAGCTAGACTTGATCGGAACGGCCACTTGGCGAAGCACGACTTTCCGACTGTTTCCGGTGATTTCCTTTGGGGACCATGGGGACATGATTTTTGAATGAAATGAGCACAAAACACTGTAAATATGTTCTTTCCTTTTCAACATAAAACAAGCTCATCAAACTTGCACAGGCACCAAAAAAGCAAACAAAAAACAAAGCACAATCTCACAAAACATTGGCAGGCACCCAAAAAAAAAAACAAAAAAAGCAAAGATTTCCAATCTATGGGGATCCAGAGTCCTGAGTAGATGCTGGGATTTTGTTTTGTGAGATTGTGCTTTGTTTTTTTTGGTGCCTGCCAATGTTTTTCGAGCATCATTACAAAACAAGATGCAAAAATGTGCGTTTCGCCTAGGGTTCAGAGCCATCAGATGCAGAAAAACATCGGTATTCACAGTACAGTGCTTTTGTGCTCATTTTCATTCAAAAATCACGTCCCAATGGTCCCCCGCTCTCAAAATAAATGCCCCCTAATAATAAAAACTACCTGAGGTGTTTATTATTTGGGGGGGTAGTATTAGGGGGAAGGGATTATGTATGTGAATGTGTGTGTGTGTGGGAAGTTTTGGCCCAAGTGGAATTATGTTAGCACCATTGAACTCAGAACTGAAATTGCTTAAATTTGTTTACGTGCATTTCACCTTATTCAACTGCTAGATCACCCCAGTTAGGGAGCCATCCCGGTAACCGTTTTTGATCCTGTTGCATGATGGCCACCCCAGACATAAAATAGGTCATGGAACCCCAAAATAGTCCTCGCCAAGGAAAAGCATTGATGGAGCATCACAGGATGCAAATTCTGTCGGTTCCATCTAGATTTTGGGGGCACACCTAGGGTTTCACCATTTAATTGGCTCCCTTCAAAAAAGTGGTTGATCTGGGTAAGCAACAAGTCTCTGCGCCGAAGCAGAACCATCTTTTGGTGGGCAGCCCTGGTTGAGCCAGGCCGTTGCGAGCCATGATTTGGCCACGAGGAATTGTGATCCAAACAACTCTGGTCTGAACCCTGGCGGTCATTTACAGAACATACCCCCACGTACAGTGAATGACGAGGGGAACATGTGGTGAAAAAAATTTGAAAACCATCAGCCAACTGTGACACCATACCAAACCCAGCTGAATTCATATTCACTCACTAGGGGTGCAGATTGTCCCCAAGAGTATCCCAAAGTCCCAAAAGTCAAAGGGCAGTCAGAACTACCCAGAAGTGCCTTTCCCAAACAGTCGAACCTGAAAAATAACCAGAACAAGAAACAAATGCGAAGGTTGGAGTCGAGTGTAATGTCGGCATCTACCAGCACGGAGAGCAAATTTCTCCGCGCGTGGGACTTCCCACTGATATCCAGATTCTCCAACTTCAGCTCCAACCACTCATCCACCAACCTTCGTACCTGAGATCAGTTGTGGTACTCTATGCCGCTAGGATTCACCATGGTTGTCATTGGGGGTTGCTATCCCAACTAGCAATGGAAAAGAGAAGATGTTTTGTTGAAACCACCAATCTAGTTGCAGTTGCTTCATACCTCCCACTCTTGCAGATTATTATATCCCCTTGCTGTTGTAGGTAAGACATGGCGAAACTTCACACTACAATCACTACAAACCTGAGTCATGGATGCGCAGAATCACAATATTTTCTCCATCCCAACCGTGTTAGCTACGCCTCTTGCCCGAGTCTGGTCTCCCGAGGATAAGAATTGTGGTGGTTGTTTCTTGTGGTTCAACTTGAAGTTCCAGTTCAGGCTGAAGTTAAAGTTGAGTCACATGTTGCTAGGAATCAAGCATCGAACAAGAAAAACAATATTAGCACATACCTTATCATACCTATAGGATCTATAGGGTTTACAACCATTGGTTTTGCCTTAGTAACTACAGTAGAAGGGCACCTCATCATGTTTCCCCCAATTTCGCCCCACACTTGGCACAGCAAACCCGGCATGCTCCGCGCGGCCACCAGCAGCAAGAACATCAGCTGCACCGCACAGCTGATCTCGGAGAACGCTGCGGAAAGGACGTGACAGGACCAGGTGCCACCCTGAAGCGCCTCCAACGGAAGGCGCGACCGGCGCGACCGCATTGGAACTGCTGAGCCGGGGGATCCCGTTTCAGAAACTCATGGGATATCCCCCGATCTTTTTGGGGGGGACTTAGAATGAACATGATCACCAGGGTTTAAACAAAGACACTTACAATTCATGGGGTGATCTGGAAATCGAGATTTTTATCAAAAGCCACCAAGATGATGATGGTTGTTGTTCAAGTTTCCCAAAAGTGCCAACGAGAAAATAGAAGGTTAATAATTAAGCGCAAAATAGAAACATTCAAACAAACAGTGACAAATGTGACACTTATTGGCTCTGCAATTGCATGTTCAAGCAATGATCCTGGGCACTTTCCAATACAATAAAGGGGTTGTGCTAAATCATGGGTGGAACATCCCAATATTTGTTTCCAGTTGTCAGCTATATATCCCATCATATTTCCACATGATATCTGCTAGGGGATTATATACCACAAACCCGTAAAACACAAAATAAAACACCAAGATCAAACCAGGTCAACCACTATCAAACCATTGCCATTGGTGAGATATCACATACAACAATATTTTTTAAAAACAGTATAATCCATTTAAACCATATATAAACCATACCAACCTCCCTTAATATACCTCTCAAACCCTATAAAAACCAAGACATGCCATCGTCTCCCCACCTGAGCTGCCTTGGTCAAGCTCCAAATGGAGCCCAGGCTGAGGACCTTGGGAGGTTTAGACCGGGGGATATGTTATTTGGTGTAAATTCAGATTCTATCTAGTACAAAACCTGAATTATTTATTATGATTTGAGATGCTGTCTATTTAAATGGTAGAATGAGATTATGTTTATAATTTAAAACATAATTCAACTGATCGCTTTTTGTTAGGGCTTCTCAGAGGATTTGCCCCACCACATTGCGCATGCACCAGATCTGGTGAACTTCAGAAAAAATAGAACATGTCATAGTTTCAGAAATTCCAACAACAATGATGGGAATTTACCTTTTCTATTCTTTGGGGGGGGTTGCTCCCAACTGACCTGTTGGTGGCTTTGGGTTCCCCTAATCCCAACACCATCCATGTAATCCCAACCCCCCAGGGCAGTGATGCCCACCCGAGGGACCAGATTAGCAGCGAGCGCTTTCCGCAGATTCCCAACGAAGAGAAGGCTGGTCAACGCTCGCAACAAACTTCGTCCCCCGCCCATCATCAAGAAATCCACGTCCTGGCACAATTTTTAAGTTCACTGGAACAACGGATTGTTGTAAACCAAAACTTTGTTGATGACCGGGTTTTAAGGGTTGAATGAATTTTCCAAGAAAATTTCAATAACACGCAATTCGATGGTGAACATATGTATATAAATATAATAAACATATATATATATAACTATGTAAAAAATAAGAAACACGATAATCATCATATGTATTCCGAAAACATATTGTACTTCCCAATAAAATACGCAGTAATATTAACAATACAATATAGCCTCTGGTTATTTAACGTAGCTATAGAAAATCCCCATTTTTAATAGGCAAACCATAAACCATCTATAAATGGGCAATTTTTATTGCTATGATATTTCAGTGATGATTGGCGTTGCCAGTTGCCATCATCCGTGGCCACTGCAATCCGCGCAAGTTCCTGCAATTCTGAAAGGATGATTAACCACTTCATCAACTTCAACCAATGAAAACTGCAATTCATCAGACATCGGCTAATCAAACTTGTATACATACATATATATATATATACATATATATATATATATATGTGTGTGTGTATGTTCATGTGTATATATATATATATCAATATATATTCACACACATATATATATATACACATACATTCACAAATAAACAATATTCTTATGAACATATATGTTTATATAATTATATATATATATTCATACATAACACCCAAACCACATAGAAATATAACTACCGCCTGAAGCTCGATGCCAAGATATGCCAAGACTCCGAGCTGGGACACCAGAGGGAAATCAACAGCAAACAGTGTGCCCAAAGGGCGATTTGATCACAGTTCTTGGGCCTCGAAGGCTGCTGGACTCCCAAGTTGATTGAAATTTAGGAAGCAACCAGTAGTAGGAAAAGGAAATCTATGAAAATCATTGGACTTTCCGACTGTCCCAGTGCTTCAAGGATGTTCAAGGAAAGAATTTATAAGAAACCCCCAATGAATGTTGATGCGAATAAAAACCAGCCAGTTTCTTCTGAAGATGTTCCACAACAAACTAATCCATAAGCTGACATCCCCATATTTCATGGTTAAAAGTGTTAAAATAATGTTTACAGTAAATCCCAAGAATTGATGCGGAATTTCCAATGTTTTATGTTTAACTATACAATGTGGTCTCACCAGTAATAAGATGGTTTAGAACCCCATTGGCCATATATATATAATTATAATTACATATATATATATATATATATCCATAAGTCCTAGTTAGAGTTATAAACGAACTTCGCTAACGCATGATGCGTACCTTGTAATCTGAAAAATCACTATATTATTGTGGGTATATATGGGTATACATCAATAATGATGATTCATATAATTATATTTGTCTCACATGTACCACAATGTGGGGCCCCCAAACGATAGCTAAGTTGATGAACATAACTCCAATAACTTTATGTTCACCAAACCATAGCTTATTCTTATTTTTTTAAAACTTGAAAAAAAGCGCGAAAAATGCAAAAAAAATGGAAAAAACAAAAAGCAAATCAGCAAAATCCAAAAAACACAAAAGCAAAATAAAAGGGAAAAAAAAGGGAAACAAAAAGGACAGACAAAAAGGGGAAAAAATGGGGAAAAAATGGACTTGTCCATTTGCATTTTTGTTGCTTTTTTTTTGCTTTTTCGATTTGTTTTTTTTGCTTTTGTTTTGCTTTTATTTTGCTTTTTTTTGTTTTTTTTCAGGCAAAAAGCAAAAAAAAGCAAGAAAAAAGCAAAACAAAAGCAAAAAAAACAAATCGAAAAAGCAAAAAAAAAAGCAACAAAAATGCAAATGGACAAGTCCATTTTTTTCCCATGTTTTCCCCTTTTTGACGTTCCTTTTTTTTCCCATTTATTTTGCTTCCTGTTTTTTTCGGTTTTGAAGTTTTGCTTTTTGATTTTCCATGTGTTTTCCTTTTTTTTTGCTTTTTTTTTCAAGTTTAAAAAACATTAGAATAAGCTATAGAGGTGGACATAACAATAACTATGATTTATTGAACTTATAACTAGAGTCCTAGAGTATTCATGGGGTTTATAAACCAACATTCACATCACCGGGGCCCCACATGGCCCCACATGTCACTATCCCTGCCAGCCCTCCCTTCCGCGTCTCCGCGTCACGTGAGGGGAACAAGATCCATGGCCACAGCCACGCCAGCGGCGTAGTGAGCGATCCTGGGGCGGCCCCAGGATGGGGTTATAGATGTTATAGCTAATAGATAGAATTTTAAGCGAATTATATAGATATATTTGGTTCTAGTTGGTAGTTATACTAGTTATTAGTTAGTTCTGAAATTGCGTAATAGTTACTAGCTACAATAGTTCAGAGATTTCAGAGCTATTACTGGTACCTAGTGGGATGCTATTACTATTATAATATTAGGTAAGCTTATAACAGTGGTTTAGCTACTAGGTAATAGTTGTTAGTTAGAGATCATTAATCCACCATAGTATACTAGATAGTTATTAGATGTTATTAGATATTGGTTATTGTTAGGATATGTTATCATACTTAGCCCAACCATACCTCTCTCTCTCTCTATGATTATTTTACATATATATATATATATGCGTGTAGATAGTGACAAAAACTGTTATCCTCCGCTCATATTAAACTACCCCATTCTATGTCTCCAAATATGTGTAAATCCCCTACTAAACCATGGTTTACTGGGGCGTGGGAAAGGATTAATAGTTACAATATGTTACAATCCACCATTGCCGGTTTAAAGCTAGGTGACCGGGTAACTTTTACTGTAGATAGCCAACTTGGCTGATTAGTGATTTGGTAATACCCAGTTGGTAACTATTACGGTAAACCAGGAAAATACTATAATTAGCTACCTTCTGAGATAACTATTTATAGATAACTAGGTGATGGGGTAAAACAAATAACTAGACGACGGTTGGCCCGAGAGCGAAAAAGATGTTTTCAAGCAGCTCTGAGGATGGTAGTCGTAAAAGATAGTCGGTGAATAGTTGATGAATTTTATATGAGCTATGGAAAGATATGATGTGAAAAAGTAAGATTGATCAAGAAGAGAATATTTGGTAAAGGGCATCAGATGACATGTGTCTTGCAACCAGAGAGAGAGAAAGAGGAGGCAGAGATAAAGAGAGAGAGAGAGAGAAAGAGAGAGAGAGAGAGAAAGAGAAAGCAAGAGAGAGAGAGAGAATGAAAGGGGTGGGGTAGAAAGAAAACATGGAGAAATGTAATGTGAGCAACAAAAGTGCACAGGAGGCTCAGTGCCATGAGTCTGCGAATGACATGTGCTATCTCATTTTATTATGGTAATTCCCACACACACATTGCGGAAAAAGGCGCGGCACCATCATTCCGTGAACGCGAAGAAACGCGACGCTTTTATACAGAGACACTTTTACACACAGAATCTTTTACACATAAACACTTTTACACACAGACGCTTTCACACAGAGACGTTTTTCATGCGCACACACACAGACGCATTTCCACACAGAGACTTTTACACGAAAACACTTTAACACACAGACGCTTTAATACACAGACTCTTTTACACACATACGCTTTTACATGCAGATGCCTTTTTACAGACGCACACACACTTTCACACACAAACGCTTTTACACACAGACGCTTTTGCACACAGACACAGACGCTTTTACACACAGACCCTTTTACACACATACGCTTTTACACACAAACACTTTTACACACATACGCTTTTACACACGGACGCTTTTACACGCAAACACTTTTACATACAGACACTTTTACACACAGACGCTTTTCCACACAGACCCTTTTACACACAGACGCTTTTACACACAAACACTTTTACACACAGACGCTTCCACAGAGACTTTTACACAGAGACGCTCACAAAGCGCGGCACCACTGGGTGACCTCAGTTGCAAACAAAGGTGCGCAAACATAGTTGCAATGGAAATGCTAAAAAATCGCAAAAGTGCACAAGACCAGGCTCAGTACCATGATCAACGCACAATCCAATGCAAGGCATCCGCTCTTTGAGATACAAAATAAGCTCGGCACCATGATGCCGTGGATGACCTCAGTTGCCAACACAGGTGGGCAAACATAGTCGCAATGGAAACGCTAAAAAATGCAAAAGTACACAAACAAAGGCTCCGTACCATGGCATCCAAGAGAATCTAGAAGTCCGTGCAAGAATGCTGTAAATGATTCCACAATAGCAAGTTCGATATCATGATGGCAAGGATGACACCTGTTTCACTGCATTTCTCCGATGTCCCTACAGGATGGAAAAAAAATCTTTACAGACAAACAACAGTTGGCTACTGGTTTTTCACACAGATGGTGGTGTCTGCCTCCTTCTGAGCCCAGGAAAGAGGTACTTGGTAACTTCTACAACTTCATGCACTAACCTGCTACACACTCGCACAATTCAATGCAAAGAATGTGTTGTTCGAAGCCTGAGACCACGACTCCTGCGTTTGACAAGCAAAAATCATTGTCGCATAGACATGCAAACTGAACAGTGCAGCTCACTATGAACGTATCAATTCCCACACAGATTACCACACCAAACGAACCAAGCTCCGCACGTCCTAGCACGGATACACTAGCAAGCATTGTCACCCTCAATCTCTAACAGTTCCATGTCGTGCGGTCAAAGTACACACAAAATCTTTTACACACAAACGCTTTTACACATGGTGCTTTTACACAAACACACTTTGACACACAGACGCTTTGACACACAAAAGCCTTTACACACAAACGCTTTTACACACAGACGCTTTTACACACAGACGCAACGCTTTTACACACAGACGCTTTTACACACAGACGCTTTTACACACACTAGCTTTTACACACAGACGGTTTTACACACAGACGCTTCTACACGCAGATACGTTTTACACACGCACACACGCTTTCACACACAAACGCTTTTACACACAGACGCGTTGACACACAAACGCTTTTACACACAGACGCTTTTACACGCAGATGCTTTTTACACACGCACACACGCTTTCACACACAAAACGCTTTTACACACAGACGCTTTTACACACAGACACTTGTACAGAAACGAAAGCGTCCATCGCAATTTTTCCTCAGTTTTTGACGTCCAACGTCCATTTCGTGCGAAAGAGTTACGATTGACCAAGTAAAATCGCAATTTTTCCTGTTTTTGACGTCCAACGTCCATTTCGTGCGAAAAGGTTGCGATTGACAACTCAAAGTCGCAATTTTTCCTCAGTTTTTGACGTCCAACGTCCATTTCGTGCGTAAGGGTTGCGATTGACAACTCAAAGTCGCAATTTTTCCTCAGTTTTTGACGTCCAACGTCCATTTCGTGCGTAAGGGTTGCGATTGACACCCCAAAGTCGCAATTTTTCCTCAGTTTTTGACGTCCAACGTCCATTTCGTGCGAAAGGGTTGCGCGCGACACCTCAAAGTCGCAATTTTTCCTCAGTTTTTGACGTCCAACGTCCATTTCGTGCGAAAGGGTTGCGCGGGACGCTTCAAAGTCGCAATTTTTCCTCAGTTTTTGACGTCCAACGTCCATTTCGTGCGTAAGGGTTGCGCGGGACACCTCAAAGTCGCAATTTTTCTTCAGTTTTTGACGTCCAACGTCCATTTCGTGCGAAAGGGTTGCGCGGGACGCTTCAAAATCGCAATTTTTCCTCAGTTTTGGACGTCCAACGTCCATTTCGTGCGAAAGGGTTGCGTTTCGTGGCGCTCCGGCGGCACCGCCCCCGCCTTAAGAGAGAATAGAAGAAGAGCGAGAGGAGATCTGCAGATGTGAAGGTGTGAAGATCTAGACCTGCAGATGTGAAGGTGTGAAGATCTAGATCTGCAGATGTAAAGGTGTGAAGATCTAGATCTGCAGGTGCGAGGGTGTGATGATGTAGATCTGCAGATGTGAGGGTGTGAAGATCTAGATCTGCAGGTGTGAGGGTGTGATGATGTAGATCTGCAGATGTGAAGGTGTGAAGATCTAGATCTGCAGGTGTGAAGGTGTGAAGATCTAGATCTGCAGGTGTGAGGGTGTGATGATGTAGATCTGCAGATGTGAGGGTGTGAAGATGTAGATCTGCAGATGTGAGGGGTGAAGATGTAGATCAGCAGATATGAGGGTGTGATGATGTAGATCTGCAGATGTGAAGGTGTGAAGATCTAGATCTGCAGGTGTGAGGGTGTGAAGATCTAGATCTGCAGGTGTGAAGGTGTGAAGATCTAGATCTGCAGGTGTGAAGGTGTGAAGATCTAGATCTGCAGGTGTGAAGGTGTGAAGTAGTGCAGGTGTGTGAAGATGTAGATCTGCAGATGTGAGGGTGTGAAGATGTAGATCTGCAGGTGTGAGGGTGTGAAGATGTAGATCTGCAGATGTGAGGGTGTGAAGATCTAGATCTGCAGGTGTGAAGGTGTGAAGATCTAGTATAACGACTGCTTTTTTACGAAGAACCCTTCGCAGGCGCTCTCGGGAAAAACGGTATAACTAGGCAATGGGATATGTCAACATCACTACTATTTAACTACTACGGTGTAGAATTCTAGATGACTGGGGTAGCTCTGGTTCGTTAGCTAAGTGCGCAACATAGCTGCCATAAAGAAACCCTTAGAACTGGTGGGCACCACCTTTCACGAGTGGCGTGCAATTTTCTGGAAACAACTATACATGTTCTTTTCCGGACTTTTGTTCCGTTTAATTATATGATTACATTGGAGGATATTGAATGGTCTTGTACATCTTTTTCGCGAGTCTAGGGCTGTTATGGATTCCATAGCTGATCTTAGGTACCATGAAAAAAAACACCACAAAACATATGCCAGCAAACAAATGGAAGGATTGAACGGAACAATTACGGGAAACGATGTGTTGTACCCCAGATATAGGGATTTCCTGCGCATCCCTGCAAGGATGGCAATGGAAATTCCCATATCTTCATGGGCTGTTTACTGAATCCATGTTCAACCCCAAAGTGATTGGATTTCAAGTTATATCTATATGTTCTTTAATATGTTAAAATTGTCTTTGTTACACTGTGGTTATTTAACA
The DNA here is from genome assembly GCA_947184155.2 of Cladocopium goreaui. Taxonomy (NCBI): domain Eukaryota; class Dinophyceae; order Suessiales; family Symbiodiniaceae; genus Cladocopium; species Cladocopium goreaui. Next base: position 272,685 of record CAMXCT020004602.1, on the reverse strand, counting down.
TAGCCATGGAAAATTACCAATTTATAGATGATTTATGATGATTTACCTATTAAAAACAATGATGTTCCGCCGCTACGTTAAATAACCAAAGGGTATATTCTTTATACATCTTTAGTTTCTTTTCATTTACAACATTTTTCAACCATAGTCCAGTCGGCCAGTCCCAGTATGTCCCAGTTGCGTGAGCAAAAGGTGAAGCTCTTCACCAGCTCCGCAGCTATTGGTCATGACCAGTGCAGAGAAGGTATTGAGCAAAAGGCTGAACCTTCCGAGTCGCAGAGTTTGCGGTGCTGTTTGGGTTGCAATGACCGGAAAATCGATCCATATCATTCTGGTTGGTGGTTTCAACCTACCTCTAAAAAATATGAGTTCGTCAGATTATTCCATATATGGAAAAATAAAAAATGTTCCAAACCACCAACCAGCATTCCATATCTATCCATGAAAATAGCATCCCATTTGTTTGGTATTCTACTGTAGATTTGGCTGGGGGACGCCACTGTGACCACCCCCATCCCCAAAAACCACGGATAGCCACGGCATGTGCGGCACGGGCCGAAACTGAAGGGCTATCAGTGCTATCAGTGCTATCTCAAAAGCTAAGCAAAACCACTTGAAGCGCAAATAAGGAGGCAACTGCAGGTAGATCTTGCAAATGATATTGAAGAGCTTGAAGCTGGCCTTGCGTCAAGTGACTTTAGACATCTGAAACCCTCACGTAGACATCATGGCCATTTGAGTTCCCTGTCTAGATATTGAATTTGAATCAAGCTAAATCAGGCTACATAACGTTCAATCATATGAAAAAAAACATACAAACCAAACTATGTACTACATCAAATTCAATTAAAGTGCATTAAACCTTGTCAAATCCAATTGAATCCGACTATATAAATCCCAAAAATCCTCAATAAATCCAATATATAGATTCTTCCACTATCTTCCACTGAAGTTCCACGATATTTTCCACAATCACCTTCTCAGCCATCAGTTGGGCTCTGCGTGTAGACAAATCTCCTAAGTTTCGACATGGCAGGGTTGGTAGCAAACAATGCCCGGGTAAAGCGCAACAATGGGTAACATCACCTACAATTCAAATATCGAAAAATCCGCCAAAAAAATGGTGGATACAGGAAACATCACCTACAAATATATAGAAAGTCACTATAAATCATGGGTAAAGGGGTAACATAATCTATAAACATCTATAAACTATAGGGAAAGCCACCAAAAATTCTATATAACAATAAAATTTGGTAAATGGGCAACATATCATACAAACTACAGGGAACTCCCCGCAGAAAATGCCGGTTTATAGCTGGCAAAATCATCTATAAATGGAGGATTTCCAATTGCTATCTTTGATTACCCGAGGCAACACCGTTTGACATCAACTAATGTGGGTAAAGCAATGCCATTTGCACCATCACCCAGTCATCACCATGTTCATAGGTGGTAGCTTTACCATTCCCATTGGTGGTAAACATGGCAGCCAGTTTTACCAACATTAACATTAATATCATAATATCATAACATCATGGTATCAATATAATATCCCTATAATATCACCCAGATTATATATCCAAATCCCATTAAAATCACCATTTTTGTTGCTTAAATCCCATCATATCCACCATTAAACATCTGCGAAACCAACCGCTAAAAAGTCTGTGGTTCAGAACGCATTTCCATGACCTTTCTTGATGCTTAAACCGCCTTTTTTTCCCAGGGCAAAATACCAATGTTTAATCATGTTTACAACGTAAGGCCCCCGCGTTGTGTTCCTTGGTTCATGTTACCCCCATTAACTAGTTCGATGTATCTACCATAAACCCAACAGTTATTATTATTGTAAGGATATTTGCAAACCTACCTAATGACCTACGGCACCACGTTGTAGCTTTAATACTTATCTATATAGATGTTTCGATATATCCACATTTTCATGCCTAGTTGTATAATTCTTCATTTTTCCTTGTTCAATCCTAATTTCTACCAGTAGCTGGGCACCACCCTGCTGTTCATTGATTATTTCTCTATATGATTGTGTTGATGCTTAAACCCGGTTAAACCTCCATTTTTGAGCTTTATCAACTTCCATGTTTGGTGATGATTAAACCGTGAGATAAAACCCCCGGCAGCTGAGGTTCTGCGTTCCTTCATGAGGCTCACAATGTCAGCATACTTTTGGTATCCACTACTTCTCGCCCACCACAGGTGCGAAGCCACCACCAGAACCGTCACCGTGTTCACGGCTACAAAGGACAAGGCCACCTGGGCTAGCCGCTGGTACGGAAATGCTACCACGGTGCCGGGGTTGCGTGCCCCACTTAGTAAATGGGCTATACCCGCAGTTATGGAATATTCCCTATTATACATGGGATTATATATATATATTTATAATATTTATATATATATATATGGGTGATATAAATATATGTATATATATATATGTAGAGGGAGAGAGAGAGATTATAAACCACTTACTAAGCGGGATGCACATCCAAGTATGGCTACCAGGATCAAAATCAAACCCAACTTTGTGGTGATGATCATGATATACCATGATGATGTATGGTTGGGATTACATAAATCATCCAAACACCTCAGGATTCGGGCTCTCGCATGTTCCGAAATACTTGCCCGCTCGGCGGTTGAAATATCATATTATATTTCACCATCAAGAAGTGAACTTGTAAACCGAAGACGGTGGGAAAATCCTTGAAAAATCCAAACCACATACTTCAAAATGTCACTTCTGCTACTTCTCAATGTAAACCTTCAGGCCATTTTCTCGGTCCGAAAGGTCCAAATCTTAGTATAAATAAACGGTGTTCAATCCCTGACCAAGATCAACGTCCCAATATGACGTCCCCCAATCCCCATCGATTCACGGTGGTTTTCCTCCAGTCGTTTCCGAACCGAGCCGCCATGCTGGCGCTGATCAGCTCGTGCTGTGCAGCAAGCAGCCTCTAGTGTTTGAGCCACCTGCAAACACTTCACTGCAATCACTGCAAATGACGAAGATTGAAGCTTGACAGGCTTGACACCAAAGGAATCCACAGGAACACATGGGAACATGCAAAAAATGTGCTTTTTCCTTTTGTGCCACACGTGTTCAACTCAAGCTGCTCAAGTCAATTTGGATCGTCCCTGGCAGGCACTCCACATTTTCCGACCACATCTGCCGGCGACGCCCCTTCCTCCAGGCCTCTCACATCCTTCACCTCAGCGATGCAAAGATGAGGACGTTCAATGGAGTTGGATGCCACTAAAGCTTAACATAAAAAAGGATATGAATGATACGAATCAACAAGAAGTTATAACAGAACATAGTTGGGTTAGGGGAAAAATCAACGTTTTGGTGAGTTCAATTCCCGCTGGGAAGTGCTGACCAGTTGATGGGCATCCAAATAGAAATGGAAAATGAAATATGTTGGACAACCACCATCAAGTTTAGGCATAAAATTGACACCTCCAACATGTGAAAACGCCACGTGCCGACCTTGCATCATGAGAATAGCTGGAAAGTCGCAAGAGCTCCTTTTCTTCCATCTTACGCACCTTCAATGCCATAACTTGCAGCCTTTTGCTCAGCTTCCACCGGGCTACAAAAGCAGTTTCTTGCATAAACGGGAAGCGTGTGAGCACGACGTCGTAAACAGAGCTGGATTAAGCCGTCTGGCCAAGTGCGTCAAAAGCGTTTCTCTGCATTAATATTGATTTATTGTAGCCCCGGCAAGATTCAGAAATGCCCGCCAGACCTACAGAACACTTCCAGTACTACATGGCCTAGATGAATAACTTTGTATCCTGTGTAAAAACGCTTTGTGACACAAATGTTTTACAAGTATTCATGATATCCATGTGCATATTGCTGAGCGTGTATATGTATGTTATCTTATGCATATAAATGTACAATGATATATATATATATTTATTTATTTATATATATATATATAAAATGGATAATGATATATATATATATATATATGTATATATATATATATATGTATGTATATATATATATATATGTATATATATATGTGTGTGTGTATGTATGTATATATATATATACATGTGTGTGTCTACATTCCACTGCAATAAGAAAAGCTGAACCCCCAATTTCGGAAACACATCTTCTCTCAGATGGTTCCCATTGTTCATAGGGCATATGCGGATAGCCCTAGCTTCCTACATCGGTAGATCATTTTCCTTGGGTTTCCCATGGCTTTCCCCCATGGGTTTTCCACATCTTTTTGGAGCAGAAAAAAACCGGCGAATTCCGGGCTTAGTCCAGCAGACTCCACACAGAGCCCTAACAGCTTTGACCTCATTGGAGGTAGCGCTGAGATGGTTTTACTTGTTGCCGCCCATTTATGGTAATAAAAAGGGGGTACCCTCTGGTAAACTAACATAACTATGGAAAATCACCATTTTCAATGGGAAAATCCACTATAAATGGTCATTTTCAATAGCTATGTTAAATTACCAGGGGGTAGTGGATTATTGGGTTTACCGTATTGCTAATTAATCAATATCATAATTCTATATAATTCTTATCAAAATGAATGTATGGATTGTTCCAGTGGTGCTTGGCCAAAGTTTGCAACCACCGGAGATTCACGGGATTTGGATATGAATTCCCAAGACACGAAACGGCCTAAGATTGGGAGCCAATTGGGATACCCCAACCTCGAACAGATGGGCCACTGGGGTCTGGTTGAAACTGATTCGTCTCTCCCCCCGCCACTTCTTTTAGCTGAGGGGTGGGAAATCGGCTCGGAAGCCAATGTTTTGAACCCATTTTTGACATACAGTGACATACAGATACATCATATCATATACCCAGATAACAAATGTGCACATGCATCCCTACATGTCTCAGTTTGTCCTTCTGGTGAATTCATAAATAATTTTGCTGTGATTCGGAAACATGGCGGGTTCAAACTGCGTCCGTCTGCTAGGTTTCATGGATACATTCTCATGTCTTCAACATCTTGCGTGGCTTCTTCTGATAGAATTCCAAATTTGACTCGATTTTGCTTAACATCTGAAAATTTGATACAATTTTGACAATCTCTTCATTTTCTCAGACAACGACTTGCTTTTCAATGAGGCCGAAGCCCTAGGGCTCCGAATTTCGATCCACTTGGCGATATCCCTTTGGGAGATATCCAATTGGCAGTGGCTTCAGCCGTGATCCCGAAATACCCTGAACTGATGATGGATACCATTTGGTATGGACAATGGCCCGTTTAAAAATGATTTATGGAGGATTTATGGAAGATTTATGACGATTTATAGATGATTTATGATGATGTACTTGATATCTCAATCTTACCCAATAAACTCAATAAACAAATTGTGATCGTCCAAAGCGATGTGTAACCAGAAGGTAAAATCAGGCAAAGACAGCTTCAATGCATGGCAGCATGGAAGACGCCAGGACGATGCAAAAATGGTCGAATGGTTGCTGCTTGAGCCCCGGAAATTCATAGGAAACTGACTATCGTCCCTTGTCTATTGCTGAAGATATATCAAGTATAGTTTGAGAATCATCATCCCCAAATATCCCAAATATGATAAATATGGTCGAGACATGTTGAAGGTAGAAAATTGAGTTGAAACCAACAGCCAATTCAAACCTCTTAAGCGCAATGCGGAGAGCCTTTGGCTACCGAAAAGCATCGCAAAAAGATCTCTCAATATTTCGATGACGTGTTGACAGCAGGAGCCTTCACCCCAGCTATCAGCTGTCACGAGCAAAATGTGGTGGGAAAGCACCAGGTCCCCAGCTGCCCAGCTTCAGAAAAACACCTAGGCTGTGAGGCGTCACTGATGCTGCTGCTTGATATCTGCTGATATCTGGTGATTGTATCAAAAATGTCATTTCCTGTCATTTACTGGCAAGGCTATGACATGTTTGCAAATGATTGCAGCTATTACGATACCAGGGATGCAAAGTGGGTCCAACCTCGAAATAATGTGGAGGCCAACCGTGGCAATCCGGTAATCAAACGTGGCAATGGAAATCCACTATGCATGATCTGGTTGGTGGTATACCTACCCCTCTGAAAAATATGAAAGTCAGTTGGGATGATGAAATTCCCAAAATATGGAAAAATAGAAAATGTTTGAAACCACCAACCAAATGATTATAAGTGGAGCCTTGAATGGGAAAATCCTCTAACCAATGGGCACTTCATATGCTTTTTGCACCACTTGGATGTTCCCAAAGCAGCTAAGAGAGCAAGTGGACTGCCGGCCTCAGCTAGTGACTCAAGTGCATGGCCCGCTGTACACCTACCAGTCTACATGTAAATTAACAAATGTATGTATATATATAAATACATACATACACATATTTATTTATTTATTTATCTATTTATTTATTTATTTATTCAATCTTATATTTATATTATACATATGTACAGTGGCAGAATCGATAATAAATCATCAATGTTTGATGCTTAAAATAGTGCTTCACACAGAAAATACATCTTAATACTCACCCAGTAAGCTGGTATTGGAAATGGCTGTCATGCTCCGATGGGTTTACCACACCACTCCGATGGACTCCGGTGGCCCAGTGACTCAGCTGATTCCTCATCTCCTCACTCCTGCACGACTCGACTAGGCCACTGATTCGATCTGATGAACATCTGAATAAATAGCTGCTTAATGGATGGCTATTTATGTATATATATATGTATATATATATATATTTATGAGTTCTCCTCCAGCCTCAGCCCTATATACCAAAATGCATATGCAGGCACCCCAAAATGCATATCTAAAATGCATACCTTAGATCCTGTTTGGAGAGAAATGCTTCCCTCACATGTGTGCTCAAACCCTATCCAATATCCAGCTGAAGCCGGGTGGGAAGTGTGTGGGCAATGGGCAATAGCAATTTGTACTGGTGATTCCTGATTCTCTCAAGAAACAATTGGGGGAAAAACAGCACACAAGACTTGTAATTATTGTAGTTGTCTTGTTTTCCATTGGTTGGCACCAACTGTTGAGAGAATGGTGGATGCCTTTACCTAAGACTTACTTACATGTATACTAGGCCGCTATGCCACCATTATGCTATCTATATCTGTGAGAAAAGGCACTCTCTGCTGGGTATCCTTTTTGGGCACCAACCAAAGGGAACCTGATATGCATTTTTGGGGCCTGCAGGAATTGATAAGCATTTTGGGAATGCATGTCTAGTATGCATTTCACCCAGCCTGGAAATCCTACATGCATTTTGTCTCATACCCAGAATGGTGGTAAAATGCATATTTTGGGTTCCAGGGCCAGCCCCCAGAAAATTCATATTTCCCAAAGTATGCATTTTCTATAGTCTCAGGATTTCATCAAAAATATGTTTTTTACATCGCAAAATGCATATTTTTCCCTTTGTCGGCTTCCCCCTGGAAATGCATATTTCAGAAATCTTGCTACTTTTAAGGGTTTTCATGGGTGAGAAATCGAAAAATATCCATTTTACATCGTAAAATGCATATTTTGGAATGCCCAGGTTGGATTCAAAAAAGCATTCCAAAAATGCATGTTTTTTTGGCAGTGTGCAGCTGGGACAAAGGCCTAGTGAAACCTGGACCTACTCGCTGCTAGTAGCCGCTAGCCACGGCTGAGCAACAAAAAAGTGAGCGACACAGTGATTTCCAACAGCTGTTCTCCAACATGTTTGGACCTATGTTTTTGATTGTCAAACCACCTTGCAGGTATGCACAAACCTATGCTTCTATTTTCAAACCACCTTGCAGGTATGCACAAACCTATGCTTCTATTTTCAAACCACCTTCCAGATATGCACAAACTTATGTTTTTATTTTCAAACCACCTTCCAGGTATGCACAAACTTATGCTTTTATTTTCAAACAACCACCTTCCAGGTATGCACAAACCTATCCTTTTTCTTGGATGAGCCCTTCAAGTCCCAAAAACACATGCATTTTAGGAATGCTAAAAGTATGCATTTGTACCTAAAATTCTTGGATGAGCTCTGAGGCTCAGGAGAACTCATAAATATATATATGACTATATAAATATTATATATGGTCATTCCCTAGTCATTCCTGGTAACTTCACTAACTTGACCCATCCCCATAGCCATCGCCATAGCCATCACTCCTTCTCCAAATCTGCCGTGTTCTGATTCTCAATGGGCTTCAGCTGCAGAATTCGCAGCATCTGCGTGGGAACGAAGTCGTGATGACCTGGCCACATCGGTGTCCATAGCCATGGAGCTGCCCCATGAGCTGGATGCTTTATATTGTTTTTTGTTAGGTGTATGATGGAAAATCCAAATATAACATATAGATGATTTGGGGTACCTCCAGTTTAGGACACCTCCATATATTATTATTATTGTTATTATTATTATGATTATTATTATTATTATAATATAGATAGATATATATATATATATCATCATCATCGTACAACCTGATCTCATTCCATTCCAACAACTTGCAGCATCGTCTGCCTTCGATCTTGTCCTTTTCTTCCTCGCACAACAGGAAGCACCTGCATGGCGCATGCACGGATTAAGACCCTGACCATCTCATCCACCAAAAAAAGACCCTAAAGAACGCCCCTTAAAAACCGCCAAAGCCATCAGCAAAACCCTGCAACTTTCATCATTTCAAGTTGGAATTCCTTGGAGATGTTGATTCATCTCGGGGTCCGCCGAGATTTCACACACTCGCAGAGCTTCAGCAGTTTCTGCATCCCGGGCACTGCTGAAAGGTCGAAACTGCCAATCCAAAGACGTTCAGCGTCAGGCGGGAGACCACATAGCCACAGACCACGTATGAGATCTTAGCACCGATAGCTGAAAGATTGGAACCCGAATATCCGGATGAACCATAGAAAAGAACCTGTCAATTTTGATGTTCACCCACCTAAAATTTGACATGATTATGATAGGTTTTGAACCATCCAGAGAAGGCATCAGAAGTCACATGAAGGGATATGAAACGTTCTGAAACTGTCTATTAGATGGAGCATTTTTTGTCAGGAATGGACATGTCCTTCACAAAGCACCATCCAATTGTAGCATCGCCGATGCCCATCATCGGGTCGGATCAGGATATTTTTCGGATATCTCAGGATCCAGCGATGGGAAAGATTGGCAAAGCTTCAGGGTGCATGCCCAGCAAGTACAAATAGCCAAGACCCACCTGGCACGAAAGCTGAACGAATTTTGCGCGTTATGAAAATGCAGAGATTCTTCACGAACCAACCTACATCTGAACGAAAAAAAGTTGAGCTGCTTCCATCTGGGCCATTCTGGGCCACTCAGCGCAAGTGCATTCAAATAGCTGTATTTGATTCATTTTGTACTTCACGGTTTCCTGTTTTCTCATTGTATCTTGGAATGGTTCCAGTACCCCTCATGACCCCCACAATCCTTCCCGTTCTCAGCCCAACACCGTTGCAGCAATGATGAAAACATACCTTGGTCATTTTACTATCTGAAAGCATGCAGTTACAGCTCCATTTGTCTGTGTCAACTGCAGCATGGGCCCGTTTCAACAACCTCCACTTGGTGCCCAAACATTAGGTGGAACTAAAATCATTGAAATCAGGGTAGGTTCTGAAACATATTTGGGAGGCGGTATCTTCAATATCATCTCCCATGGTGAATATCAGCCATTGGTCGAAAAGAACGCATATTCATGCTCCATCTGTTGTTTTTTGCCAACAGTTTGTCCAAATGGTAACAGTTAAATGTGGTAAACACTCGATTTTGTTTGTCATACCGAGTCATACCCAACCGGATATTGGAGATACCACTACCCCGTGTTTCTATGGATTGGTTTAAGGGAAAATCTGCAGGAAAGCCCCATAGAAATAATGGGAAAATCGATGGTTTCCTGTAAATTGTCCTGTAAAAATCTATGGTTATAGTCACACTATGTCACATTTATACACCTATGCCTGTGCCCTTGTCCCCTAATCTCGTTGCTTGGCGCCATGTAAAGAGCCACTTTTCTCCAGATTCGAAAACAGGTGGTCTTAAACCGAAACCTTCTTGGAGCGTTGGCAAAGCAATAATTTTTGCAACCCAAAGATCCCCAATTTGTATGGGTGCTATATATATATATATATCAATATTGCTTTATATACTAACATAATGTTTACCATGGTTTGCCAACTTAGCGGTTCAACACCCCAGTTTCTATTCAAGGGACCCTACGAAGTTGATAACGGATCCCAATAATGCCACCGCGCCAAAGCGTAGAGCATTGTTGAGGATCAGAAAGAACGCCTGCCGTTTTGAAAGTCAGGAAATCCGACCTATGGAAAATCTATTGAAAGCTATGAAACTATGTTGCAAATTTAGGAAATCTATATATGGCAATCTGCAATCCAAATAATTAATCTGCTTGCCTGTCAGCATTTTGATGCATTTTGCATATTATAAAGGTGATCTGTGTAATCCTTTGATGGTTGGCTCATGGCCCCCCCACAATGGACTGTTAGAATCCCCAGCACAAAGCACAACCCTCTATAATTCTCAATGAAACTGCTCAAGTGGGATTAAGTGCTAGCAGCTAGGACATCGTGTAATTCAGGCAACTTAATACAGCCGCCAAAATGGTGCATTTTTTTTCGCAAATCATTGCGAGAAACCGACAATGCCGTGATTTTACCTGCAGTGCCAGGCAAATCCAAAAGCCACCCATGGAGGGACGACGAGACTTCCAGTGTGTGCGATCAAAGATTCCCAGCGACTAAGCTCTTCCAGTGATTTGGGGGAATGCTGAGCTACTCTGGCTACTCTTCCAGGAATTTTGGTCCTGAAAACAGAATTCACCAGGCAAAAGAAATGCCTTAAACATCAACGGTTTCTCATTGGGATGGTCATCATAGTTGGTAACTGACAGCTGTGGTAGGCAAAAAACATCTGCCTTCTTGGCGGCAGTGCAGAAGTTGTGGCCATTGATGGCAATCTGGATGTATGCATTCCTCAGTTTCACGGAGCATAGCCAGTTGAAATGCATGTGTTGAAACAAGTGACAACAATTGAGATCTTTTGACCTGTGACTTTGAAACATGTGCATTGATATAATCCCAACATGGGCACACCAAATAAGCAAATAGACACTTGAATGTTCATCAAGCATGACGCCCAAAGAAACGATGATCGACAATGACCGACACAGTGGGACCACCACTGTAGAACCCCCCACAATACCGAAAGCCTCGCAATTGCCGAAATTCTGAAACTTCAGCGCCCCCCCCCCCCAAAAAAAAAACGCTAGATCAACAAGCAAATTGGATCAAATTGAGATGTCAATGTTACCCCGCTCCCTGACCAATCTGACCATCTGACCATCAGACCATATCCCCATTGGATGAAATTCAGTTTGCCTCCATAAAAATGCGATTTCTGAGCGGGTTATGAAGTCTATTTAGGCATTATCAGATGCGTTGTCCAATATGTTGTCGGGAATTTTGAATATACATACATATACACATACATATATATATATATATATACATATATATATATATGTACATACATTATATGCATAATATAAACATATATATATATACATAATATTACATAATGTATATATATATGTGCATATATTTAGTAGTATTTTTGCATGGATGGGATTACCACCCGACAGGCTTGGAGAACGCCCAGGCTCTTGTTGATGAACTTCAGGAAGTTTTCCAAGCACCAGAGACAGCAACGAGTAATCCTCAAGATCATCACCATCACCTACCGCTGGATAGTGCTGGGGCAGGGCGGCCCTAAAGACTTTATCGTTTCTTTACATGGTGAATCTTAGATACCTAGCAAAACATCAAGTTTTTGCCTGGTGAATGTACTAATGTCCGCCGACCCCGGCCTTCGCCAAGGCCGGGGCGGCGCCTGGGACCACCGCAGGTGTGGAACTTGTCCTGTCGGACCACCCTCCAAAACCCTCTAAAACCGTCCAAACCCTCCAAACACCTTGTCCAGCAGGCACTTCAGGGCCAAGGCCACTTCCCCAACAGGCACCCCAGGGCCAAGGCCACAGCAATGGCTTTCTATTGGCTTTCAAAGCTGCCGTACACTCCAAACCCTCCAAAACCCTCCAAACGCTCCAAAATCCTCTAAACCCTCCAAACACCCTCCAAAACCCTCCAAACCCTCCAAACCCTCCAAAGCCTTCCAAACCCTCCAAACACCCTCCAAAACCCTCCAAACTTTCCAAACCCTGTAAAACCTTCCAAACCAAAACCCTCCAAACCCTCCAAAACCCTCCAAACCCTCCAAACACCTTCCCCAACAGGCACCCCAGGGCCAAGGCCACTTCTCAACCAGGCACCCCAGGGCCAAGGCCACAGCAATGGCTTTCTATTGGCTTTCAAAGCTGCCAGCCCGCAAACACTCCAAACCCTCCAAAACCCTCCAAACGCTCCAAAATCCTCCAAACCCTCCAAACACCTTCCAAAACCCTCCAAACCCTCCAAACACCTTCCCCAACAGGCACCCCAGGGCCAAGGCCACTTCTCAACCAGGCACCCCAGGGCCAAGGCCACAGCAATTGCTTTCTATTGGCTTTCAAAGCTGCCGTTTGCCAGCCCGCAAACACTCCAAACCCTCCAAAACTCTCCAAACCCTCCAAACACCCTCCAAACGCTCCAAAATCCTCCAAACCCTCCAAACACCTTCCAAAACCCTCCAAACCCTCCAAACACCTTCCCCAACAGGCACCCCAGGGCCAAGGCCACTTCTCAACCAGGCACCCCAAGGCCAAGGCCACAGCAATGGCTTTCTATTGGGTTTCAAAGGTGCCCTTTGCCAGCCCGCAAACACTCCAAACCCTCCAAAACTCTCCAAACCCTCCAAACACCCTCCAAAACCTTCCAAACCCTCAACCCCCTTCAAAATCTCCAAACCCTCCAAAACCCTCCAAACCATCCAAACACCTTCCCCAACAGGCACCCCAGGGCCAAGGCCACTTCTCAACCAGGCACCCCAGGGCCAAGGCCACAGCAATGGCTTTCCATTTGCTTTCAAAGCTGCCGTTTGCCAGCCCGCAAACACTCCAAACCCTCCAAAACCCTCCAAACGCTCCAAAACCCTCCAAACCCTCCAAACACCCTCCAAAACCCTCCAAACCCCCCAAACCCTCCGCTCCAAAGCCTCCCAAACCCTCCAAACACCCTCCAAAACCCTCCAAACCTTCCAAACCCTCCAAAACCTTCCAAACCAAAACCCTCCAAACCCTCCAAAACCCTCCAAACCCTCCAAACACCTTCCCCAACAGGCACCCCAGGGCCAAGGCCACTTCTCAACCAGGCACCCCAGGGCCAAGGCCACAGCAATGGCTTTCTATTGGCTTTCAAAGCTGCCGTTTGCCAGCCCGCAAACACTCCAAACCCTCCAAAACTCTCCAAACGCTCCAAACACCCTCCAAAACCCTCCAAACCCTCCAAACCCTCCAAACCCTCCAAACCTTCCAAAACCTTCCAAACCCTCAACCCCCTTCAAAATCTCCAAACCCTCCAAAACCCTCCAAACCCTCCAAACACCTTCCCAATGGCTTTCTATTGGCTTTCAAAGCTGCCGTTTGCCAGCCCTCCAAACACTCCAAAACCCTCCAAACGCTCCAAAATCCTCCAAACCCTCCACACACCCTCCAAAACCCTCCAAACCCTCCAAACCCTCCAAAACCTTCCAAACCCTCCAAACACCCTCCAAAACCCTCCAAACGTTCCAAACCCTCTAAAACCTTCCAAACCAAAACCCTCCAAACCCTCCAAAACCCTCCAAACCGTCCAAACACCTTCCCCAACAGGCACCCCAGGGCCAAGGCCACTTCTCAACCAGGCACCCCAGGGCCAAGGCCACAGCAATGGCTTTCCATTTGCTTTCAAAGCTGCCGTTTGCCAGCCCGCAAACACTCCAAACCCTCCAAAACTCTCCAAACCCTCCAAAACTCTCCAAACGCTCCAAACACCTTCCAAAACCCTCCAAAACCTTCCAAACCCTCAACCCCCTTCAAAATCTCCAAACCCTCCAAAACCCTCCAAACCCTCCAAACACCTTCCCCAATGGCTTTCTATTGGCTTTCAAAGCTGCCGTTTGCCAGCCCGCGAACACTCCAAACCCTCCAAAACTCTCCAAACCCTCCAAACACCCTCCAAACGCTCCAAAATCCTCCAAACCCTCCAAACACCTTCCAAAACCCTCCAAACCCTCCAAACACCTTCCCCAACAGGCACCCCAGGGCCAAGGCCACTTCTCAACCAGGCACCCCAGGGCCAAGGCCACAGCAATGGCTTTCTATTGGCTTTCAAAGCTGCCGTTTGCCAGCCCGCAAACACTCCAAACCCTCCAAAACTCTCCAAACGCTCCAAACACCCTCCAAACGCTCCAAAACCCTCCAAACCCTCCAAAACCTTCCAAACCCTCAACCCCCTTCAAAATCTCCAAACCCTCCAAAACCCATCTGTCATCTATCTCTCTCTCTCTCTCTCCAGTCTCTCTCTCTCTCTCTCTCCCTCTCCCTCTCCCTCATCCCTCCCTCCCTCCCTCCCTCTCTCCCTCCCTCCCTCTCTCTCTCTCTCTCTCTCTCTATCCCTCTATCTATCCATCTGTCCAACAATCGATCTATCCACCTGTTTATCTAACTGTCTATCTACCTATCTATCAATCTATCTCTCTCTCTCTCTATCCCTCCAAACCCTCCAAACACCTTCCCCAACAGGCACCCCAGGGCCAAGGCCACTTCTCAACCAGGCACCCCAGGGCCAAGGCCACAGCAATGGCTTTCTATTGGCTTTCAAAGCTGCCAGCCCGCAAACACTCCAAACCCTCCAAAACCCTCCAAACGCTCCAAAATCCTGCAAACCGTCCAAACACCTTCCAAAACCCTCCAAACCCTCCAAACACCTTCCCCAACAGGCACCCCAGGGCCAAGGCCACTTCTCAACCAGGCACCCCAGGGCCAAGGCCACAGCAATGGCTTTCTATTGGCTTTCAAAGCTGCCATTTGCCAGCCCGCAAACACTCCAAACCCTCCAAAACTCTCCAAACCCTCCAAACACCCTCCAAACGCTCCAAAATCCTCCAAACCCTCCAAACACCTTCCAAAACCCTCCAAACCCTCCAAACACCTTCCCCAACAGGCACCCCAGGGCCAAGGCCACTTCTCAACCAGGCACCCCAAGGCCAAGGCCACAGCAATGGCTTTCTATTGGCTTTCAAAGCTGCCGTTTGCCAGCCCGCAAACCCTCCAAAACTCTCCAAACCCTCCAAACACCCTCCAAACACCCTCCAAAACCCTCCAAACCCTCCAAAACCTTCCAAACCCTCAACCCCCTTCAAAATCTCCAAACCCTCCAAAACCCTCCAAACCCTCCAAACACCTTCCCCAACAGGCACCCCAGGGCCAAGGCCATTTCTCAACCAGGCACCCCAGGGCCAAGGCCACAGCAATGGCTTTCTATTGGCTTTCAAAGCTGCCGTTTGCCAGCCCGCAAACACTCCAAACCCTCCAAAACTCTCCAAACGCTCCAAACATCCTCCAAAACCCTCCCAAACCCTCCAAACCCTCCAAAACCTTCCAAACCCTCAACCCCCTTCAAAATCTCCAAACCCTCCAAAACCCTCCAAACCCTCCAAACACCTTCCCCAATGGCTTTCTATTGGCTTTCAAAGCTGCCGTTTGCCAGCCCGCAGTTCATCCATCCTTCTTGTGCAGCTTGTTTCAGGCGATCGGCCTGAGAGGTATAAAACACGGAGATGCAGCGCCGATTGACTCATGAGGTGTTCAGTTTTATTTGAATGAATTTTTGAATTGTGGGGTCATGATTGAAATGAGTGCCATTACTTGCAATGCAGCAAGGTTCATGACTTCACGAGATGTTCATTTCTTATGGAGACAAACGTGAACACTTTTCAAACTACATGGCATGAACGTTTTGGAGTCTCAGCTGTGTGCTGCTTACTTGGGAATGTCTCAGAACAGGCCACAACTGAATGCCCCAAGCCCTTCTTTTCTAACTAACAAAAGCGAGCTTGGGGCATTCCTATTTTGAGTTCCCATTTTTGGATATTGTTGAAATCATGATTATAAGGAATGCCATCACTTGCAATGCAGCAAGAGTCATGATTCATGCGAACGTCATGAACTGATGTGCCTTAATGCAAGGACTGAAGTTTTATGCATCGAGTTGTCACTAAGCATGTGACGCCAGACATGTGCAGAGTCATGCAACTCGAATGGACGGCACTTGTATGCACTTCCGCAATTTGAAAAAGCCCCAAAAAAACTTTTATTAACTCAAGTGATGCTCAACGACATGCAGTCACCAGCTTGTTCAACTTTTACCAACATGCCTGATCATCATGTGAGCCTTTTTACTCATTGGCCTTGAACCTGCAGGTTTCAATGACAGTGTGACCAAGCTGACAGGTTGTTCATGCGGACTTGGCGAGCGTCAAGATTTTGGTTTCCCAGATTCGAGAAATGATGGCAAAAGAATGTGAGACCATATGGGTTGACACGAGCCAGATGTTAGCGGACGTGCTCACGAAGTTGGGATGCGAATGTGAACTGATCTTGCAAGCGCTTTCCAGTGGCTGCACCAAATAGGACCAAAGCTGTGTCGGATCAAACCCTCCAAAACCCTCCAAACCCTCCAAACACCTTCCCCAATGGCTTTCTATTGGCTTTCAAAGCTGCCGTTTGCCAGCCCGCAAACACTCCAAACCCTCCAAAACTCTCCAAACACCATCCAAACGCTCCAAAATCCTCCAAACCCTCCAAACACCTTCCAAAACCCTCCAAACCCTCCAAACACCTTCCCCAACAGGCACCCCAGGGCCAAGGCCACTTCTCAACCAGGCATCCCAGGGCCAAGGCCACAGCAATGGCTTTCTATTGGCTTTCAAAGCTGCCGTTTGCCAGCCCGCAAACCCTCCCAAACTCTCCAAACCCTCCAAACACCCTCCAAACACCCTCCAAAACCCTCCAAACCCTCCAAAACCTTCCAAACCCTCAACCCCCTTCAAAATCTCCAAACCCTCCAAAACCCTCCAAACCCTCCAAACACCTTCCCCAACAGGCACCCCAGGGCCAAGGCCACAGCAATGGCTTTCTATTGGCTTTCAAAGCTGCCGTTTGCCAGCCCGCAAACACTCCAAACCCTCCAAAACCCTCCAAACGCTCCAAACACCCTCCAAAACCATCCAAACCCTCCAAACCCTCCAAAACCTTCCAAACCCTCAACCCCCTTCAAAATCTCCAAACCCTCCAAAACCCTCCAAACACCTTCCCCAACAGGCACCCCAGGGCCAAGGCCACTTCTGAATCAGGCACCCCAAGGCCAAGGCCACAGCAATGGCTTTCTATTGGCTTTGCCCGCAAACACTCCAAACCCTCCAAAACTCTCCAAACACCCTCCAAAACCCTCCAAACCCTCCAAACCCTCCAAAACCTTCCAAACCCTCCAAACACCCTCCAAACGTTCCAAACCCTCTAAAACCCTCCAAACCCTCCAAACACCTTCCCCAACAGGCACCCCAGGGCCAAGGCCACTTCTGAATCAGGCACCCCAGGGCCAAGGCCACAGCAATGGCTTTCTATTGGCTTTCAAAGCTGCCGTTTGCCAGCCCACAAACACTCCAAACCCTCCAAAACCCACCAAACGCTCCAAAATCCTCCAAACCCTCCACACATCTCCAAAACCCTCCAAACCCTCCAAAACCTTCCAAACCCTCCAAAACCGTCCAAACCCTCCAAACACCTTGTCCAGCAGGCACTTCAGGGCCAAGGCCACTTCCCCAACAGGCACCCCAGGGCCAAGGCCACAGCAATGGCTTTCTATTGGCTTTCAAAGCTGCCGTTTGCCAGCCCGCAAACACTCCAAACCCTCCAAAACCCTCCAAACGCTCCAAAATGCTCTAAAAACTCCAAACACCCTCCAAAACCCTCCAAACCCTCCAAACCCTCCAAAACCTTCCAAACCCTCCAAACACCCTCCAAAACCCTCCAAACTTTCCAAACCCTCTAAAACCTTCCAAACCAAAACCCTCCAAACCCTCCAAAACCCTCCAAACCCTCCAAACACCTTCCCCAACAGGCACCCCAGGGCCAAGGCCACTTCTCAACCAGGCACCCCAGGGCCAAGGCCACAGCAATTGCTTTCTATTGGCTTTCAAAGCTGCCAGCCCGCAAACACTCCAAACCCTCCAAAACCCTCCAAAACCCTCCAAACGCTCCAAAATCCTCCAAACCCTCCAAACACCTTCCAAAACCCTCCAAACCCTCCAAACACCTTCCCCAACAGGCACCCCAGGGCCAAGGCCACTTCTCAAACAGGCACCCCAGGGCCAAGGCCACAGCAATGGCTTTCTATTGGCTTTCAAAGCTGCCGTTTGCCAGCCCGCAAACATTCCAAACCCTCCAAAACTCTCCAAACCCTCCAAACACCCTCCAAACGCTCCAAAATCCTCCAAACCCTCCAAAACCTTCCAAACCCTCCAAAACCCTCCAAACACCTTCCCCAACAGGCACCCCAGGGCCAAGGCCACTTCTCAACCAGGCACCCCAGGGCCAAGGCCACAGCAATGGCTTTCTATTGGCTTTCAAAGCTGCCGTTTGCCAGCCCGCAAACACTCCAAACCCTCCAAAACTCTCCAAACCCTCCAAACACCCTCCAAAACCCTCCAAACCCTCCAAAACCTTCCAAACCCTCAACCCCCTTCAAAATCTCCAAACCCTCCAAAACCCTCCAAAACCCTCCAAACCCTCCAAACACCTTCCCCAACAGGCACCCCAGGGCCAAGGCCACTTCTCAACCAGGCACCCCAGGGCCAAGGCCACAGCAATGGCTTTCTATTTGCTTTCAAAGCTGCCGTTTGCCAGCCCGCAAACACTCCAAACCCTCCAAAACTCTCCAAACGCTCCAAACACCCTCCAAAACCCTCCCAAACCCTCCAAACCCTCCAAAACCTTCCAAACCCTCAACCCCCTTCAAAATCTCCAAACCCTCCAAAACCCTCCAAACCCTCCAAACACCTTCCCCAATGGCTTTCTATTGGCTTTCAAAGCTGCCGTTTGCCAGCCCGCAAACACTCCAAACCCTCCAAAACCCTCCAAACGCTCCAAAATGCTCTAAAAACTCCAAACACCCTCCAAAACCCTCCAAACCCTCCAAACCCTCCAAAACCTTCCAAACCCTCCAAACACCCTCCAAAACCCTCCAAACTTTCCAAACCCTCTAAAACCTTCCAAACCAAAACCCTCCAAACCCTCCAAAACCCTCCAAACCCTCCAAACACCTTCCCCAACAGGCACCCCAGGGCCAAGGCCACTTCTCAACCAGGCACCCCAGGGCCAAGGCCACAGCAATTGCTTTCTATTGGCTTTCAAAGCTGCCAGCCCGCAAACACTCCAAACCCTCCAAAACCCTCCAAAACCCTCCAAACGCTCCAAAATCCTCCAAACCCTCCAAACACCTTCCAAAACCCTCCAAACCCTCCAAACACCTTCCCCAACAGGCACCCCAGGGCCAAGGCCACTTCTCAAACAGGCACCCCAGGGCCAAGGCCACAGCAATGGCTTTCTATTGGCTTTCAAAGCTGCCGTTTGCCAGCCCGCAAACATTCCAAACCCTCCAAAACTCTCCAAACCCTCCAAACACCCTCCAAACGCTCCAAAATCCTCCAAACCCTCCAAAACCTTCCAAACCCTCCAAAACCCTCCAAACACCTTCCCCAACAGGCACCCCAGGGCCAAGGCCACTTCTCAACCAGGCACCCCAGGGCCAAGGCCACAGCAATGGCTTTCTATTGGCTTTCAAAGCTGCCGTTTGCCAGCCCGCAAACACTCCAAACCCTCCAAAACTCTCCAAACCCTCCAAACACCCTCCAAAACCCTCCAAACCCTCCAAAACCTTCCAAACCCTCAACCCCCTTCAAAATCTCCAAACCCTCCAAAACCCTCCAAAACCCTCCAAACCCTCCAAACACCTTCCCCAACAGGCACCCCAGGGCCAAGGCCACTTCTCAACCAGGCACCCCAGGGCCAAGGCCACAGCAATGGCTTTC
The DNA here is from genome assembly GCA_947184155.2 of Cladocopium goreaui. NCBI lineage: Eukaryota > Dinophyceae > Suessiales > Symbiodiniaceae > Cladocopium > Cladocopium goreaui. The sequence goes on along the minus strand of CAMXCT020004602.1, from coordinate 252,605 downwards.
TATTTGCTTTCAAAGCTTCCGTTTGCCAGCCCGCAAACACTCCAAACCCTCCAAAACTCTCCAAACGCTCCAAACACCCTCCAAAACTCTCCCAAACCCTCCAAACCCTCCAAAACCTTCCAAACCCTCAACCCCCTTCAAAATCTCCAAACCCTCCAAAACCCTCCAAACCCTCCAAACACCTTCCCCAATGGCTTTCTATTGGCTTTCAAAGCTGCCGTTTGCCAGCCCGCAAACACTCCAAACCCTCCAAAACCCTCCAAACGCTCCAAAATCCTCCAAACCTTCCAAACACCCTCCAAAACCCTCCAAACCCTCCAAACCCTCCAAAACCTTCCAAACCCTCCAAACACCCTCCAAAACCCTCCAAACCTTCCAAACCCTCTAAAACCTTCCAAACCAAAACCCTCCAAACCCTCCAAACACATTCCCCAACAGGCACCCCAGGGCCAAGGCCACTTCTCAACCTGGCACCCCAGGGCCAAGGCCACAGCAATGGCTTTCTATTGGCTTTCAAAGCTGCCGTTTGCCAGCCTGCAAACACTCCAAACCCTCCAAAACTCTCCAAACGCTCCAAACACCCTCCAAAACCCTCCAAACCCTCCAAACCCTCCAAAACCTTCCAAACCCTCAACCCCCTTCAAAATCTCCAAACCCTCCAAAACCATCCAAACCCTCGCAACACCTTCCCCAATGGCTTTCTATTGGCTTTCAAAGCTGCCGTTTGCCAGCCCGCAAACACTCCAAACCCTCCAAACACCCTCCAAACGCTCCAAAATCCTCCAAACCCTCCAAACACCTTCCAAAACCTTCCAAACCCTGCAAACACCTTCCCCAACAGGCACCCCAGGGCCAAGGCCACTTCTCAACCAGGCACCCCAGGGCCAAGGCCACAGCAATGGCTTTCTATTGGCTTTCAAAGCTGCCGTTTGCCAGCCCGCAAACACTCCAAACCCTCCAAAACTCTCCAAACCCTCCAAACACCCTCCAAAACCCTCCAAACCCTCCAAAACCTTCCAAACCCTCAACCCCCTTCAAAATCTCCAAACCCTCTCCAAAACCTTCCAAACACCTTCCCCAACAGGCACCCCAGGGCCAAGGCCACTTCTCAACCAGGCACCCCAGGGCCAAGGCCACAGCAATGGCTTTCTATTGGCTTTCAAAGCTGCCGTTTGCCAGCCCGCAAGCACTCCAAACCCTCCAAAACTCTCCAAATGCTCCAAACACCCTCCAAAACCCTCCAAACCCTCCAAAACCTTCCAAACCCTCAACCCCCTTCAAAATCTCCAAACCCTCCAAAACCCTCCAAACCCTCCAAACACCTTCCCCAACAGGCACCCCAGGGCCAAGGCCACTTCTGAATCAGGCACCCCAAGGCCAAGGCCACAGCAATGGCTTTCTATTGGCTTTGCCCGCAAACACTCCAAACCCTCCAAAACTCTCCAAACACCCTCCAAAACCCTCCAAACCCTCCAAACCCTCCAAAACCTTCCAAACCCTCCAAACACCCTCCAAACGTTCCAAACCCTCTAAAACCCTCCAAACCCTCCAAACACCTTCCCCAACAGGCACCCCAGGGCCAAGGCCACTTCTGAATCAGGCACCCCAGGGCCAAGGCCACAGCAATGGCTTTCTATTGGCTTTCAAAGCTGCCGTTTGCCAGCCCACAAACACTCCAAACCCTCCAAAACCCACCAAACGCTCCAAAATCCTCCAAACCCTCCACACATCTCCAAAACCCTCCAAACCCTCCAAAACCTTCCAAACCCTCCAAACACCCTCCAAAACCTTCCAAACCTTCCAAACCCTCAAACCCTCCAAAACCGTCCAAACCCTCCAAACACCTTCCCCAACAGGCACCCCAGGGCCAAGGCCACTTCTCAACCAGGCACCCCAGGGCCAAGGCCACAGCACTGGCTTTCTATTAGCTTTCAAAGCTGCCGTTTGCCAGCCCGCAAACACTCCAAACCCTCCAAAACTCTCCAAACGCTCCAAACACCCTCCAAAACCCTCCAAACCCTCCAAACCCTCCAAAACCTTCCAAACCCTCAACCCCCTTTCAAAATCTCCAAACCCTCCAAAACTCCCAAACCCTCCAAACACCTTCCCCAACAGGCACCCCAGGGCCAAGGCCACTTCTGAATCAGGCACCCCAGGGCCAAGGCCACAGCAATAGCTTTCTATTGGCTTTCAAAGCTGCCGTTTGCCAGCCCGCAAACACTCCAAACCCTCCAAAACCGTCCAAACGCTCCAAAATCCTCCAAACCCTCCAAACACCATCCAAAACCCTCCAAACCCTCCAAAACCTTCCAAACCCTCCAAACACCATCCAAAAACCTCCAAACCTTCCAAACCCTCCAAAACCTTCCAAAACAAAACCCTCCAAACCCTCCAAAACCCTCCAAAACCCTCCAAACCCTCCAAACACCTTCTCCAACAGGCACCCCAGGGCCAAGGCCACAGCAATGGCTTTCTATGGGCTTTCAAAGCTGCCGTTTGCCAGCCCGCAAACATTCCAAACACTCCAAAACCCTCCAAACGCTCCAAAACCCTCCAAACCTTCCAAACGCCCTCCAAAACTTTCCAAACCCTCCAAACCTGCAAAACCTTCCAAACCCTCCAAACACCCTCCAAAACTTTCCAAACCTTCCAAGCCCTCCAAAACCTTCCTGTCCAGCAGGCACTTCAGGGCCAAGGCCACTTCCCCAACCAGGCACCCCAGGGCCAAGGCCACAGCAATGGCTTTCTATTGGCTTTCAAAGCTGCCGTTTGCCAGCCCGCAAACACTCCAAACCCTCCAAAACTCTCCAAACGCTCCAAACACCCTCCAAAACCCTCCAAACCCTCCAAACCCTCCAAAACCTTCCAAACCCTCAACCCCCTTCAAAATCTCCAAACCCTCCAAAACCCTCCAAACACCTTCCCCAATGGCTTTCTATTGGCTTTCAAAGCTGCCGTTTGCCAGCCCGCAAACACTCCAAACCCTCCCAAACCATCCAAACGCTCCAAAATCCTCCAAACCCTCCAAACACCCTCCAAAACCCTCCAAACCCTCCAAAACCTTCCAAACCCTCCAAACACCCTCCAAAACCCTCCAAACGTTCCAAACCCTCTAAAACTTCCAAACCAAAACCCTCCAAACCCTCCAAAACCCTCCAAACCGTCCAAACACCTTCCCCAACAGGCACCCCAGGGCCAAGGCCACTTCTCAACCAGGCACCCCAGGGCCAAGGCCACAGCAATGGCTTTCTATTGGCTTTCAAAGCTGCCGTTTGCCAGCCCGCAAACACTCCAAACGCTCCAAAACCCTCCAAACGCTCCAAAATCCTCCAAACCCTTCGAACACCAAACCCTCCAAACCCTCCAAAAACCTTCCAAACCCTCCAAACACCCTCCAAAACCCTCCAAACCTTCCAAACACCTTCCCCAATGGCTTTCTATGGCTTTCAAAGCTGCCGTTTTGCCAGCCCGCAAACACTCCAAACCCTCCCAAACTCTCCAAAACCGCTCCAAACACCCTCCAAAAGCTCCAAATCCTCCAAACCCTCCAAACCCTGCCAAAACCCCTCCAAACCCTCCAAACACCTTCCCCAACAGGCACCCCAGGGCCAAGCCACTTCTCACACCAGGCCCCCAGGGCCAAGGCCACAGCAATGGCTTTCTATTGGCTTTCAAAGCTGCCAGCCCGCAAACACTCCAAACCCTCCAAAACTCTCCAAACCCTCCAAACACCCTCCAAAACCCTCCAAACCCTCCAAACCCTCCAAAACCTTCCAAACCCTCAACCCCCTTCAAAATCTCCAAACCCTCCAAAACCCATCTGTCATCTATCTCTCTCTCTCTCTCTCCCTCTCTCTCTCTCTCTCTCTGTCTGTCCATCTGTCCAACAATCGATCTATCCACCTGTTTATCTAACTGTCCATCTACCTATCTATCAATCTATCTCTCTCTCTCTCTATCCCTCTATCTATCCATCGATCTATCTCTCTCTCCCTCTATCTATATATCTATCTATCTATCTATCTATCCATCCATCCATCCATCTCTCCCTCTCCCTCTCCCTCTCCCTCTCCCTCTCCCTCTCCCTCTCTCTCTCTCTCTCTCTCCCCATAGTGCCCCCCAAATAGAGGGGGGTCGGCGGCACCTGGGCGCTAGCCCATTCTATTATCTAATTTTACCATTGATAGCAAAAGATTAAAGTACTAAAGTATCTAATCAAGGTTGACCCAGTTTCTGCTGTGAGGGTCTGCTGCATTTTACACCGTCACTCATGATATCTCATGATGATAACGACTATTTGGCTAAACATGCTGAGTATCACAGATGTGAGAACCAACTGTTGCTGAAGATCTGCTGATGCTCCTCCTTTACATTTGGCAATCACTAAAGCCATTGATCATACTTGATAATTCCCAAACTAATGCATCAAAAGAATGCTTTACCATCACTAATGCGTTGACATGATCATTTAGGCTAAAGATTACGGGTATTAGCGGATAGAATGATATGATATAAGTCTACTTCAGCATTAATATGTCTGAATCATATTGGCTACAGTTAGACAGTCAAACATATTCTTCCCGATTCATCATGGGTTGGTTGTTTATTTCCAGTTTTGACATACCAGCCGTATTGTGCTTTTCCTAAATCTGCTCCCGTTGGTTGTTTATGACCTGGCTAGGCGTCATCGTCCTGGCCTATTCTTGGAGGCTCATCGTCCCCCGAATCGTGTTTGTGGTGAATAAACGTAAAGCATGTTTGAACCCATTCATATTGGGACATTATCAATACATGATCCATCTATAGATGATATATATATATACATAAATATATATATATATATACATAATATGGAGGTTTCCTAAAATAGGGGTACCCCCAGTCATCATCCCATGAAAATAGATGGGAATTTCCATGATAAACCATCCAGCTATTGGGGATACCCCATTTTAAGACACACCCATTTTAGGACACCACCATATGATATATATATATATATATTACCCTCTGGTTATTTAACATAGCTATGGAAAACGGTCCATTTATAGATGGTTTACCTATTAAAAATTGTGATTTTCCATGGCTATGTTAAATAACCGGAGGGTATATACGTGGATCTATTATATCGACACTATCAACACATGATCAACACATTATGAACACAATAAAAAAACACATTACCAACACGGTATCAAAACATTAGCAACACATTACCCATCGATATTATCCATTGATGGGATCAGCAATTTTAAACAAAACCGGAACTTGACACTCAGGCCATGTCACGCGGTTCTTCTGGGCTTCAGCCTGCTTTTGCAAGTAGAGCCTTGGCCGATGATGCCAGCGGAGACCCAGTTTTTTCAGTCCCACGAGTTGTTTCTGATATACTTGGTGACTGATCCCACGAAGCGTAGATAGGTATAGGATTATAGGATGGTACGGGTAGGTTATAATAACCCTAGAGTTATTTCAGTGGATGAACCCTACTTATCCCACTGAAAAAAAATACTCTACTTCGTGTGATCCCCACCATGCCATGTCAGGACGTATATTTGGACATATATTTAGTATATTCTGACATCCTATCTGACATATATTCTGGCATATATTCTAGCATTCTATCTGGCATATATCCTGACATTCCACCTGGCATTCTATCTGGCAGTCTATCTGGCATTCTATCTGACATATTTTCTGACATTTCATCTGACATATATTCTGTCATTCTACCTGTCATTTATTCTGACATATATTCTGGCATTCTATCTGACATATATTCTGGCATATATTCTGGCATTCTATCTGGCATTATATCTGACATATATTTTGGCATTCTATCTGACATATATATTCTGGCATATATGTTGGCATTCTATCTGGCATTATATCTGACATATATTCTGACATTCTATCTGACATTCTATCTGGCAGTCTATCTGGCATTCTATCTGGCATTCTTTCTGGCATTCTTTCTGGCATTCTATCTGGCATTCTATCTGGCATCCTATCTGACATTCTATCTGGACATTCTATCTGGCATTCTATCTGGCAGTCTATCTGGAACTTCTAATTCTATCTGGCGTCTATCTGACATTCCTCATGAGGTCCGGCAGGGAACACTGGGCGTGGATGGTCGTGGTTGAGGTCCGGCAGGGAACACTGGGCGTGGCTGGTCGTGGTTGAGGTCCGGCAGGGAACACTGGGCGTGGGTGGTCGTGGTTGAGGTCCGGCAGAGAACACTGTGGATCGCGGGTCCCAGTTGAGCAAGGACGACGAGGACGACGAGGACGACGAGGACGACAAGGACGACAAGGATGACAAGGAGGACGAGGAGGAGGAGGAGAGGAGGACGAGGCAGGAGGAGGCGGAGGAGGAGGAGGAGGCAACTGACATAAAATCTAACAACCCTCACCTGGCAGGTGGGGAACAACAGGTGTGTAACCTACTTAGGATTCGTGGCTACTTCGCCACCAAGTAGTCCATTCATGTCCATTCCATCTATTGTTTCTGAATGTTTCGGATAGATTGCTGATAAATTTCACCAACTATGAGTTCCAAACTGATAGGATTTGGATGAACTATGATGAACTTGTAAGTCTTCTGGGCTCTGAGGCATTGCAAGAAATGGGCTGTTCCTCAAACACCTCCAAGCAGCAAGCAATATCTGATGAATGCCACCACGGCAATGATGAAAGAACCAAAGGCCAGCGAACCCAAATGATAGCGTACGGCCCACCATACTGCCTGTCGAGTAGATCCTGGAGAGTTCCCAATTTTCCACACTTCATGTGATCCAGCTGGAGGCAAGATTGTCTACTTCCAATTCCAAAATGCGGCTATGTTACTGTTGAAGCTTGTTGAAACTTCATGACACCTCAAATTGACCAAACAACTCTCCTACCCATGAGCACCCTAAACAAATCTAAACAATAATGAACATGTTCTGTCGCATTCTGCCAGTGATTTCCAGTCCTCTTCGGCCTTTCTCCGAATTGGGAGTAAAGAACCACGCTGCTGCCTGGCGAAACTTGCAAACTGGGCATCCATCTTTATCTCACTCTCTCTCTCTCTATACAACGTGGTGGGCCCCAGTGATGTTTGTTGGTTTGTGTTCCCATATGAAAACTATAGTTCGATATACCCTCTGGTTATTTAACATAGCCATGGAAAATCACCATTTTTAATAGGTAAACCATCTATTTCTATGGGCCATCTATACCATGGCTATGTTAGTCATAACCAGAGGGTACCATAAACCCAGCAGTCATGCCAAGGGGCAGCACCGGCAACGATGAATTGACCACAGGCGATGTTGAAGGCCTCCAATTTTGGAGGCCTTTCTCAACTGGCTGGCACTGAAACCATTTGTAGGCTACAAAAATGGGGGACCCCAAGTCAATCGTTCGTGATTTTTCTCGGTTCAAGTCGTTCAAGTAGGAAAAGTAATGGGCACGGGGTATGCCCTATTTGCAGAAACTATCAGTGAAAGGATATTGAACACCTGGTGTCTGAGAGCCACACGTTGTTCCAGAGCAACATAAAAAATGAGGCGGCAAAGCGATAGTCGAATGCGTAGCGCGGCTGCGCACACCTGCAGCTGATGCTGACTCAGTTCATCCAAGGCCCTCACTTCAAGGAACACGCGGGGCCCACATTTTGAAGCATGGCTTCTGAAAACAGGCGATTTCCCCAAATCAATACAGTTGATCATCGCATAGGCATATCATCACTTTCCCATGACATGACACACATTGATCTGGGCAAATGATCATAATTCACTAACCTGAAATGTTGGGCTCCCCATCTATATATCTGAGTAAATTATAATACTTCACTAACCTGAATTAAGGCCATTTGGGGATGATTTCCCTTATAAGCCATGATTCCAGTGAGGTCGCAGTGAGGTCGTTATAATTTACCCAGATCCATTAACCATGACTCCAGGTTTCGGGAGAACAGGCTTCGGTCGTGCCTCCAACACTGCGCCGTGCCGTTCACGATCTCGCAGTTGTCATCGTCCTGGCGCAAACAAACGTACGCTGTGTGAAACACTGGGGATTTAACCAGCAAGGGTGGTATTTCATGGGGGTTACTATGGAGTTTTATGATATAGATATGATATAGATATGATGCAATTTATATATATTTATGTAATTATAATGATAAATTCATCCTTCCGAAGTTAGCTAAGTAGCTTTACATTGCTTTATAACTCCAGGAGCTGTTGGGTTTGTGGTAATCTATCGAGTATCAAGAATGGAGATTTATGGCGGTCTAACTCTTCATGACCAAAGTTGAACGTGCCGGATGGGTCGAATGATTCTGACCACATGCCCCCAGAAACGACCTTTCCTGTCATACAAAATTGGACTCCAAAAAACACAACATGAAGGACCCTACATGATTGCATCATATTGCATATCCTTCTCCACCATCAAAAAGTGACCTTGCTACCCTGAAAACAACGCCTCTCTGACGTTTTTGCTGGGTATTGGATATTCCCTCGTCTGTGGTAACTAACCCATTCAGCATCGTATGGCGTTCGCATTCACCAAGGTTTCTCACATGGGATGAAAGCGGGGTCTCCCCCCGATAACCATCAGAACAAGGGAGAACCTTACAAGTTTCAATCATCCATCAGAATTGTGTTCTTTTCCCCCTAAATCTTCAGGTACCAAACCATACCAAACCCAAATCATGCTGCGCCTTGTATGTAAAGCCTGTGGGCCATTTGTCAGTGCATTGGCCCGGCGTGGTCGCTGTGCCATAGGCCTACGCCGAGCTAAGGAGTATAGCTGTTGGGTTTAGACAAGTTATGTACCAACAAACATAACTCGGGGGCATCATCTGGCGAGCATCTTTGATCTGAAAAATCTTCGGCATCAAAAAAGTGTGTGCCCAAAAAGCAGTGAGGAGGCCCCTTCAACCAGCGCCTCCGCATACGTCGCGAAAGTTCCCTCAGCTCTGGCAAGGTGAGCCGTTGGTCACAGGGCAAGAATAGAGATCAACATTTTGAAATAACGAAAACACATTGTACAATAGTTTTATTTTTTGTGCTGGCAAATGAACACACACACACACATATATATATATATATATATCCGATTATCATATATCATCATATATACTACTAAATAAATAAATGAATAAATAAATAAATAAATGAATAAAAAAATAAAAAAGAAATGAAAAGATAAATAAATAAATAAATAAATGAATAAAAAATAAAAAAAGAAATGAATAAATAAATAAATAAATAAATGAATAAAGAAATAAAAAAATAAATGAATAAATAAATAAATAAATGAATAAATAAATAAATGAATAAAAAAATAATAAATAAATAAATACATAAATAAATAAATACATAAATAAATAAATAAATAATATATTACAATAGAACATGCGTACACATATAAATCTACCCACCCCTCAGGTTTCGCCAGAAAATTGGGGATGCTAAAAACCAGGGACTGAGTCTCTGCACCTTCTTGGAGATCCAATGAGCAAATTACCGATGAATGGGACAGATGACAGATGGGGAAAACATGGAAAAACATGGAAAAACTACAATGAATGGATTTCTTGGGGAAAATCTTCACTGGTTTTCCCATCCGATTTTCCCAGATCCTGGGGCTTTCCACTGTCAATTTTCCCAGTGAATCCATGTGACTCCCCGTGGCTCTGGCTAAGGGGCTGAGGGCGTGTAATCTTCGGGCACTTGCGACAGCAGGAAGGAGGCGAAAAAGACCCAGCTGCCCACCCAGAGAACCGCCAGGACGGCCTCTTTTTTCGGTGGTCCAAGCGGTGAATCTATGGCTGATTGAGAATAATGATGGTTGGATGGTTGGTTAGTTACGATGATGATGATGATGATGATGATGATGATGATGATGATGATGGGATATGATGTTGTTGGCAATCATCAACATGAAAATCAACCACTATCTCAACTACTATCTCCTATTAAACAAGGGGAGTTCTCCATGTTAGACTACCACAGAGTATGATATCATGGCTGATGGTCATTGCTATCCTTCAGGCATCATCAAGGCATATGATCTAATGATCCACCAGAAAAAATCAGCCCCGAATTCTAACCATCATTCCGATGTCGCAGTCAGAAACTGATGACACTTCCAAGTTGAAAGAGTAAGCGAATGGAGAAGTATGGCAAACATTGGCAAACCATGACAATGCCTTCAATCATGATGAATCTTCTAGAGATCGTTTGGCAGATTTAAGACAGCCATCTGAACATTTCCCAACCCCCTTGTCGTCACTTGTCGTCCCTTGATACTGGTTGCTAAATTTCATAAGGGGCTCCAAGTTTGGGTCACGGTCACAACGTTGCATCATACCATCAACCAAACCAACCATCAAGGGATGCATTGTCACTGCATGTTGACACCTCCGTTTTGCGATCGCCACTTCACTGGTGCATACCTTACTCCCAGACCTTCATCAATTCTCAGATTATCCCAAATATGCTTGAGTCTGTTTCTTACGTTCATTGAAATTATCAACATAACATTCCCCTCCATTCTTTATTGGTTATAAAACATCTAGAAAGGCACTAACATCTTCCCCGCTTCGATGTTTCACCACCAGAAAGCCTGATCTCAACTCCCCCACCTGAATCAACGGCACCAGCAGCAGCGTGGGGTTGCCTGCCTTGGAGTGGTGCCGGTGTTGGTGTATAACCTCATCTACTGTAACTATAGCTAAATGATGCTAAATGCTATGATTTCCATAAAGTCCATTTGTCCCATCCAATCTAGCTATAGAATAATTGTTATTATGTTTGTTTTTAATCCCATCTATCTATCATTGATTACCCCATCCCCCCAATTGGGGATATCCCCGATATTTTCCCATGTGTTTCCTGCCATCAAAATCACGTGCCAGTCCGAGGAACGACGAAGATGGCGGCCACTTTGTTGATGGCGATGGCTTCGCGAATGCGGCTGCAGAAGCAAAGGATCAAAAACCTCTGAGGGGCCGCAGGGATCTTCAGGTTTAGAAGTCCGAGAGTGGTACCCTATGGTACGATCCAGTATTGAAATTTGGTCCGATTTATAGATGGTGAACCTATGAAACATGGTGATTTTCAATGGTCATGTTAGTTTACCAGAGGGTAGCTATTGTAAGTCATAATAGCCCATAAGCCATCATAACCTACCCATGAATCCAACAGTTATTGGATGATATTGGAGTTATGTTTATGTGTATGAACTTGCCTATGTGACAGCCACCAGTCACTAGAAGGAACCAAGAGGTGACCCCCTCATCCAAACACTTTCCGAACCAATCTGGAACGAACGAATGCCAAACTGAGGTTTCTTCCTATAAGTTGCTTTAAAGACCTCATTCAGTGTACGTATACTAAATATATATATATATAATATCTGTGTGTGTCATAATTATCCCCCCAAAACAACAGTTAACCATAAGCTATCATCCAACTTAGCTATCGTTTTGGGGCATCACACTGTATCCACCACCTGCAGAGAGGTCCAAGGAACAGGTACAATGCACCGATCACCCAACTCGTGTAGGCCGCATACCTGAGGACCCACTCGACACGTTCCCATGTTTTGTCATCATCATTTTTTGCGACAAGCACAAATGCTCCAATTACCCTCTGGTAAACTAACATAACTGTAACTATGGAAAATCACCATTTTTAATGGGACAATCCACTATAAATCACAATTTTCAATAGCTATGTTAGCTTATCAGAGGGTAAGATATTTGTTTCATATCCCCCTTAAAACATGACTCAAACATGTCCGCGGCGATGCCGGGTGACTCCAGGATTTGTCGAACGGTCTCATCAGGGACAGCAAAGCCTGGACAGCGCAGGGTAAGCGTCTCCAGATCCATTCCCGTGGGCCCAAGATGGCCCAAGCGGCTCACAAATTGCCACCAGCACTAATTACCCTTGAGGCCTTCAGGTCAACAAACAAAAAAAAAACAAGGTCCAAAAGTCAGCAAATAACCCAGGTCGACAAACCCAAAAAGAAAAAGGTCTAAACCTTAAAGCCAACTCCACCAAACGTTCGACCCCGCGCCGCAACCTCCCCAACCCCCTCGCCCCCATCGCGGATCCAGGCACCATTGCGGCAGGCGGGGCGCAAAACGCCAATGGGTTGACACTCTTGCCACGTGACCTCGCTATCCGAGGTAAAACACCAAATCGTCGCCGCCTGGCCAATGGTGAGGTGAATATCCCTGATGCATCCTGATGCTCCAAATCCTCAAAAGGATTGAACAGTAAAATAGTGATAGATTAAATTAGTGATAGATTAGTGATTTGATCTCTATATCCTAAATTTGTGATAGATTACTTATCTAGACTTGTCAGTCTCTTTACGGGGCTGCTGTATGGTGTATTTACCTACATTTGGATGGTTTTTGGGGTAAATGTTGGTCAATATTGCAAACATGGAGCATAGCATATGTGCATACCATCTCACATAATGGAGGCATACTCATATTGCAGAAATATCCAACAATTGGATGAATCCAGACTGTCTGTCAAGGAACGAGATGCGCGTAGACTTTACATATGCATGTATGACATATGTATACCAAAAAATACGTATATCAATGAATATGTAAATATGTATGTGTATATATAAAAGTATGTATATGTAAATGTATATGTATATGTATATATGTATATGTATATATATATATATGTATGTAAGTATGTAAGTATGTATATGTATATGTATATGTATATGTATATGTATGAATATATGTATATGTATATGAATATAAATATATATGGAAGTATGCATATGTATATGTATATATATATATGTAACATATATATATATATATATGTAACATATATATATATGTAACATATATATATATATATATATGTTATATATATATTACATATATATATGTAACTTATATACATATGTGTAAATAAAAATATTCATGTATATATATATATGTGTGTAACATATATATATATAATGATATATATTATATAATATGTGATTGTAAATTCATACATATGTTTAAAAGTAAAGCAAACAATAATCACATACAAACAAATGCACGTGCATGCAGCTCTTGTGGGAAAAACGGAGCCTCAACAAACTTGTTCTGTCAAGGTTTTTATTCACCCCTGTGCTGTTGAATTGGTGGTGCCATTCAAGTATTACATTATATATATGTATAAAATATATATATATATATAACATACTGCAACTTTGAGCAAGAATTGTTTTAGCCAATTAATATCGCTAAATAATGCAGTTGAAGTGTGGGGGTGCCATGCAAATCTAGCAGCACTAACACATGACAAAACCTATGTGTAACGATGTCCGACGATGTCCAACCTTTGGTATGTGATAATCCCTTCTCCTATAGTACATACCACTTTAGAACAATTGTCTCCTTTCAAAATAAAAAATCCTGGTCTTTTAACATACAGCAATGGAAAATGGTAAGTACACAGGAAAATACATTCGATGTAGATCTGGGTAAGCCAAATAATTTGACAATCAGTCCAATTATGCTCCAATTAATTTTCCCCTTTTTTAGTTACACCCTGGATCACTCTGGTAATCAAACTTGGCAATGGAAAATCTTCCAAAATTATTTCCATGCAGGTTCCGAACGCTGGGAATCTGGTAAGATGTGGTGCGCCTTGGTATCTGCGGAGGCACCGGTGAGGTATGGGTTGCGACCTGGGCGGAGGTGAGACAGAAACATTCAGCCGGTTTTGTGGGGAACTAGGTCTCTGGTAATGAATCAAACATTGCAATTGAACATCGCCTATAAATGAAGGTTTTCATGTGAAAATATGTGAAAATCATATAAATGGAGGATTTTCCATTGCCATACTTGATTACCAGGGGGTAATGTTGTTGATAAAAATGCTCTGCTCCCTATGTGTATGTAGATATGATATGATCACATATTTAGGTAGGGTTGTGCAGGTATGGGATCGCACACATACAGTGAGATGTGGCAAATGATGAGAATCCAAGGGCCAAATAATTCAAGCTGGGCCCCAAACATGAATGACGGATCACCCTGTGTCATCAGTGATTCCTTCAAACAGATTTAAGCTGTAGATGCCCTTCTGGTATGTTGGTTGCTATTCCCCGTGATCAAATCAACACGAAGAGTATATGTTTTCGCGGTTCGCGAGAGACGAAAAAATGAGACATGTGATCTTGCACTATCACTTCCGTTGCATCAACAGGCCCCATAGCTTGAGGTTGCCACAGTAGTTCTCGGTCAGGTTGGAATTGGGGTAAGCGGCCTGGCAAGCTGACGTTTTTCTCCAGAAATCATCATAATGCCCCCCGTTTCGGAATCGCTAAGTTGGTGAACATCACTTGGATAACTGTTGGGTTTATCGTAATAGGGTAAATCATCTATAAGTGTCCATGTTCCATAGCTATGTTAGTTTACAAAAAGGATACACATGGTTAATATAGGTAAATCATCTATAAGCGTCCATGTTCCATAGCTATGTTAGTTTACCAAAAGGATACACATGGTTAATAGGGTTTATAAACCAACGTAACTGGGGACGCCTTCCGAAAATCGAAACTTCTAAAACCTGCTTTGTATTAATGCATGGTGCTGCCGCTGAGTTTGGGTCACTTATGACTGGATGAACCAAGAGATCGGGGACTTACTCAGCAGCGTCTACGGTGATGTGATTTCAATGCCTTCACCCCGGGCCCCATCTGGTGAACTATCTATCCAATCTCGGGAATCTAGGGATTGTCCATTCGATGTACAAAGACGTTGTGACATGTCACGTGACCATATCCCAAGCCCCCGAAAATCCTGTGGCAACAGAGGGAAGCACCGTGCTGAAGTCGAGATGGTACTCTGCAGTCTGATGTGACTTGTTCTAAACCCTGCCACTGGATGTCCATAGCCGCTCAAACATAGCGTATGAACGGCAACACGGGTCAACAGTTTTTGGACCCGCATTTGCCGTTTTTAACAAAATGGGCTGTGCATTCTGGTCAGCCATCCCTTCCACAATAGGAAGCCTAACATACCTTACATACCATACAAAATATGGAATCATATCATAATCATATCAAATCCATTTTTGAGAAGATATGTAGGAAAATGCAGTGATGACCATCCCCCACACAATTTACCCAACTGACCATGGCACCAGCTCGAGACTACCATGAAACACGACGGACTCGGTCCTCCACCCGCGCCTGCGTGTAGTTCTCGGCATCGGTGCCGTTGGTGCCCCAACTCGGCAGTGAAAAGTTGGGCGAACAGCACCAAGTACCACAAGCACCACCTGGATTCAGCCTATATTCCGCCTGATTCAACCTGACTTTCCCAAGTCTACTACGCATTTTCTGGTGACTCCTACGAGGGAAAATGATGGTTACCCAGTAGATTTAGGGGTGCTCATGGTCTATTTTCAGGAGCAAACCCATATCAAACCCATATGACCCATATGGCGTGTGGGTCTAAGGGATCCTCATGGCCATTGCAATACCTTCGTTTCGGAAAAGCAGTTGCCGTCAGTGCAGTTTCCCTAGAAGCAGTTGCACCCGTGCAGGGATTCTGGGCGACTGGCTTAATACAAGAGTATCCATCAACTGTGCGAGTTTGAGCTCCTGCCGTGAAATAGCGATTCAGTTTTTGGGTCGACCGGGTCGACCCGGTTGACGCTGACTATGCTGACTCTGAACCCCCCTACATTTCAAAAAGGGGTCGACACCTCCAAAACATGGTCTAATCTAACCAGGTTCAAAAAGCCACAAGAAGTGTTTAAACTTCTGATGAGGTTGTACCTGATCTACAAAAACAAAGGCAGGTGTCAAGGAGCACAACATCTCATTTTGATCTCTTCAACTGATGAAAAATTGCAGAAGCGCCAGCCACTCCTGTATAATTGCCATTGCCACCATCACCGAGCAGTTCTTCACTCAGCACCTCCAAAGCAGGAGATGTGCAGGATGGGGCATGGGATATGAAGATTAAGCCCTTCTAGGTTAACACCATTTCTTACCTGGTAAGGTTGATGTGTTGAAATTTCCACCGAGGATGAAAATTTGTACAAATCGAACATTTTTATGTGTCAATTTCCATTGAGGTACCGTTATTACATGGATGCACATCTCTGAACAAAATTTACGTGGACACACCCATCGAACGGTTTTGATCGCAATTTGAACGCCATTTGAACACCTTTCTCGAGTACGGTTGACGAACGGGCAAAAGCACTGACAGTGACATTTTTCACTGAGGAGGCCAGATTTGTACTAATTTTGGTTCTGAGTGGAAATATCAACAAATAGACCTTACTAGGTAGGTACTGTAGTTTATTCAGGTGACAACCGAGATTTTGAAGAAACCATGGATTGAAGGAACCCTTCCGACCAATTCTTCAATCCATCAGGAGCCGGCAAGCTGTTCAGCTTTGGCATCGGACCCTGAAAGCCTTACATGCCATTTCACATCACTCAATCCTATCATATGGTTAGGTTGGGAAACTCTTACTAGCTCCAACTGGCTCCCCGTGAAAAATGAGGAATATGATATGTGGATACCATATGTGGATACCAATGTGGATACCCCTACCTCCTTGGCTTCTTCCTAACCACTGGATAGCACACACACATATATATATATAGAGAGAGAGATACACTCCAGAAGCACAGGAAACTGTCAGGTGGCAATGTCCAACCTCCATTGTAATCGGCAAATCCTCTACAAATCATGCCTCATAGCTGTTCGGATCAACGGCTTGGTTCACAGCGTTGGTGGCGCTGCTGGCCAAATACCTAAAAAGATCACCATGGAGAAGGAAAATGCGGGAATGAAAGCAATGATTCTGATATTTATTGTGGTTCACTGATCTTGTTGCAAATCAATCAATTATGATTTCTGGTATTTTTGTGTAATCAATTGTGGATTATTGTTCTATATTTTGAGATCTACTGTGGCTTATTGTGGTTCATTGGCTGGTATGTCACCTGCGAATTTCCGAGGGCATCCTGTGGGGGTCAAAAAATCCTGGTTTCACCCGGGTTTCACCCCCTTGAATCAGCCATCGGCACGGCGAAAATCCACAGGAAACCCATGGATTCATATATGGGGTAAAAACCAATTCTGGGATTGGCATGGATAAGAGAACATTGATGAAAATTGCACGAATCAAAGCAATGCTCAGGTTCAATTTCTATAGGTCTTACTCTTACCATTCAAACATGGGTGACTCACAAGTCAGAAAATTGGACGCCGAACCTCCACCAAATCAACCATGTGATTTCATGGATCAAGATGACTCAAAACGGCTTGAATAAAAGTATCGTGATGTTCAGACCCAAGCAATGGCTATGCGAAACTTCGTAGCAAGGGAAAGTCGTAAATCCTTGGGCAATGGCAAGGTGCTGCAGCCAACAAATCCAACCATGACTGGGGTCATTAAAAACATCATCTCATCGCCGGGGGTCCCAATTATTTTCACCTCTGGTAAACTAAGAGTTTGCTATGGTATAGATGGCCCAAAGTTCGTGGATTTACCCAGCTATAACATGGTGATTTTCCATAGTTGTGTTGGTTTAAAAAGAGGGTATCCCATGTTACCCTGTAACTATCCTTTATTGTCCCACTCACATGTCCGATATCTATCCATGTTGTTTCTATTGATAGCCTACTGTGTCGCATCCACATTATCTGGGTGAATTGTATTAATTCACAAACCTGAATCAAGGTCATTTGGGGATGATTCCCATATATAAACCATCATTTCAGGGTATTGTTGCGCGATGTGAGATCGTTATAATTTACCCAGCCATGATATACTTTAGGAATCAATCGTCATCGTCATAATCCGAGGGTCGTGGTAGTGGCCACGGCCATCTGGAAACCGGTGTCAAAGAGTTCCGCCCCCTGACATTGACCTGAACGCGGCCGACTTGATGCGACTTGGAATGGCTCTGTTTCAAGGTGATCCCCTCTATCCAAATTGAGAAACATCAACTATATGTTAACTATAGGGTTTTAGCTTACGGTTGGTTTACAGCTATAGCTTCACGGAATTTTGCGGGTACGTTTCTTGTGGAAATCGATCAATGGGGTTTTTGTTTCAACCAACGCGCATAACTGGGGCATCAATGGACCTGGAGGTATCAGTTTCCCCAAAGCTGACGTATTGGGCCACGTTGCCCTAATCTATGGGCTCGGTCCTTTGCGGTCGCAGTTGCTATACTTCCTAGCAGTATGGTTCATGTTCCTTACCAAGGTCGAAAAAAATCAAGATGAGGCAGCAGTTGGCCTGTTTTCATATACCCATAGTAGGATCCATGTATGCTATACATGGTAACATTTACCATCAATATACCCCAAATGTTAGCATATAAATCCTTATACATCTATGTAAAACCTGTATGGGTCTGTCTGAAAACGGGATATTCCATTCCATCCATAGGTTAATGTTAGCATACATATATATATATATATATATCAGCACCATGGATCCGTCATGGGATATGCTTTTACCATCTCACGACATAACTTTGGCAGCACACCAAGCTCCCCCGAAACCGGATCCAAAGGATCCAAGTGACTGGATCGGGCGATCAACAAACCACCCCCGAAGAGGAAGAGAACCAGCCTTGGAATGCTGGGGATGTTTGGCTTCAAAAACAGGTTCAAAAAATCAAGAACATCCTGTGAATCTGATGGTACATAGTGGGTCAATGGACAAGACTAGTGATTTACATGATATATAGTCTAATAGTTTGGATAGAATGGGAATATGATGTTGAAGAATTAAGTACTGCCATAGCTATGTTAAATTACCAGAGGGTATATTGGGGACTGCAATGGGATACGGTATATACATGCTCCGTTGTGTCATCAAACTGCCATGGTTAAGCGGGGAAATCCGGGAACTGAATGGAGGTGTCTAGCTGGGAAAATCATCTATTACCCATGACGGATCCATGGTGCTGGTAGATTAATGCTAATTAACATAAATGGGGTATATTGATGGGATCCATGGAGCACCATATATAGCAGCACCATGGATCCGTCATGGGTTATACATGGGGGATTTTCCATTGCAAAGTTTGAAAGCCAAAGGATCAAAGGGTAGTGGTTTGAACATGTTTGAAGCTCATTCCCCCACAAATCGCCATACAGTGGGCTGTGCATCCCTCTTGTTTTTTCAAAAAACCTGGTTGTTTTCAACCCCCTATCATGCAACAGTCACCTGAAGATTTTTGTTGTTAATCCAAGGATTTTTGTATGGAACCACCACGCTGGAAAATGATCAGAACTTAAGCACAACTCAACTCATCTCCAAAATTCGGGATGTGATGGGAAAATCATGGAAAATCCATGAACATCCTCTAGAAATGGGTGATGTCCCCTTGCCAAAGCCATTGGATTACCGGTGGCACACTTCCTTGTGGCCTTGACTCCTTGACCGAAACCGCAGCCATAGCAGCACTGCAAACAGGGCCAGCCAAACGCCTCGGCGCGGGGTGATTCCAACCCGGAACTGGGATGCCTTGAAAAGAACGGCTTTTGTAACAGATTCCATGTGGGGAATGGGATAGTGATACCCACTGGTAATTTAACATAGCTATTGAAAACGGTGATTTATAGTGGATTTACCCATTGAAAATTGTGATTTTCCATAGTGATAGTGATTGTGGTGAACTCGTTATGGAACCCCCAAGTATGTTGCACCGAAGGCAACCTCAGGGACCATCCATGCGCGAAGCTGTGGGTAATGTGGGTGAGGCTACTTCCTGAATACATGTTTTTCAAATCCATGATTCGTCATTTTGGAAGACTTGAAGAGTAGAGATGAGATCCGAATGGGCTTTTTTTGTCGCAGCATTTTCTCATGACGAAACAACTTGTCGATCTATCCCAATTTGTAAGAGATGGGTCTGTCTGAAAATAGAGCATCCCAAAAAATCCCACATCTACTATAAACCTTGCCATTTGGATCCTGCTGAGATCATCCCAGGGGCAGGTCCCAACCAGAAAGCGCAAGAGGACCATGTAAAGCAACGCGATGACCACACAAGTGACCTCATGTGGGATGTGTGCGCCTTGCAACCAGGCATTCACAACTGGAAATTCAGATGCCCTATGTAAGATCCTAAGGGAAATTGGCAAAGCAGATCAGTAAGACTGACTGTTCAAACCCTTTGAAAACGGTTTCAAAACTCAGCAACCTCATTGCCTTATAAAATCCGACTCTCAATATAGATAAATTGATGGTATAAGATGACATGACTTGAATCCGTTCTATCTTTTTGGGGCTTCCTATACATAACAAAATCGATGAGGCGACGACAGCCACGCACGCGAAGGTGTCTGCCGTCTTCAAGGCTTCGCCAAAGAGTGTTCCGAAGCTCGTCAGGCCTTCGAATTCCGTCTGGAAGGCCTTGGGATTCTCGTGGGATTCTGATGGATATCTCCAGGAAATACCATGAATATCCATGGGTGCCATTGGATCATGGGCGGGTTTTAAGGATTGTTTTACCAGCCAAACATGAAGTTTCCTGCAGTTTCTCTGGTGCTGCGAAGTTGGGTGTGGAAATCTGTGAGCCCCAAGTGTGCCTTGACGCTGAGATTTCGCACGGCTCCAATAACCCCAGAAGCACATCCCAACAAATGGGAACGTTCCATTTGTTCTTCATGTGTGTTGGTTGACTGGTGAAATCATGTAAATTTTTGAATATATATATATATATATGTGTGTGTGTGTGTGTCTGTCCATTCTTATACAATTGGTCGAGTCACCATGAACTTTTACAGCTTACCTGGTCACTTATTCCATGCCCCATTTGTTCGTTTAAATCCCACTTTCACTGGGATTTGCTTGTATAGAATTGACAAGACAATCGAGTACATTCCAAATACGGTAAATTCCCTACATGGTATATCATGGTATAGGTTAAAATGAGTCGCAATGAGGGCAAAAAATCATCCACTAAGCCAATCCAAGTCATTTTTGTTGCTTCGTCTGACATTTCCCGGTGAAATGTCTCGGCGAAACGAATCCCAACCAGGTCCCAGCTGCATCTGCACTCATGCTTTCAAGGGCTTCAGCCATCACTCCATCCACCAGCTCAGAAACTTCCAGGCCTTGGACGCCGCGTGGCGCACCGTGGATCTGCCCATGATGCTCATGGCTGTTGATTCATGTTCATGAATTTAGGTCATTTATGGTCATGTCTTATCAGTATTTTATAGAATGTATTATTGATTCAAATATTGAGTCTCCATGTTTGGGGAATTTGAGGAACCACATGTTGACCCATGGCCCATGAGCGGGGACATTTGAGGTTCCAGCTGCAATATCCAGGCCTTGGGGAAGCATCTTGATGGCGGCACGGATGCCAATGGGAAAACTACAACAAATGACATTGATCTCTCACGATCTTTCCAGCCCTTGAATGATGACTTGTTATGCCATTTCCATCCATTTTCATCCATTTTCATCCATTTGACCGTTCGTTCCAACCACTTTCGTTTTTGTTGCTCCCACATCATCCGCCGGGCTGCATGATCTCTGAAAATTCCACCCCCGGCATTGGGACGCACTTCCTGGGCTCAGCAGAAATGACGGTTTTGCAAAGTGGAAAATGGCCATAGAAAGTTCGTTGATTTACCTATGAAAAATGCTGATGTTCCATAGTTTTTTTTTTTTGGGGGGGGGTATATTCACCGGTACATTGGCATAATGATAGAAGTGGGGTAAGGTCACCCATGGATAAACCGGTTTCCAGGAAGCCCAGTCGCGACGCAGCGTAAGGACAAATGCTTGTGGGAAAGGCTTTGAAAGTGAAGGAGTTCGTAATGGTGTCCTGCCAGTGGTCATCCGGGATGAAAAGGCCCTAAAAAGGCCCTAAAGTGGCCCTGAACTTGCTGAAAGTTGCTGCATGAATGGATGAAATCTGTCATTCTTGGTGACTCAAAGAGAATGGTGAAGCTATGATCTGTTGGCAACAGCTTCACCTGGCATTACGCAGTCATTTTGCAAACTGATTTACTGATCCCAACTGATGATCTTGTTGAAAAGCTTTATTCATAGCACCTTGGCTCCCCATGTTTTATATCGTGGGCGCAAAAAGAAAACAACCATAGCTCCTCAAGTCCATCCAAATCCGACCAAATACGGTAATAATCATCCCATATTTTTCCACACCAAAATTCTCATTTAGCATTTCCCTTTTCCAAAACATTCCGCATTCCGCTGACACGCCCCGTCGTATTTCTGGCTGTGTCAGTCCTTGATCACCGCAGGGCCAGAAGTGTTGAGCCTTGATGGGTGAGATGCCAATAGCAACAAGCCATTCTGAAATGGAAAGCTGAAGCTATTCGTAAAAAGTCTGGAAAAATTGTACTCTTTTCATGATATAGCAAACTATAGAAACACGATAATCTTTATTAATCTATTATTGTTTAATAATATGATAATCTATGTATAACTGGTTGGTGGTGCAATAACCATCTTGAAAAATATGAGTTCGTCAATGGGAAGGATGACATCCCATATATTATGGAAAATAAAAAATGTTTGAAACAACCAACCAGATATATTTGACATTCCCACAACTGGTTTAAGGGGAACATCTACAGGAAAACCCCAGTCTGGTGTAAAAGTGGTGCCCCGCAGCGATGTTTGTTGGTTTATGCTACCCCCCATGCAAACTTGTTCGATACTAATCTACCATCAACCCAAGTTAGGTATTGAAGTTACCCATAGTTCTGCATGATCCATTGCTTAAATCACCATGATCCATGGCTTTCTCGCCCTATTTTGGATGGTTAAACCACCCTGGGAGTTCTAGACTTTTAAGTGAGCCCAGTCGCAGGGACCAGTACGGCTGAAAGGGGTCGTCGGCTGCCTGGTAGGGTCGACACCAATGGACATAGAAATGCTATGGAAAATGATATGGAACATGATATGAAATCTTAGGAATGATATGGAAAAGATCATCTGACCATGATATGGAAAAAATGTGGACATGGAAATAAGGTATGTGGAATGATATATGGAATTTGTGGATGATTTTCGAAAATCCTCGGAGATTTTGTGGATGATACGGAAACAAATTATGGATATATCATGACATATCTATATCATACAATGAGTGTGTTGGGGGAACGGCTTGTCAACTGGCACTGCTTCGAGGCCCAGGGCCCAGGCCATCGTGTAGGTCCAGGTTCTGTAAGTGGTGTTGAGGGAGTTATAGGTCCTGAGCACCGACAGGCCCACCAAGCTGTTGGGTTTGTGGTGAAAAAGATGGATGTGTCTGGACATGGGGTATACAGTACCTCCAATTGTAGCATTTGATTGCCGGGAAAATGATGTTTCACCATTGGGTTTGGGGTGCACAAGTTCCAGACAACCCAAATACACTTGGATGATGCTGGCTGTGTAAACCAACAGACATAAGGTTCTTCAGAGGCAGTGAGGCAAATGCCAACATTGGGGGTGTCAGCCGAATGGGATCTCCAAGTGGCACAGTGCAATCTGGCAGGCATACCATGTTGAAGTACCTGAGGAACTACCCTCTGCAAATTTCTAGCTGGGAAAATCATCTAGAAATGGGAGGGGATTTTCCAGCACGCCATGTTTGATTACCGGAGGTGAAGGTGATCACCATGCAGGGGTGGGAGGCAAATGTATAAATCACCAAAAAAGCTGGAAACGATCAAATCATTGACTGGACTGGTTTAAGGCCAATTTTACAGGAAAATGGAAACCCATGGAAACCCTTATATTTCATGGGGACAACCAGCCAGATCAGCCAGTTTCCGGTAGATTTTCCCTTCAATCCAGGGATGAAATATGGGAAAATCGTCTTGCAAGCCTCTGCACGTGCTTGATCTAGCCACAGGCTTCAGTCACTGAACCTTTTGAGAGATGCGATTCTGAATGCCTTCCGTAGACGCGCAAAAAACTATGGAAAACCGGGGGAAGTTTCGCTTGGACATTTTTGGCAAATTGTTGATTTTCCATCTTATCAATGTATGTTTACGGCAGGATAGTAATTAATATTGTCAAATTGGGAGCAGAGCTCTCCGCTTAGATGACCGTAATTTCGTCATGAATTGTGGGTCCTGATTCAGTTGTAGTTTGTAACATCATGTAGCATCTTGTAACATCTTCTAACCATTTCGAACCGTTGAGGGACCATGGGATATCCCAATGCAGCCGAGCAAACTTGGCAGCTTCACTCCAAATCTCTGTGAAGTAGTCACCTTGTGGCACATCTATGACAGGCTATGGGTGTCCACTTGGCTGACTGCAAGCCCTATCCAAGGACCATCCGAAAATCCCCGCTTTAGATCGTCACCGAGGTGCCGTTCATCCCCTTGGCATTGAAGAGTGTGCTGGCGGAACCCTGGAATTCGCTCATCTTGCCTGAAATAATTTCCTGAGATCCAGGGCCTGGACCCAAGGTTGTCCTGGAACCAGAAAAGTGGCATCTTGGGCGATCGTTTTTTCACAACACCATCGAATCCAACCAGTCATGAAACATAATTATATAACCAAACGGTGGTTACCAAATCGGTTTAGGTTCAAAAAAATAAAGCAACATGGTGCAAATATATTGATCCCTGTGGATCCAAATGCTTTTTCAAGACGTATGCTTGTTATGTTTTAGGGGTTCAGTACGTTTTAAGTATTGGGATCCATATGGCATATAATACATCATGTGTATATAGATGTATATGCATATATACATTGTGTACCCACACGCAAACACACACACACACACATATATATATATAGACATATATGATGCAACCTATATATATATATAATTGTATATATATATATGCATTAAACATCAAATACCAAGGAGAAAATGTCAACCACAACTCGGTGTGCCAAGGGGCTTGGACGTTGCTGCTGTCCAGCTTCTGCACTTTATAGGCCCCGGTGCAACGGCTGCAGGCGCTGAGGCAGCAGGTGCACAAATATTCCTGGAACGGAACCGTAAACTGGGGAGTTTTTGTGGTGGATAGATGATATCTGGAGAAAAATATGCAAAAAAATGTTTGCTCCCGGCTCCCACTAATATGTCTGCAAAAATGGTGGATCAATGGCTTTTGTGGGATACTTCCTGACTGAGATATCGGATCTTCCACGATGCCTAGTTTTTTGGGGATTGACTACTGGAAAATTGATATTTGAGCTGGGTTTTTCAATGGTTTTGAAGAGCGAACATCATGATATATCATGATTCAATGCATTGGACAAATCCTCGGAATTCAACCCAGCCAATCTTAGATACCGTGCAAAACCACATGTTTCGCTGGTGGTGAACATTCCAACGTTACCGCCAGTGGTGCCTCTTTGGACAAACATCACCCACCATTGGTCCAGACTTAGATTCTTCCAATTTGAAAGACCACCCACAGACATGTTAGGGAAAGAATCCCTTCCACCATGGTGGATGTTGCGGGATGAAATCATAGATGAATGGGATCCCAATATACCCAATATAAGGGGGTGTTTGATCATGGGGGATGAAATTATTCATGGAACCCCTTGACTTTAAACTCAAATATTGATCAACATAGATTTTCCATCCATCACATTCTGGGAGACTAGAATCACTAAGTCACTAAGTCACTAAGATATAAGTTGAACTAGAAAAAAGGGGAGATATTGCAACCGAAACCACCCAAAAAGAACACAAAACGCGACAATGCATCATGAGCAAACGCGCGAAACGAGGATAGGTAATGGCGCACATATTTCAGCAAACGAGTGTCCCAAACTTGTGGTACCAAACATTTCCCCCCCAACGTGATGCCCCCAAGATGGCTAAGTTGGTTCATAACTCCAATAACTATGGTTTATAGGTGAAGTATCTATATATACTTAATGGGTTTACAACCAATTTATAACTGGGGGGACCTTGCAACAACCAATAACTTCTGCTGGCATCCTCTATGGGGGACGCCCGAATTCGTGCGTCCCCCTGTGTTTCTGCCGGCCTGCTGAGCTTCAGTGGTGGTCAACAGACCCATGAGGGCATCCCGAGCAGCGTTGGAACAAATCCTTGGCTTCCAGTGGCGACCCAGCATCGCCATCTGTGGATGATCTAAAGGCTGCAGGGAATGCCTGGCCGGGAAATCCTTAAAAACGGAGGTTTTAAGATGTTTTAATGCGAAGATCATCGCAAGTAAATGATGGAAAACTTCCGCCAGAAGGATCAACACCTTCTGATTGTCATCGATATGGCTGGCAGCGGTGTCGGCTGCAGCCAAGACACAACTCCTTCACGATCATGTCTGTGGTGGACCTTAGGATTTTCACAAAACGAGGACCTGAGATGAGAAGTTCAACAGAGCATCATGATGCAAAAAATCCCACTGAAAGGTTTTTCAGAGACCTACAGTATCCTACAGATTTTGCCCTGCCGAATGTTGTCTTTTGAGGATCGACTTGCAGCTGGGCCGGAACTCGAACCCCCCGGATTTGGTTCGAGGCCCGAGGGGCGTGACGTTCATGGTGAAGCCCAAAGATGAAAATCCATTCCTGAGACCCGAAAGGAGAGCTAAGGAGGGCACCAACTTATGGTACCTATGACTGGAGGTATTACACTCTGGTTGTTCAAGAGTTTGCGAACTGGAAAATGCCACACAATTTATATACATTTATAGACTTATAGATGATGTACTTGTTCAACATGATGGTTTTCTCACTGAAACCTCCATTTATAGATAATTTATGCATATTCAATTCATGATTTAGCAGTTTGCCATAAAAAAAAAAAAAACATTTACAGTACTTCAATGATTTGCCTATCAATTTGATGGTGGTGTTCCATGGCATAATGTACCATACGAGCCAGTAGTAAGGGGTAGTATTGAACACCTCTTTAATTCTCCATCTTCCAAAATGCTTCGAAAAATATCCCACCAATGTGCAGTGGTTGTAATCACAATGGCTCACAAACCTGGAACTAGACTGGTTCTGGGCTGACTGCACTTCCTTTAACCACCCTTTCGGGTGACCGAAAGTGTGCGGACCAGATGCAGGTCATAGCCCGTCTGCCAGTTGCTATCCACTCCACCTGAGCTCTCGGCTGCATGCCCTCTGGTAAACTAACATAGCTATTGAACATTATTGAACATTGCCATAGAAACAGTTGATTTACCAATTAAAAATAGTTAGTTTCCATAGTTAAGTTAGTTTACCAGAGCGTAATGAATACCGCTGAACCCATTTTTTCTCAGATGTGGATTGTACACATCTGGAAAAAAAAAGCCCAGCCACAGTAGCTCCCGGAATAGTCGCGTGGTGCGTAGAGTTTCGTGGGGTTGCCATCCTCGCAGGGTGCCATGCCAGCGCTGATCATAGCTGGACAAGTTGGGAATTCCACGAAATGCATGAGGAAAGGAATGATTGATAAATATTTATAACATCCACATCATATGTTATAGTAACATAGTAATTGTCTTTTCAGTGCGTAGTCCTATAGACTTGGAAACGTGAATAAAGCAAATGGTATCACATGATTACACCGTTTTGCATTCAATGTTGAAAGCCCGGAAAAAAATCTGAGGCGGTACACCAGCCATATTTTTTCCAAGGTCGTTTTTGAGGGGGCTTCATTTGCTATCTACTAAAAATCATAGACTAGGCCTAGCAAGGATCATTTTGGCATATCTTGGCCAATCATGACAGCCCCCATGAATCTCTCCCAGAATTGAAGGAACAGTTTGCAGGAAAGCCGGATATTGGATGATATTGGGGGTACTCTCTGGTAATCAAACATAACAACTGTAAATTCCATTTATAGAATATGTTCATTTTCCCATTAAAACCTCTATCTATAGAGGAGTCTCCGATTTTCCATTGGCACCTTTGATTTTTTGGGGGCAACCACCATGGTTTCCGTAGATGTTCCCTTCCCTTGTCCTGAAGCCCTGCGAGAGTCACAGCAACAAAGACCACCTGGTCCGGTTTGGAACATTGGGTCTGTATCGACGGTGTATAGTGTTTGCTGTACATGGAATAATCTGTCTACCGTATATATTTCATGTACCAGTATCTAATATACTTGTGTATATATACGTATACATATATATATATGTGTGTGTGTGTAAAAAAATATAATGCATAGGCATAATCATGCTGATAAATATACATACATATATACACTGTTATACATATATATATATACATACTGTTTGTGGGATGATGTTTTTTATTATGACCCCCCAAGGCTTGGGCACTGGGATGGTTTGTGGCAGTGGGTTTGCCACGTTACAATCTGTTCATCTAAGCTGCGAATGGAAGCTGACAGAAACGAAACCACGAGCAAAATTTGGCTCTTGTCCCCCACTTTTCCGGCTGAATATTCCTTCTTTCGGGATGAGGAAAAATATAGGGAAAAACATAGCTGGTTGGTGGTGCAATAACCATCTTGAAAAATCTGAGTTCGTCAACGGGTTTCGGATGACATCCCATATATGAAATGGAAAATAAAAGCCATGTTTGAAACCACCAACCAGCTACATATAAAACATCTTCTGAAAGCACCGGCCAGCAACCCATCCAAAGATGTAGACCAACACGCAGTAGCAGTCAGTGCACCTGTGCTCAGATTTTTTTTCAATGCAAGCCCTGGTAACCGGGTGGCAAATGAATGTTCATCCCCAGCAAATATGGTGTTTTAATCCATCATATCCATCATATCCAGTGGATGGTTGGTGAAGTCCTGCACCAGTTGATGGTTTATGCCATTATAATCCCATTCTCTCTATATATATATAGTGTTTCATAGTTCCCACTGACTTACTGGTGCAGGATTTCACAACCATCCGCCAAATAAATGAGGTAGATGCCATTGAGTCAATCTTGAGGCCCGTGGTCCCCAGGCTCGACGATCGACAAACATCATCTGGACATGCTGCGGGCTTTCTACTTTGGGACCAGAAGTTGGGACAAGCTCCACGTGTCATAAAAATATCAGCCCATTTCCGGGGGGAATTTTGGTCCTGGTTTTCAACATGGCCAAAATATATCAACATACATGAGAATCCGATAAAATTTACAAAATTTAAAACGTTATAACACAGGTCTCTCAAACACAAAAAAAACACTGGACTGGAATTCTCTTCGAAAATCAGAACATCGGAAAATCATAGAGTTTTTCTTGGGTTTAGGCCGAGTTATCATCCATTTTTTGCAGCCAAAGGAGCCCTCGCGACTTGACCTGATTGAATGGTCAAAAACCCAACCCCCATCCTCCCAAAATATGGTGCAATTAATGGGTGTTGATCATATTTCACATACTTAATTTGATATTTTTTCGGTTGGGAGGATGGGAAAAAACATCCAATTAAAATATGATAAAATCATGGTTTTATGATCCAATTATAAGGGTTTTCCTTCGATTGTCCTTCTCAATCAATTTCATTAATTAGTGAGAAAAATATATTTTCGTTGGTAAACACGCGGACACCCCATACGTCATGATGAAAAAAACTGAGAAAGGGGTGTCCTTGAATTATGGTCTATGTTGGATGCAAGACATGGGGTATCGGCATTGACAAGTCTCTCCTACATCAACCCAGTCATTGGCGAAACCAACCCAAAGAAAAAACAAACAAACATCTGAAAAACATCTGAAAAACATCTGAAAACTAATATGAAACATTATGGAAGCCCAAACTGGATATGGGCCGATGTTTTTCCAACATAGTTCAAATTGCAGTGTTCAACGCAGAACATCCGGAATGCCAACCCGATGTCCCGATTGAACGTGTGTCATCATGCCAACAATATACCGCATGATATGTGCTCAATGATTCAAAGCTGGTAAGGGGAAGACGTCATTTCAAAAGGTAAATCATATGTAAGATATTGTAGATTATATTAGATTGTCTAAAACTAGGGTATCCATGGGTATCCCCATTCCTTCCAATGGTTTATCATAAGTTTCCTTGTATCAAAATGGTTGGTACATGGGGATACCCAATTCTCAGACCTACCCATATTGGGTCCGGTGGGTTTTTCTATCGCCAATCCAGGCAACATCGCTACGATATGTTGTGTACATTTGTTAAGAGTTACTAAGAGTTATTGACAATGAGTGAGTTCCGGTGATTCAACAGTTGTTAACAGTTTGCCATGGTTTCGTAGTTAATTAAATCAATTAGCAAAAATCACCTATAAAAATGGGCCATGGCTTCCATAGCAGAATTTTAAATTGCCGGATGGAAAACACTACCATAAGAACCCACCATTTTTTGGGGCAAGCGGTTGTAGCTTTTCCGATATCCCCCATTCGTATCCATTCCTAATCATCCAGAGTCATTCGGGGGAAAAAAACAGTTCCGCAAAAGGGGTACCGAGCACACATTATATCAAAACATATGGCTATGAGTCAAAAGCCGGGCACCTTAGGTACCCCAGAATAGTTGTTTTATATACATGTTTATTCCCCTAAATGTGGTAATAGGTATTGACCCATCCCAATTTTGAATTATACGGTACCACATGACCAACAATTTATCATTGGAGGTTGTAGCAAGCCCCTAAAACCACCAGGGCCTGGTATGTACCCGCAGACTAAGATAGCTGGGGAAAAGGCCAAGGAATGTAGAGGATTTAAAACCTATTAATTAGACATCGTGATTTTCCTAAGGCTATGTTAAATTGCTCAAGGGTAGAAAGTAATATGTGAAACTAGACCAAACAGTTCGCCATATTCCAGTCACAGAAAAATTGTCGCGGTACACTTTTGATGGCACTTTAAAAAGTCGCCAAAGCAAAGGGTTGGATGTACTGTGGATATGTTCTATAGATTTCTAAGTGGTACCGGTATCATAGCCTAGTTAGGGACTGCGAAAGTCATGGGATTTACCCTCTGGTAAATTAACATAGCGAACTGGAAAATCACCATTTTATAGTTGGGTAAATCAACGAACTTTCTATGGGCCATTTCCAATAGCAAACTGTTAGTCATTACCGGAGGGTATTCCATGTATAAACCATCATATATATATATATCCCATTGTAGCATTATAGCATCCTGGGTCTCATTTTATATATATATATATTTATGACATGTTTCAAACCACCAAAGGATTTGTGCAACCTCATTGTTTTTAGGGAACGTTGTGATCCAACACTTGGAAGGGCCCTGAGGCCGTGGCTGGCCAAGGCGATCCGCTCTCAGTGAGGTTGGCCTCGGCGATGCGAAAGCATTCTAGTCACCCCAGTTCTTTTTTTGTTTCTTAAAGTATGCATACAGACATGCAAATACATACATGTATATAGTATACATATGTATATATATATAATTATGTATATATATATATATGTATATAATTATGTATATATATATATATATATCTGTCTATCTGTCTATCTGTCTATCTGTCTGTCTATCTATCTATCTATCCATCCATCTATCTATCTATCTATCTATCTATAGTGGAGAAAAAACAAACACAGCAAGATAAGATTTACCCTGGCTTAAAAACCCATCACAGCCCTCGCGATCAGGGGCTTTTGCTCATAAGATGTTGCAGTGATAGTGGCAACCCAAGTCTAGTAGGGATACACTGTGGGCCTGTCCCGTGAAAAATCATCTGATCTGGAGGGATGCACACAAAAGGCCCTAGGCATGATGACTGACCAACACATCACACATATGATGACCTGCCCAATGAGGCAGCATTGGCGTCCAGAAATCTTGATCACTGATCCCAGCAAAGCAGTCACTTTTGGTGACAACTCGGAGATTTTCAGCAGTGAAAACTATGGAGATAACCCACTACTAGACTACAAGTCTCGTATCATATATGCTATGGTCACAAGATGGGATTATTGTGGTATGGTTGTCCAGACCATAGTGGAAATCCTTACAATGGATACACAGAAACCCTATCATGATGACCATCCCCCATTGTGGGTTGGGGCTCTTTGGCCACTGACCATCTGAAGAACTGTTTTCGAGCGTTTTGAAGTGTAGCATTTTGTCGCTCAAAAATTGTAGCTGTACTGCAAATGTGTACAACCTTAATGTATGTAAGCACGCAGGGGCACATGGGGAAAGTGCATATATCATATTCACTTACAAGATAAACGTCTTGTCAAACCATGTGCCGGTCGTATTCTTTACATGCATCACCAACAAAAACACACACAGCATATGTTTCCCCAAGAATTGGCTTCAGGAATGATAGGTTCCCCCCTTGGAGCCGCGGGACATTTTCAGCTTCCTCGGCCATCTCCAAAGGTGGCCTGAGTGGAGGAGCTGAAGTGGATCAAACAAAAAAAACAAACCTACAAGTTGATGCCCCGTAGTTATCCATAGTTAGCTAAGTTGGTTTAAAACTTCAGTAACTAGGGTGTATGATATATATATATATATATCCAAAGTTGCTCTGGTTTATAAACCAAACAATAACCGCGGCGGGCACCAGCTTGTACAAGGTGGTGCCCCCAAACCATCTATAAGTGGTCTAATGGGGATATATGAGGATAACATATGAATATAATAAGATACAATCCTCCTTAGCTGTTGGGTTTCTGGCAAAGATATAATAATATACTAATATATACTAATATAATAATCTAATAATATATATATATACTGTATATATATAATTTATATATATAATGTATTTTTTAAAAAAAAATATAATTATTACCCAACCATAGTTCATGAAGGTAAAACAAAACCAACTCACTGGATCTCACTGGGGTTTTTTTGGGGGTCCAGCAATCCCAAACTTTTTTGGGACTCTGTTGAGGTGTATCCTCCCCATCGATTAAAATGCCACACTTTGACCCCGAAAAAAAAAAAAGCCGCAGGTCAGAGGAAAGTCTGAAAGTCGTCTGCCAACCCCTCCAACGAGTTTGGCGGCTTTGTTGATGTTTGTTGATGTTTGGTGGTATCCAACATTATCCAACTCATCACTCCCCCAGCGGCTCCAGCGCCTGGATTTCCTGGATTCCACGAATCCACGGCTGGACTGGAATGCAACTGCTGATGTTGCTGACTGCACTGTGACTGATCGCTAGATCTTGATGCGAACCATGAGTTCTGTTCTTGGGTCGATCCGTGAGAACAAACAGATGGTGCCCAGCTTTGAGCAGCTGCGAGACACAAGCTAAGTAGCAACGCAAACCCTGGCACTCAGGGAGCCTTTAAACCAAGACAAGCGCCAAAACTTCTGGACGTGCCGAGATAAGCCGAAACAAATAAAGGAATAATAGGGATCCGTACCGGTCGGTACCTTTTTTAGCCGCCAGATCTGACCTCATGAAAGCCTGGCCCCAATGAACTATTTGTATAATATCAACATATGCAGCATATATGAGCCATAGCTGGCCACTGGCAAGAACCCAATAGAACCTAATCAGTTCTCACTGGCCCGGACTTAGACAGTGATGACTACAAGGTGGGGCCCAGTTATAAGTTGCTCTAGAAACCCATTAGCTCCCCTGAACCCTGGTTCATCAAGTTATAAAGTAAACTTAGCTATTTTTTGTGGCCCCACCTTGTAGTACTTGCTGAAGTTCTTGTACCTAAATCGTTGGCACATCCCCTTCCAATCCTTCCATCCCTACACTTCTTTTCCACAAAACAGCGGGAAACATCTGGCCTGCAGACACGATCGATGACACAAGCCGGGCTGGCAAAACGCTGCGGGCGCAACAAGCGGCACATCAACCGTGCTGTTTTCTCGAGAGCATCCCACTGAAAAAAGAAAATGTTTCGGTTTTGGGAGATTTTGGGAGGCCTTTCTAAACGATCGTCGACATGAAGTTGACACCCGGGGATGTTCAATTATTAATTGGTTCTTTTCTTCTGGCCTTGATGAACAGAATTCTGTTTAGATACTCAGATACCCTCTGGCGATTTCACCAAGCAATTCAGAGTTCAACACAGTTACGACATGTTACTCCTTTGAATTCCCTCCAATTCAGATGTTCTTTTCAAACTGGATTTCCATCAACTTGTTATGTTTGATTCCCGCAGCCATCACACCTTGATTGGCAAGGTGCTTGAGGATCCTACGATGATCCTACGGTGAAACGCTCGACGTTTGACGGTGGTTTCGTAACGAAGCCCGCACCTTGGGGATTGAACCACCCGACCGGTGATGCTCCCATGGATTCGCAAGATCTGATAGTGATTCTTGGTGGCTGAATAAGCCATATTTGATCATATTGGTATATTTGGGGATGGGTCAACACCTATTGATTCTCCCAATCACATAAATAATCGAATAAACCCTGGTTGAATCCTGGCGCCTTTTGTGAAATGGCCTTGGGCCGGAAGCATCGCACTTTGAGGCACCAACCAAGTTCTGAACTGGCGTGAAACTGACATGTGATCCCTGAGATTCCCTCACGGCGCCCGCTCAGACTGTCAGCCCTCTTCCCATCGTCATTTTCCCAGCGAACTAAACTATAACCCCGCCAGAAGGGCGGTTCTTTCTGGGAATTTCATGGAATTTCCGAGCGAGTCACCTCATGACAGTGTCATGACATCGGAGGTTTTTCACATGATCAATATTACCATGTGCTTGCATTCTTTTGCGGAGATTTCCTAGATTTCCTAGCCGTCCTAGCCAGGGATTGTCATGACATCACAGGTTTTTCGTCACATCTGCTGGCTGACCATCAAGTTCTCTTGCACCGTCTCGTTCAAGTGGTTGATAATCTCTTGGCAACGTTGTCGCATGAGTTCCTGGAGCCGATCGAGTGCGACTTTTCCGTCAACACTGGGTTCGGCGGCAAGGAAAAATTGATACTACGTGGATAATAACAAACGAACAAACAAACAAACATACAAACATACGATGGGGCATACTGCCTGCCATTTTTCAGAACTGGGGCCGTAAGTGGGGGATCTGAAACCATCAGGCTGTTTTTCTCATTCGATTCATGGGTCGTACTTGGCTTATGGGCCACTTGAGATTCCCGGGACGCACTCCCAAGTGGCAAACAATTACTTTAACAAATCACAGAATCTTGCAAAAGATTCACAGAATCTTGCAAAATCCGCTAACATAGCAGTACAAACTACCCTTTTTGTGGCAATTGTGAGATCTACATACAAGGGAACATTAATAACACATGTAACATGTCTTATGGCATCGATTTTGACTGAGTCGGGCTCCCAAACAGTTTTTAACATATTCCGAGTGGGTTATGCCTGGTTCGTGCTTAATTAAACCCGATCATCTAGCTATTCATTCCCCCATTCTCGGGGATGCTTTACACATCTATACCATTCTATAGCTATAAATCATGATAAATCAATACATCTCACATGTCCTCCAACCCACCTGGACTCTTGGCCAGGACTCTTCGTGCACTATCTGATTCTGAAATCTCAGAGAGACCTCCTGGAGCTTTCGGTCGAGATGTGTCCATTGCTGTCGCCGCCGTACCGCCGGCGTCATCCCGCCGCCGGACTCGCCGGAACCTCCGGGCGGTCGCCGGGATGGGGGGCGAAACCATGGCGGTTTCGCCATGGCGGAAACGATCAAAATCAGCTGGGGATCAATCACACCAAACAGGATTGAGAAATAATTGATCCCAATCAAAAGTGCTTTTAATTGGAACTTAAATATCTTCAATAAGTTTAAAGCACTTGAACAATGTTGAGACTGTCGCCCGAAGCATTTTTGGATCGAGGATGCAATGATCAATGTACCCCTTCCGCTGGAACCTTGCTGGAATATTTGAACAGCGTGAACAGTTTA
This sequence comes from Cladocopium goreaui, assembly GCA_947184155.2. NCBI lineage: Eukaryota > Dinophyceae > Suessiales > Symbiodiniaceae > Cladocopium > Cladocopium goreaui. Next base: position 216,848 of record CAMXCT020004602.1, on the reverse strand, counting down.
AAGTTTAAAGCGAACATTTCCAAGAAGCCAGCGGAATCATGCGGAATCCCGGTGATTTCCCGACTGAAAACCCATAGTTTAACTGCACATGTTCCCACAATTCAACTGTTGGAAGAACTTCCGTCCTACGCGTTGCCGCAGGAAATCTGAAGCCGTTACGGACGTCGTTGCGTCCTGTACTCCTTCAGGGGTGGTGGGTCGCATCCCGCCAAAATGACGACCTCTCAATGGACAACTGGTTTTGTTGGGAAAATCTTCACCACAAAGCCTGGTTTTTTCTATCTAAATATGGGGTTTGCGATAAATTTGGAATCTCAACCAGTCATCATCTGAAATAAAATCTGATTGCTGTGTTTTCTTTTTTCTGCGGGATCCTTTTGAGAAAAAATAAATTGTGGGCCGCTTTGGCAAATTAGTTTGAAAGAATAGATTATAGATTATTAGCTTAGTTAATCCAAAACCACATGTGGTTAATTCCTAGTTAATTGTTGTTTAGGTTCAGCTTAACTATTTATTACCTACCGATTGGTTTTTGACTGGGGAGAAACCTATTCATCAACCAATCAGTGGAAAAAGATGGAAAAAGGACATGTGTGGATCTGATTGCTGGTTGAGTGCAATATCTCTACGCCCTGACTTAGTCCCCGAATACTCTTCATGTCTCGAACATGATATTCCCGCCGGAGGTATATCCTTGCTCACGAAATGAGAGTTTTGTTTAGAACAATCATCATTTCACCACAGCGCCAACGATTTTTTTAATGTTGGTTTCGCATGATTTGGGGATCTCAGATGTTCGCTGCGTCATGCACTGCTTTATCGGTGACACTCATCAAATCTTCACCAGTATTTTCCCAGATGCGTGTCAAATGTTACATTACATGCAAGTGTTCAGAACGTAGCATCAAGATCGTGTTTGATGTTACATGAACGTGTTCAGAACGTACCAGTCGTACCAAGAGCGTGTTAGATGTTACGCAAGATCAAATTTAGTCCCCCTACCCACCCCCGATCTTCAGAGCGTAGTGTCAAGAGCGTGTTAGATGTTGCATGCCAGTGTTCACGGCGTGGAATCAGGAGTGTATTAGACATGTTACATGAAAGTGTGCAGAGTGTTGCATCTAGAGCGTGTTAGATGCTTCGCAAGCTCATAGAACGTCATTAGCTCCATTTAGCTCCCCCCCACCCCCCCATGTGCGAACATGAGAGATATCTATGGCAATCATCATCCCATGTTGGATGATCGACAGATCCCTGGGTGCCTTGAGCATCATAATTTTACCATATGTCCTTCCATGACACTGCTATATATATTGGGTGGTGCATCTGCCATTTCTGCAATCTGGATCCATTTGAATAGTTAAATCTCTGCTGATTGGCGGTTAACTTCCTATTTTCGTTGGTTACATCAGATAGGTCAAATTCCAATTGGTGTGGCTTAAAGCAGCCGTTCTACGGGACAAATTCGGATGTTGTTCCATTTTTCGCTAGATCAACAAATTCAGTGGGTCAAAGCAACAATTGCCACTGGCTGAATTATCATAATTCACCAACGTGAAAATAACCGTTACCCTCTGGTAAACTAACATAGCTATTGAAAATGACCATTTATAGTGGATTTTCATGGATTTTCCCATTGAAAATGGTGATATTCCATTGTTATGTTAGTTTACCAGAGGGTATCATACGGCCATTTGGGGATGATTCCCCTTACTAACAGTAACGTCACAGTGAAGTCAGGATCAAATTCATGCAGATCTATGGCCTATGGTTTTTCATGGCCACTCAATCCCAGGAAATCACCATTAAATCACCAATAAATCCCATTAACCATTAACCCCCCTTAAATCACCAAGAAAAACACCATTAAATCGCGAAATCCCACTAAATCACGATGAAACCACCATGAAAAATCCCCATAAATCACCATAAATCACCATTCAATCACCAACCCCCATGGTTTGCCGTCCTTTGGAGGACTCGGCTTCCGGCAGGCGCTCCGCCGTAGGCGCATCGAGATCGATGACCGGTTCCGTTGGCTGGAGACGTTTCGAGAAGGCGAGCAGACGGTCAATCTCGGCCTCCACGATCCCCACTGGAAAACCGGTGAATTTTGGGGGATTCCCAGTAAACATTACTGGTGGCTCAAAAGTAGGTTACTGGTTGGTGGTTTCAACCCCTCTGAAAAATATTAGTCAGTTGGGGTTACTATTCCCAATATATGGAAAAACAAAAAATGTTCCAAACCACCAACCAGGTTAGTTCACCATAGTTCTTTTGAGTGGATTAAACCTACTTAGCCCACTTATAGGATCTATAGGGATATAACATGATATAACCTACGAGTACTTTTAATTCGTAGCATGAGCAACGAAGAAATTGAGCATTTTGAGCAACAGAGCTGCCATAAACCTTCCACGTGGGGATGCTGCTATACACGTACCACCCATGAAGATGGTGATGACTTGGGGGTGGTTTATAAAGCCTATGGCATTGGGTTTACCACATTTACAGTAACCATTCAGAAATTGGATTGAACCATTCAGAAATGGGATCAAACTAACAAACAGTTGGGTTGAAGGGGTTAACCCAGTCAAAGCCAAGAACACATGACGAGGGAACCAAGAAAATTTGGGATTCAAGTTGAGATACCTTCTGGCGTTCCAACCAATGGAAACGCTACGATATGTATAGATGATCCGTCGATTGAAACTTAGAATGTTCCACTTTTGTTTCCCTTGCCATGGTTGATGACTACGAAGCCATGAGCCGCCCACATGGCTTGGCGACTGCCTGGAGCTCGGCCAAGCTGGCTCCGTCTCTGGAAATCTGTCTGGAGGAAAAGCCTGTTTGGCCATCCAAGCTGCTTTGCGAGAACGAGAGTCTCAACGGGGGCTTGGACACACGTGAGGTCGCTTGCCATTTCCTGAGGCGCCGCCGGAACAACGGGGCAAAGTCGCAAAGGAGGACTGGTTTTTCAACTTTGGAAGTTTCAAGGTGTTTCCAAGCAATGCTGTTTTAGAACGGAAAAAATTGGTTGGTGGTTGAGCAACCCCCGGAACAAATGAGTCCTTGCGGACTAACATTGCAATCCCGTGTGCAAGTGCTAAATGAATCATGTCTGAACCACCAGCTAGAGGGAATAAGACACAAAACGGGTAACTCTTAGCAGCTCCTTATTTCCCATTGAATAGAGAATATGGATATCCAATAGCTCTCTTCACCGTGCCCTCCATTCACTACAAAATGAGCCAGGAACCAAAAAAACACAACACAGCACCACAACCTTTTCAAGCGCTCAGTGTCTGTTTCACCTTGCCACCAGCTTTTTCCAGCCCTGGAATTTTGCACAGCAAGTCCAATTGATCGTGCATCATCTGGGTTTGCTCTCTCAAGGCCATCATCACCTCCTGTACCGCGAGCACGGAATCGCCCACCCATGGACCCAGCCCGTGGAGGTTGAGTCATATAACCCATATCCCAAAAAGTGTAAATTCTACTAAAAAAACCCTCAGACAAAATGGGAGAGTCACATCACACCAAATAGTGGTTGGTTATGTTTATCTCTTCTGCATTTTGTATTCCTCGAATTGGGAAACCCACATTTTCCAGGGGCTTCCCGTATACTAGCAAAAGTGTCCTGTTCGACGATCTTCTTTAACTCAGCTTGCGAATGCCTGCGGCGGTTCAAAAATCTTCAAATTTTGCAGCACAAAAACGTGTAGCTATCTGAACATGGGAGGTTTCCCACCAGTTTCTGGCCATTTGTGATTGTTTGTGATTGGTTGTGATCAACCCTTCTTGGATGTGCATCCCAGTTTATAAATGGTTTTTTTCACCACATTATAATCCAGTAATATCAAAATATATGTAACTATACAGTATATTAATACACTATATATCATGATAAAATCATATACATTTTTTCTTTCTATATATATACACACACATATATATATATATATATATTATATTATGATATGTATACCATGTCCAGTTCTAGCTTGGTCCAGTGCCTGGTCATGGATGCCAAGACCAAGGGGTCTCTCTTATAGAATTTTCCCAACTCGGAGCAAAACTCCACGTAGTCCACTTCGCCCGAGCCGTCCGCGTCCATGGCGTTAAAAAGAGTTTGCAAGTCTGACTTCTCCTCGATTTGATGCTTAAAAAACATAGTTTAAAATAAAGGAACGAAATTAAATTGATTTTTTTTGCATTTATTTTTTTGTCGTCCAGGCTCCCTTCCTTGGTTTTTGCAGCTAAAATCTTTCATTTGCTGCATTTTTGTAGCTAAAATCTCTCATTCGCACTGTTCATCAATTTTCCACTGGTTTCAGGATTTGGTTCAATGGTTTTTATCGAGTTTTCCATCGTTTTCATTGGTTTGTCCATGATTTTCTTCAATTTTTCCATGGTTTTCTTCACTTGTTCTATAGTTTTCTTCGATTGTTCCATGGTTTTTTCCCATTTTTGAATGGTTTTCTTCAATTTTTCTATGGTTTTCTTCGATTGTTCCACGGTGCTCTTCCATTTTGCAATGGTTTTCTTCAATTTTTCTATGTTTTCTTCAATTTGTGAATGGTTTTCATTCAGTTTTCAATTGTTTTCATTGATTGTTCCAGAGTTTTCATTGATTTTTACATGGTTTTCATTGTTTTTTCCCGATCTTTTCATTTATTCTTGGATATGCACGATGTGCAAACTATAAATTGTAGATGAAAAGGGGCATATACGCATGACTAATCATGACTATATGTATATGTAAATCAGTGTATTTACACGTGTATTTAACATATATATATATATATGTGTGTGTGTGTATATGCAGAGTCTGGTTTATGGTTTATTTACGATGGGTTTATGGTTTCTTCTAGATTTGTTTAGGGTCTTTTTGGGTTGGGAAAAAGGTTTCTTTAGACTGGTTTAGGGTCTGATCAGGGTTTGTTTAGGGTTGGATTAGGGGGTATTTAGGGATACCAGTAGTACCGCACAAGGCGGTGGCGGAAGTTTCAAAAATAGGAAACCTATAGGAGAGGTTGGTTGTTGTCAATCACGGATGCCAGGGCGAATCCACTGATGGACCCACAGGTGGTTGGGGAGTTGTGTTTCTTGGAGCGGTTGCAATGGTTGCAGTGGTCACCTCACCACGACTGCTGGATGTAGTGTGGTGCAGCGCAGTTGCAGTTGTAGTTGTAGGTGTAGTTGTACTTGTAGTTGCAGCTGCAGTTGTAGTTGTAGTGTAGTGCAATCTAATCAGTGTAGCGTAGTGTTGTGTAATGTAGCGTGGTTGTAGTTGTAGTTGCATTTGTAGTTGTATTTGTAGTTTTAGTGTGCTGCAGTGCAATTAGCGTAGTGTAGTGTAGTTGTAATAGTAGTTGTAGTTGTGGTAGTAGCTGTTGTTGTAGTTGTTAGTGTAATTAGATGTAATTAGTGTAGTGTAGCGTACTGTAGCGTAGTATATTTGCACTTGTAGTTGTAGCAGTAGTGTTGTGTAGTGTAGTGGCAGTTGTAGTTGTAATTGTCTATCTATCTATCTATCTATCTATCTGTTTGTCTGTCTGTCTGTCTAACTGTAAGCTTGAAAACGCAGCAAATCTGCGAGACTTCCTCAATTCTTGAACCTGACAACATCAAAAACGAAACAATTCTACGATACTTCCTCAAATTTTGAACTTGACAACATCCAAAACGAAGCAATTCTGCGAGACTTCCTCATTTTTGGAACTTGACACCACCCAAAACGAAGCAATTCTGCGAGACATCCTCATTTTTGGAACTTGACAACATCAAAAACGAAGCAATTCTGCGAGATTTCCTTCAAAAATGGAAGTGCAGAGCTGACGGCTTCGTACCAATGCGTTTTGCGATTTTTCCACTCCACCTGTCTAAAGTACTGTGCCCGCCACGAAAAAGTGATGCCAGGTCATACGAAGTGCTGCACCTGTCATGCAAAATCATCTTAGCAAACCTACAGATCTGATGCTCCAAAATGCAACCCTTCTCAGGAAATCAGCGCCCTGACCTCCTAACAGCTCTGATGGACATGTCTCTTGCACTGCGCCTGCCAGGGAAAAAGCATCTTTGCAGATCCTCTTCAAATGCCCCACGCCTGCCATCGTTTTTGGAAATGCTACAAAACCCTCACGTTTTGCTCAACAAGGTGCACAATCCCTTGCGCCTGCCACGCAAAACGAGGCTTCAACGTCCAAAAGTGGCGCCTACATGTGGTGTTTTGTAGATTTTGACTCGGAAATGTGCTTCGCGCAACAACGGCGTGCACTTTTTCGACATCTCAACTTCCAAAAGTGTTTTTAACATTTTGACTTGGGAATGTGCTTCGCGCCACAGCCGCGTTCACTTTTTCGACATGTCAACTTCCAAAAGTGGTCCGAACATGTCCGAACATGGTGTGCTTTGTACATTTTGACTTGGAAAGGTGCTTCGCGCCATATCGGCATGCAATTTTTCATCTCTCATCTGACCACATAGCTCCGCAGCCGCCGCTTTAGCGAGCCTACTTTTCGAGCCTCCGGAGCCACAAATCATTGGAAAAACACAAGTGTTTCGCGACTTTCCTACCTTTTCGCGCGCCTGGATCTTCTTTCTTCGGAGACTTTCTCTTTTTGATCTTCTTTCTTCTTCTCTTCTCTGACTCTTCCCATCTCTGCTTTTCATCTGTCCATATTGTCGGAAGTTTGGCTTCTAAACTTCCTTCGTCAACATGTGCATACAAATAGCTATAATTATGTGGCTGCATATCCATGCGCATGATTATTTATAGTTCATTTTGGGATGAAAGCTGTGTAAATAAACAACCATTAAAAGAATCATATATATATTATATATATATATGTATGTGTGTCTACATCTACAAGTATATGTGTACGTGTAATTTTACCTAAATGTATATATATATATGTGTGTGTGTTTATATACATATATTTATGTATCTATCTAAATATCTATATGCATATTTAAAAGTATATATAAATATATATATATATATGTAATTATATGTATATTGATGTATAGGTAAATATACATATATATATATACACATATACTGCACCACATGCACCCTGGAAACATGTGGGATGTAGGTTAAGGCACAACGATGCACAATAGCTTCATTGGATGTTATCATCGTGTTGGCTTAAGATCTCTTTATATGAGGTTGGTGTACTGTATATTCTGGCTTGGTTCAGGGTTGGCTTGGGCTTTGAACATCATCTAGATGATAGTGCAGACTTTTTAGATAGTTAGATAAAAAGATAGATAGATAGATAGGTAGATAGATAGACAGATAGACAGATAAGATAGATAGATAAGATAGATAGATAGATAGATAGATAGATAGATAGATAGATAGATAGATAGATAGATAGATAGATAGATAGATAGATAGATAGACAGACAGATAGATAGATAGATTAGATAGATAGATAGATAGATAGATAGATAGATAGATAGATAGATAGATAGATAGATAGATAGATAGATAGATAGATAGATAGATAGATAGAAAGATAGATAGATAGACAGACAGACAGACAGATAGATAGAGATAGATAGATAGATAGAAAGATAGATAGATAGATAGATAGAAAGATAGATAGATAGACAGGCAGACAGACAGACAGATATAGAGATAGATAGATAGATAGATAGATAGATAGATAGACAGATAGATAGATAGATAGAGAGAGAGAGAGAGATAGAGAGATAGAGAGAGATAGAAAGAGATAGAGAGAGATAGATTTAGATATAGACATAGATGTTGATGTTGATGTAGATGTAAATCTAGATATTTAAATATAGATAGATATAGACATAGATATAGTCATAGATATGGACATATCTATATATATATAATATGATATATGAAACAGATATAGATATAGATTCAGATATAGATATAGATAGAGATAGATGGACCTGCATCTAATGCGCAACATGCACCTGGTGAACATGCTTCACTGATAGATTGATCGATAGATGATAGATGAACCATAGGAGCCATAGAAGCCATAGAAGCCACCAGGAGCCACCAGGAGCCGCGGAAGCCACAGAAGCCACCAGGAGCCACCGGATCCACCAGGAGCCACCAGGAGCCAGGACCGTAGAAGCCACAGAAGCCACGAAGCCACCAGGAGCCAGGACAAAAAAAAATGCCCCCCCCTTAAAATCATATGAAAGAAATTAAGTGAATCATTCCCCCAATATTCATCAACATTCCCAAAAATGTATACCATCTTCCCAATGGATTCCCTTTTAATCATCTTCGCTAGATTCCATAAAATACTTCCTACGTAGATTTCCTGAATAAATAAGTTGATTCCCGGAAAATTCTCCAGTAAAATGCTGGAATTGCCAATGGGAATAACATCGGCTTATTCAGCAACTCAGCCGCCATCCCGCATTCGGTCATCACTGCATGCCTCGTCGAGCCAGCATGCTGAACCGTTTAAGGAATCATCATGCCATTTTGGGGGACGAATGGGAGAAAAATATGGAAAATACGTGTTTGATATTGTTTGACGTTGTTTCAAGAAATATATGTTTGAAAGCGCCTTTACACATACCATATCATACCATCATGTACCATCTATTTACTGTACTTGTATTCCTTCGTGGTTCCTACCGAGCATGGCATGGTTCCCGCGAAATTGCTCACCAAAGGGATCACACTTACATCATGTTGTTGGAGTATCCATTTGGATTGAGGTCGCCCCGCGTTGCCAAAAAAAACGGCACAGTGCAGCAGTAACTCATATCCGAGAATTGACACTCCCCAAAATATCTGAAACAAACAAATTATAATTACCAAAGATGAGGGTGGAAACTTGAAAACTGCACAACTTCCAATCCAAAGACATCTTCGGCTCTTGTTCATATCCCAAGATCATCTCCTCCACAGAGAGGGTGCCGCTAGCATCCAAATCCATGCGGTCGCAAAGCAAAGCGAGCTCGATCATATTTCGTTCCCGCTCCAATTCCTTTTGCCTCACCTTGCGGTGACCCCGCGAGGAATAGTGAAGATTCACCCTGTGATCTAACCCACCAGCCAGAGAAGTGTCCACACCATTTATTAATCTCTAAGAAAAATTCCCCATTCCTTTGACACACCCACATCCTATTGGTCATATGTCCCAACTGATTACCTCCCTCCCATTAAGTCACATGAAATCCCATTATATACTACTTCCCCCCTAATCTTATTTCAAACACTCCCCAGAAACCATTTGGGACCAGTCCCAGATCTGGTGGTGCTTTTCTTGAATGGGAAATGGGATGAAATCCTAAACGGACATTTCTTGGGGACCCACGCGGGCCCAAAGAAAACAGAGCCCTTTGACATGGCCTTCTCCTCCAAGTTATCTTGCCGCGCTTGGGTGGCCTTCTCTACAATAACTGCCTAGCTTGGAACAAGCTGAGAGCTACTGCTATGACTGGAATATTTGGCGGTATAGCCATTATCGTAACCACATAGCATACGATAACTTGATGGAATTTATGTGTTCTTAAATATGCTTGATCATATGGGGGCTATAACGGGATATACTCTCCGGCAATCAAGCATAGCGGGCCGTCGGGAAATTCCCTCCAAAACTGGCATGTAAATGGGGACATCATCGAACTAAACGGTGCATCTTCCACTGCCATGATCAATTTCCAGAGGGTAACCAGCATTACAACCACAACAAGTTGGGACATAACCCCTGCAAGTATGCTTAGTAAATCACCCATACATCTATAATCAGAGGAAGTTGGGCAGCAATCTTCCGAGTTAGTGACAAATAGGATGATGAGACTCCACATCACATAACAATACATTCAAAGAAGGGTGGTGTGAGACTGTGGTGTGAAATTCAATACACTCAATGAAGGGTGGTGTGAGGCTGTGGTGTGAGACTTCACATCACATAGCAATACACTCAATGGAGGGTGGTGTGAGACTGTGGTGTGAGACTTGACATCGCATAACAATACACTCAATGACGGGTGGTGTGAGACTGTGGTGTGAGACTTGACATCACATAACAATACACTCATTGGAGGGTGGTGTGAGACGGTGGCGTGAGACTTGACATCACATAACAATACACTCAATGAAGGGTGGTGTCAGACTGTGGTGTGAAACATTACATCACATAACAATACACTCAACGAAGGGTGGTGTGAGACTGTGGTGTGAGACTTGACATCACATAACAATACAATCAATGAAGGGTGGTGTGAGGCTGTGGTGTGAGACTTGACATCACATAACAATACACTCAATAAAGGGTGGTGTGAGACTGTGGTGTGAAACTTGACATCACATAACAGTACACTCAATGTTGGTGGTGTGAGACGGTGGCGTGAGACTTGACATCACATCACAATACACTCCTGTAATGCTGGGTTAGCCACGTCACGCTGCAAAATGCATTGCGATGGTTGCATGAATGTTGCATGGGGCTTTGTGACGGGGAGGAAGCCGGAGCACGAAACCTTGTTTTTCCGTGTACAGTGGCTGCAGGCAGCGATGAAAGGTACCTCCTGTGTGGGGCGGTTGCGGTTTGGATCGTTTCGAGTTTCGAGGTCAATCGGTTCCGCCTCTGTGTTCTGGAACGAGTGGACGCAAATAGCATTGCAATGGCTGCATGGATGTGTACGTGGTGCTGCAAAACGCATTGTAATTTGCTGCATGAATGTTGCATGGGCTTGTGTTGGGGAGGAAGCCGGAGCACGAAACCTTGCGTTTTTCCGTGTAAAGTCGCTGCAGGCGGCGACGAAAGGTACCTCCTGTGTGCGGCGGTTGCGGTTTGGATCGTTTCGAGGTCAATCGGTTCCTCCTCTGTGTTCTGCAACGAGTGGTTTTTCCTGTGTGCGTAGTTCTATTCGTTTCTTGAATCCGTGGTTGCAGGTCGCATTGGAATGGCTGCATGATTGTTGTCATCTGGTGTTGCCATGTGCGTAGATACATGCGGGTTAGCCACGTCATGCTGCAAAATGCATTGTGATGGCTGCATGAATGTTGCATGTTGCATGGGGCTTGTGTTGGGGAGGAAGCCGGAGCACGAAACCTTGCGTTTTTCCGTGTACAGTGGCTGCAGGCAGCGATGAAAGGTACCTCCTGTGTGAGGCGGTTGCGGCTGCGGTCGTTCCGAGCGCAATCGGTTCCTCCTCTGTGTTCTGCAAGGCGTGGTTTTTATGTGTGTGTGAGTTCTATGCGTTTCTTGAATCTGTGGTTGCAGATCGCATTGGAATGGCTGCATGATTGTTGTCATCTGGTGTTGCCATGTGCTTAGATACATGCGGGTTAGCCACGTCATGCTGCAAAATGCATTGTGATGGCTGCATGAATGTTGCATGTTGCATGGGGCTTGTGTTGGGGAGGAAGCCGGAGCACGAAACCTTGCGTTTTTCCGTGTAAAGTCGCTGCAGGCGGCGACGAAAGGTACCTCCTGTGTGCGGCGGTTGCGGTTTGGATCGTTTCGATGTCAATCGGTTCCTCCTCTGTGTTCTGGAACAAATGGATGCAAATCGCAATGTAATGGTTGCATGGATGTGTACGTGGTGCTGCAAAACGCATTGTACATTGTAATGGCTGCATGAATGTTGCATGGGGCTTGTGTTAGGGAGGAAGCCGGAGCACGAAACCGTGTGTTTTTCCGTATAAAGTGGCTGCAGGCGGCGATGAAAGGTACCTCCTGTGTGGGGCTGTTGCGGCTGCGATCGTTTCGAGGTCAATCGGTTCCTCCTCTGTGTTCTGCAACGAGTGGTTTTTCCTGTGCGCATAGTTCCATTCGTTTCTTGAGTCGGTGGTTGCAGATCGCATTGGGATGGCTGCATGATTTTTGTCATCTGGTGTTGCCATGTGCGTAGATACATGCGGGTTAGCCACGTCATGCTGCAAAATGCATTGTGATGGCTGCATGAATGTTGCATGTTGCATGGGGCTTGTGTTGGGGAGGAAGCCGGAGCACGAAACCTTGCGTTTTCCGTGTACAGTGGCTGCAGGCAGCGATGAAAGGTACCTCCTGTGTGGGGCGGTTGCGGCTGGGGTCGTTCCGAGCGCAATCGGTTCCTCCTCTGTGTTCTGCAAGGCGTGGTTTTTATGTGTGTGAGTTCTATGCGTTTCTTGAACCCGTGTTTGCAGATCGCATTGGAATGGCTGCATGATTGTTGTCATCTGGTGTTGCCAGCCACGTCATGCGGCAAAATGCATTGTGATGGCTGCATGAATGTTGCTTGGTGCCGCGGCTGCATGCGTAATACTATAGTTACTATTGTCTTTTGCAGCTGGGCATTGTAAATTGTATTGGTGTGGCCGCATCAAGGCTGCGATAGTGATTTGTCAGCAGATGAGATCGCATTGTATACGTCAAGGTTGTTGGTGCTGTGGCTGCATAGTATCCCATTGCCCTTAAGACTCGTGCCATGTTTACCAGCCATGTTTCAGCAATGCCTTTGCACTTGCGTGCCGGTGCTGGGCGCGCGTGCACCGTATCCGATTGCATGTGGTGCTCCTGCAAGTTTTCCAGTCATGTTTTAGCAATGCCTTTGCACGTGCGAGCCCATGGTGGCCGTGCGTGCATCGTATCCGATGCCTGTGGTACTCCTGCCATGTTTCCAAGCCATGTTTACGTCAGTCCCAGCTGCCAGTGCGGGCCAAAAGAGCTGCCAAAACCTAGACATAAGCTGAAAAAGCATGCAGCTGTTGACGTTGGACTGTGTGTCTGACAGTCTACAATTAACAAAAGATATGCTGCAGTTAAGCTTTGCTGCAATGCATGAACATCTCGCGTGAGTTACCACAATACTGTAAATATAATATGGTCTAGGCGTGCAATTTGCACAAGAGCTTTTGTGTGTTAACAAAACTTTTATGGGATACGGAAGAATTGGGGAGATGAGCTAAGCTTTGTAGTGCAAAGATACTTTCTAGAGGCTTGTCTTGTGCAAAGTGTAAATGCTTCTGTGTGCTGACAGGAAGAGCTTTTCTGGCGTGCAGAACAGCTGAGATGAGTTGAGAACAACTTCGGGGAGATGAGAAAGGTTGATCAGTGCTCGGATGAAATGAAAACAGTTGAGAAGAGCTTTTTTAGATGACATGTGAGAGGCGATGGGATGAGATGAGAAGAGCTGAGATGATGTGAGAAGAGCTCACATGATCTGAGATGAGATGAAGTGTGGAGTGTGAAGTGTGAAGAGTGCAGTGTGAAGTGTGAGGAAAGTCTTCGCTTGGCGTTGCATTGCACCGGGGTCGCGCGCAGGTCATGTTCTTGGACAACATCTGTGCAACAGCTTCGCACAAAGCACGCACGAACGGGCCTGGCTGGCACACGGCGCATGCAAATTCTAGAGATGAAAAAGGTCTATATAGTATATCCCTAAGGCAACTTCCGCCCCGCCTCGTGCGGGTACTACTGGTATATAAATATATGTGTGTGTGATTGTGTGTGTATGTGTGGATATTCCATTTAATCCACAACAACAACAACAACAACAACAACAACAACAACAACAACAACAATTACAATTTGGTTATAATGTATTGTCACCGTTATCACAGGGCGGTGTAACTCATATGCCCAACTTGTTTTTTTTCGGGGATCTATTTTCGGCCCAGATATCCTGGGGAATAGTCCTTTCAATTCTGCCCTTAGCATGAGGAGAAAAAAAACGAAATTGGCACAAAATGACATCAAGAAACTAGCAGCCTAACGGTTAGAAAAAGAAAACATAAACATCGGAGAGGAAAACATCTCACTAACATCACATGGTGTCCAAAACGTCCCTCCGTCTCTCCATACGGCCATCTGCCGGGTGGCGAGGATCAAGTTCATGACACCCAGAGAGATGGTCATCATTATGGCCTCGCATCTCTGGGTGCTACCGTGCTACCTCTCGATGCTGGATCCCCCAAAAAGCCTGCCGTTGGAGGTTGCCTCCAATATCGCACCATTGGTTGCATTGGAATCATACGAAACATATCGAGAACATGTTGTAAAATGGGCAAAGGCCATGAAAAAGGTCACAACGGAAAAAAATACACCTCTCAAATACTAGCCACACACCCTAGAAATCCTACTTCACCCATCTAATTATGCATGTTGGGGTGCCATGTGCGAGGGTATACTCAAACACTAGGGGGAAGATGGGGGAAGGGATTACTTAACCTTCTGATCATCAAACATGGCAATGGAAAAGTCTTAAGTTTGAATGGGAAGATAATCCGTGAATTGATACAGTCCTAATCTTGTTTTATGGTGATTAATCATCACCATCGCCATGTTTCAAATGCCGTAAATGAGAGTATCCAGTGGTAAAATATATCAGCTCATTTCTAATATGACTAAAATGATGATTCAGTGATGATGAAATATGATGCGTACCCTCTGGTAATTTAACGTAGCTATTGAAAATGGCGATTTATAGTGCGTTTTCCCATTAAACATGGTGATTTTCCATAGTTATGTTCGTTTACCAGAGGGTATATTATGCGTCAAGTATCCCCCATGTTTTATGGAAACAGTCGCAGCATTCTCAGCACTGATTTGTTGATCCCCATCCCCTGCTAATATTTTTTTTGACGTTCAGTCGGTCATGTGATAAACCCGTTACTAACCACACGTGTTTAAAAAAAAAGTCTCGGTTGGTTAGTGGGGGTTCCCATGAATTATGCATGATGACAATTTCCAAGATACTTGGTAGTAAAATCCGCCAAAAATCATCGACAAACAGGTACAAACAGGATTCAGCAGCCACTTCTCAGGTTACCAGAATCCACCCAACCCCACTAAAATCAAATAACCGTACACCATCTCCAAATATCTCAGCCATTCATCTAAGTCTACACTTATGGCCCTTTACCAGTTGCAAGTCAATGAAATCACACCACAAAATGGAATGATAATCCCATCCAAATAATAACCATAAATTAACCATTTATGCCTGGTACATCGGGCTTGAAGTATATAATAGTATATAATGTTAGTACTTAAAGCAATAACAACCCGACCCCAATTTTACCACAAGTGCCTGGTTTCTTAATGTTTCTTATCCCGCTGTCCGCTGCCCAGGGGCGAACAAAATCACCGAGGTCCATGGCTGGGTCTCCAGCAAGGGCAGCGACATGTCACCCCAAGCGTCGCCCGCCACGATCTGCGAAAACAGGGTCATGGCGGCCGTGTACACCTGGGACGCTTGACATTGGGAGCGGACGAAAACATGTGGTTTTCGAATGGGTGAAACACACCATGGAATTGAATCATATGATTAATGATATTTATTTGTTCATGCAATGCAATGGCGATGGCAATGTAATGTAATGCAATGTAAGGTACCATAGTGTAACATAGTGTAACATAACGTAACGTAACGTAATCAATGCATGTAGATGTACATCATACAGATATCATAGCGCATCTGCAAATGTATGGATATATTATATAAATCTGATACTTACATGGGGTATATAATATTCCTTCGGGTTCTAATGAGCCTGATAGCTGCCTCTATCGATGAAGTGGGTTGTACAACTGAGGAATCACTGGAGAGGTCTCAGATGGCTGGAAAGCTTCGTTTTTGGAGGAACATGTGTTGAAACATGAAACAACTGTTGGTTGGTGAAATTGGAAGCACTTTTCGATTGAATTGAAACGCCATGGCGTCAGGAAATAAGAGAAATAAGTCTGTCAGCCAAGACATCCCAACCCCAGTACGACTTTTCGCATGCCTTGCACTCCATGATCACATACCCTTCAGCCAAACAAATGTACCACACTTTTGCAATCAAACATGGCAAAGGGAACACCTCTGCAAATGAGCATTTAAGATCATTTACATAAATAGGATATATTTTTTTTATAAATGTTATATAGGGGAAATTTTCCAGTCATGTGACTGATTACCAGAGGGTAGACCTTGGGTAGACCATGGATTTTCCAATTTTTCCATGCCGACCATCTCCTGACAATAACTGGTGGTTTTAACCATCTTGAAAAATATGAGTTCGTCAATGGGAAGGATTATCTCATATATGAAATGGACAATAAAATTCATGTTCTAAACCACCAACCAGATAACATCCGCCAAGGAACTGTTTCAAAGCCTTTAGGGCACCGCGGGCATCTGGACGCATCATAGTTGATCTGCACGTTCACGGGGTGAATCAACTCAACGGTCACAATGGCCCAAACGAAGATCACGGAAGCCAGCAGAATGGATCCGAAAAAGATGGCCTCACCAGTGAGAACCGAATATGATACCCGGCCTGGTAACTTTTCATGAGTTTTCCCATTAAAAATGGTGATTTTCCATATGCAGTTAATGGGTATTAACCAACAAACAAACTAACATAGCTATTGAAAATGGCCATTTCTAGTTGATATACCCATGAATAGCATGGTGATTTTCCATGGTAGATTACGGAAAAACAAACAACAGGAATGGGAATGAGGAGGACAAAAAAAAACATCAAAAAATGCCACGCGGTATATGCTCCATGTATGGAATATTTACCAACATGTACCCATAAATGACCCAAACGTATACCATACATGGAGCGTATGGGTGTGTGTGTGATACGGCAAATGGAATTGACACGGAACGAAGATCGTAATGAAAATGGAATCATGTCCCATGATGTCCTCATGTCAAAACAATCTTGATACAACCTGCGGGCCACTAGGAGGTGTTCAAAAAACGGGATGATTAGATGAGATCCAGTATTTGGGAGAAGAAGTTCAAATCTCAAGGCCTATAACCATATAATTATAAAAAAAACTGAGGTTGGACTATGAAAATAGCAATTTCATGGGAGATATCTGAGGTTTCGATCAACCATATTCCAAACATATCAGGAACCAGTTCTCACCAGTCAGCTCTTGGTAACCGGCCTTCATGGATGTTGCAAGACCGCTGACTAAAATGTAGAGTTCCGGCACAATGATCAGCAAACGGCCTGCCCTCAACAAGCGAATGACGCGAAAGATGCGCAGCACGTTGAGATTCACCAGTTCCGTTAGACCCATGCCTAACCATCCAATAATCACCTGACGGCTGAACCGCAGTGCGGCTCTCCGAAAAAACCATAAAGCAAATAACATTCCTTGAGTAAACATGGAAGGTGCAAATTACACGAAAATGAAACCTCTTACAACCAGTTGCAATGAAGAGGTCAAGCAAATTCCAACGATTCCTGAAGAAACCAGCGCGTTCTGCATAGCCTCTTGCTGCGCATTCAGTAGTGTAAATCACTTGCAGCACCACATTGCTTACAAAAGTCCAGAACATCTTCCCGCTCGCATGCGGGCAGCTAGCTAGGTCATTCAGGAATTCTGGGTAGCAAGCTGCATCGGCATTAGTCTCATACACAATCAAAGCCACATTGGCCAGAATCATCACACCCATCAGGCTTTCAAATGTCTGGCTGCGAACGATGCAAGCAATCCAAACCCGGAACCAAGGCCAGATCACTTCACCCTTCTCATTGACCCAAGGTTTCCTTGGCTGGTTCCACCCCGAAGTGTGATTCAAAGAAATTCGAGCAATGTAAGACTACACCAAACGGTCAGAATTGGTAATAAATTGGTAATACATAATTATATATATGTGTGTGTAGCCTATTAGTATTATTAGTATTATTAGTACGTCACTGTATGTTCTCCCTCTTAGTGGGGGGGTGGGGGGTTTTACGCGGTTGGTTACCGGTTATGTCCAGGTCACCGGGTTGCGCTGTTGTTGTGGTGTGCTTGTCATTGCGCTTCTCTTATCTTCTTATAATACGATGATAATATATATATATATAATATAGATATAATAATACAAAAAAATACCAAAAAACATGTTTTTTTCCATATCATTTCCTCTTGCATTCATTTGAGTTCGCATTGTGTCAGAGGTCCGTATTGCCGATTTCAGTTCGAACAGCATGCCCCAAGCTGTTCCACACTTCACGAGACCATAGAACAGTGCTTCACCTAACCCATGGTCGTAGACCTCACGTGAATCAATAGGCATCTAGATAGGCATAGTTGTACATACACCGTATATGAATCACATTTTCCAGCTATCTAGACATGTAATTTGAAATTTGTTTCAAAATTATTGAGGACCTTTCGAATCATTTTGTTTCATCGGAAACATGAAGAAACATGAAGAAATGAAGGTGGAAGTGCTTTCACATGCTTTGGCTACCCATTGGATGAGCTGAAGCCAGTAGACTATAACCATGAGTGTGTTGGCATGTGCAATAATCCTTGCTTACAGGATCTTACAGGTGCTTCCACAATTCCACTTAGAGGACTGGGAGAACCAAGCCGAAAACAACCACAATCTTACCTAATCTATTGAAAAGCACCCGAGAAATGTAATTGGGAAAATGTAATTACAAGCCTCTCCCCCTCCCCTTAATTACATTTATAAGGTAGGGTCCATGTCACTGTAAATATACTACACACATATTAAAAAAATATATGATTATTCTCTTTCATTATTGCACTTCCCAAACCTTCAAAAGAAGGAACACTTTGATTTGTCGCCACAAAAAAAAAAGTCTCTTTACCTTCAACAAAAACAATATTTTACTGGTGCTTTTTGATTCAACAATTCCAAGCAACACCAGAACAGTTTTGCCCTGTGATTTGTTCACGTTTTTTCACGGACTTTTCGCCGACTTTTCATACTCTGGGCATTTGCAGAGCCATGAAAGATTGAGAACCACGGGTGCATGTGAAGTTTTTCTGCTAGGAAGAGCACTCATAAACCCGGACCGGGGTACCTCCAAAGACAAAACTGCACCTTGTCGTTACTAACCCCATAGATGATCTTTGTCGAGGAAAATTTGAAATTACAATGGATTAGACCGTATGTCCACTAATTATCTTAAGTTAAGAAAATGAAATCATATCAAAACACCCGCCATAGTATCATTATATGTTATTATATATATATATATGTGATCATAATTATTTATATCATGTATATATATATAATCATATATAAATATGTATAATCACAAATACATACATATATATATATATGTATAAACATGTGTATATATATATATAAACATGTATATATATATATATATAAGTATATTATATATATATATATAGTGTAATTGTCACATCTTTCCGTGCCCCAAGCCGCAGCCAGCAATTCCCATTTCATCCCCCAAGTCTCCCATGTTTGTACCTCACGGTCACGGACTCCGCTTCAATGGTCTCCAAGGCTTTCGACAAATGCTCCCGTTGATGGCCTCCGGGCACCCCGCCACCACCCACCGTGCTCAAGGCATCCCCAAAGGCGGCTGACGCGCTGGAAAGCATGAATTTGGCCCTCATGGCGAGAGGTCAGGGGACTTGGGATGGCGGGTTGGGGGCGCGAACCAAAACAATTTGGATCTCGAGCCTCGGGATTTCCTGAAGAGAAACAATTTCTTGAACTGGTAGAGACTCACAGGCCATGTGACAAACTCATGCAGTAAACCATGCAGGAAAATAGGGACATGCCATATTTCCCGTTCAAGCCAATTTCATACACATTCGGGATGGTTTATCCTGAGGCGAAGACCACAGACCCAAAATCACACCTTTTCCATGGCTTAGCCTCCGGGAACTGCAGCACGTCTTGTGCCAAGCCCAGGCGGCTGTTGCGTTGTGTCAGCGCTCTCGCTATGCTGTGAGCATAGCACGTAAAGCGACAAGATCGTCACGTGCGAATGTCCCGAACACGTAGGGATATTGATGCTTGATGGTCTGTTTTTTTCCGGCAAACCTTGAGGATCTTGGCTTGGGGTCACTTGTTCATTCTGAACTTGTTTTTCCCCATCATTTGCGTTGCGTGTGGTGCATGTTTAAATGCATGCATATTACCTGGTGCTTGTATAGCAACCTTGTTGACTTTCTTCGCAGCCCAAATCTAGAAGATACCCTCCAGTAAATTGACATAGACCCTGCCACATAGGGGTTGAAAGATAATCTGTGTGAGACATGCATATGGCATCGCCGATCTACTGCCTGGTCCAGTTTAACGGTCACTTCCAACCCTAGTCTTTGTGCACATCTTCGATCGCCTTGTTCTTGTCCAGCCACCTTGCGGACAATGCCGGAAGGAACGGTACTGATAGTACCTGGGACAAATTGAAGTTTTATCCCAGATGTGATCTATATCATATATACGGCAACTACATTTAAATATACGGGCTTTTAAATATACGAACAGGTATTTTAGACTACCTCCGGGAAGGTTTTCCTTGGCCCGCCCGGCCATTTAAACATACGGAATCCAATTCATTTAAACATATGGTAACTACCTCCGGGGCCTCACAGTCTGGCCCGCCCTCCACGTATTTAAATCTCGTTACCGTATAATATGTATTAATATGTATATGATTGTATATGTATAGAGTGCTGTAGTAGTATATTCAACCCCATACTTTTCACATCCTTATACCATGACCCAGTCTTGTTATACCAAGATATACCAGTTTGAACGGGTTCAAAACATGTAGCCCACTTGTGAGATCCAGCGCGATCATGTGGATTTCTCCGTCCAGACGTCTCAAACTTCAAAGGCTTTACCCTCCGGTAATCCATGGAACATGGCCCATTTTTAGATGATTTACCTATTGAATCTGATGATTTTCCACAGCTTGTTAAACTACCAGAGGGTAACTCTTGACTTTCTGTTCATTTTGGAGGTATGGGGTGTCCAGCAAATATTTAGGCGTGCCCATGCTTGCTTCAACTTGTTTGATCGCCAACACCTCTGATTATTGCAATGAACACCATTCTTTCATTGCGATCTCCCATTTCACCATCCCCATCTTTAATCATCTTGCTTCAACTCCCATATTCGCTGATTAAATCTCTGCTTTATGTGTTTCTCATCCCATTTTCTCAATCAACCATCATCTTATCATTCTTGTTAGCCATGATCATCAACATTAAGAATCAAATATAATCTTAAAATCCTATGAATTCGATCCTTTTGGGCCGCTTTTCTATATGTTTTTCCCCCAAGTTGCAAGACACCTGGGGCCCTCCCCGCCCTCCGACTCCTCCCCCTTTAGGCCCCCGACCCGGACATGGCGCTGGGCACAAAGTTGCCACCCAGGCCCATCTCTTCGCAGGCCAGGAAGCACTGCAGCGTGCTGTCCACCGCCATGCCGAAGACGTTCAAGAACCTTGGGGGAAATCATGGGATGCCAGAGATCAATGGATTGGTTTAAGGGAAAATCTTAACCGGAAACCATGGCTTTTACCATCAAAAATAGGGCTTTCCTGTAAATTTTCCCATCATCCAATTCTATGAATGGGATGCCAGAGAAACCTGGGGAAAATAAGGAACATATGAGGAAAAAACAAGGGAACAGCGCTTTGACACGGGGGTGGGTTTTTTATCATGTTGGTTGTGGATTTGGAATCGGGAATGAGCATCACAAATTGTATTTTACAATGATTTATGTTTCTTTCTCTTGTTATCACCATGGTCCAAAAAAAAACTTTGCAACGTATTAACATCTGCCATCAAAGCTCTCATATTTTATGAGGGCGGCACCCCGTGGTGGAGGAGTGAATTTTCATGAAAAATGATGATAAAGCACTGCAAATACGGATGTTTTATGCACTTGGAGGGTTTAAAACCCAAGTAAAAAAGCACTTTCTTCATCATGATCTTGACATGAAATATACAAAAAAACATTAACAGGCACCTTTAACAAAAAACAAAAAGACCAAAATTTCCAGCAACTACTCAGAAGTGGACCCATAGTTCCTGGAAAATTTGTTGTTGTTTGTTTTTGTTGGTGCCTGTGCAGGTTTGGTGCATCTAGTGTTTTGTGCTTTTTTTTGTTCTTTTTCATGCCTCTGCAGATTTAGTGATTCTGACTTCACAGAAAATTGACAGGCACCAAAAAACAAACCACTAGATGCACCAAACATTGACAGGCACCAAAAAACAAAAAGACCAACATTTCCAGCAACTACTCAGAAGTGGACCCAATACTTCCTCTAAATTTTGTTTTTTTGGGGTGCCTGTGTAGGTTTGGTGCATCTAGTGGTTAGTTTTTTTTGTTTTTCTTGGTTCTTGTGCAGGTTTGGTGACTCTGACCTCATGAAACATTGACAAGCAGCCAAAACAATTAAGAAACACGGCTAACATTTCATCAAACCTTCTATCACTGTTACTTCATCTATTGCTAATATCGCCTTGATGGATTTCAATTGCAGCTGCCTCTTGACAGCAGGCTAGATCATACATGTTTGGATTTCAAAAGCCAGTTCAATAATGAGCGCAGCATCTTTTTACACTGAATCTGCCGACAAGGCTCTACAAGATAAGATACAGGATTGCAAACAGGAAATGTGCCCAACTTCTTCAGCAATAACCATTACTTTATACTTTATACTTTATTTGTTGGTAAATTTGATATGTAAATAGCTGTTTGATAGTTATGCGTGACAATAATTACTGCAACTGCCCCTTGGGTGCCGGCTAGATTGTGTATGTTTGGATCTTGGCCATGTTTCTAACTGATGTTTCAAAGAAGCAAACATACCATTATCTTCGAATAGCTATGCCACCACACAGGTTGCCTGATCTTCATGGTCAACAGCATGACACACTTCTCTGTCTCTCTGGTTTTTTTCTCTCTCTCTCTAACTATTGAAATGAGACGGCTGACAGACTCTGCAAGATAACAATGATAAACAAGATATGTACCTACTTCTTGAGTTGCAACATTCCCACCATCCTTCTTATCCAGAGTGTTAGATGTGCTTGTGTATATCCACCTACATAATGTATGCCCTCCCCTCCCCACCATACTTCTCAACTTAAGACTTATGTAGCGCAAATGCTTCTATATACAATGTGATATGTTGAGATGATATCAATCTAACAAGTTCATGAAGAAACAGCTATATCATATCAATTGTTTCTAGCAATAGAATTTCTCCATCACCTCTATCACACTAGCCACCTATTGCTAGTGTATATTCTGTTCCAAGATGCGCAGCTATCCATTCTCGTGGCATGCTTTGCAGCAGATGTTTTCTGTTATGTGTTGATTGTTTGTAGTTCTTTGCAAGCCTCACAGGAGATAGATGCCAGTGATTTATGACAGCATATGATAGCCTTTGGAGGTGAACTCTATGTTTGCTCTAAAATAACGGTTTTAAGCCTACTTTTGTCACAAAACACTGTAAATATTAGTATGTTTGACAATTTTTAGAGCAAACATCACTCCGCCATGAGGGGCCGTTCTGTATTTTATTCGGCCCTGCTTTGTCTTTCTTCAGCCGCCGTTCTTCGTTTTGAAGAGTTGGCCCAACTTCCGCAACGACGGCAACAAGTTAAATGGACCCTTGTGGCCAACAGTCTTAAGTCGTCAGGAACGTTATTACACATCCCCTGTGTTGAGCATCAGAGACAATGCAACATGTCCAGGACGGCAACAAGTGAAATTCTCAAAAAGAAGCACGCAGCAGTTACATGCAAAAACAGCAGCTCGCCTCAAGGCGTTGACTCAAAAACAGCATGATTATGTTTATTTTGTTCTTGAGCACTTTAACTACAGTAGCTGAGGTTGTTTATTGGTTGATCCTCGAAATATCAACTATCTGGGTGAATTGGAGTTTGATGATAACTCATTAGGGTCAACTCTCCCCAGCTTCGCACCGATGGCTCCATCCGATCCCAGATACAGTTTGGCCACCACGTACGACATCATCACCTCAACGTTACAGGAAAGGCCGGGGCAAACCAGCCGAATCTCCAACGATCATTGGTGGATGCGGCCATGAAAAATGGCCTACCCCGTTAGATTTCCACGAGATGATCTACATGTTTCATGTTTCGGTTGGTTTTCCATGATAAAAACCCTATTTTTGTCGTACTACTGGAGGAAAATCTACGGCAGCAAGGTCCAAGGGATGAATCCCACCTGGCAGCATGGAGCCTATGAATCCTGCCAGATTTGGATGGTGTGTTTTTCTTTATGGTTTTTGGATGCGTGGATGGTAGTCTCGTTGGTAACAATTGATACTCAGAGAAAACCATCTTTCAAATTTTACGCGCTCTCATCATTGTGTGTTCCAGTCGTCTGTGGGCCGGATTGCGTACCCCCCCGAATGGGTTTGACTAGAAATGGGTTACCCCGAGAATTCAATGGCTTACCATCAGTTTTGGTAGGACAATTGCAATTTTTGGATACCACCCGGTTTTTGAAAAACCAAACTGTTGGAACATCACTGGGTTGGTGGGTCTCAACCCATCCCCAATTGCGCACCAATTTTCTATGCACATCAACAGAAGTCATCATCCCATTTTAAGGTGAACTTATTGGACATATTCCCACTATCATGCGTTTTACTCCTCATCACTGCTCAAATCTGCTGACATAATCTGGTTGGTGGTTTTAACCATCTTGAAAAATATGAAAGTCAATGGGAAGGATGACATCCCATATATGAAATGGAAAATAAAAAATGTTCCAAAGCACCAACCAGTAATGGTTTTATGTATCTCCTTCCAACGAACCCAACGACCCTGCCAGCTACAAGGGGTTGGAAGTCTGTCCCCTTGGGATGGCGATGCCAAAACAGCGGCCAGGGGCCAGCTGCTTCAGATACGTGCATCCTTGAGAAATAGAAACATATTAAAGGTCGAGCCCGTCTTAGAAACATATCCTAACTATCTGCAATCGATCCCCCTCTCCAAATCACTTGGTTTTTCAAACAGTCATAAATCAATAAAAAACATGTTAAAACTATCCCAATGATTTCCCTATGGTTGTTTTCATGCCATAAATCACGTTCCAACATCCTTATATTCCAGTTTTTACCTAGCTGCAGGGTTAAGAATTCCATGAAAAGGAAAAAACATGTTCAGCTGTTTATCTTTAGTTGTATCATGTTATATCCCATTGTATATATATATGTACGTTATTTCTCCATGTATAGTTGGTTCAATAATTACCCACAATCATCGTCCAACATCGTTGGTGACATAGCCCACTATATCCGCATCATTGTTTGTCATAAATCCCAACTTTTGTTGATGAAAATGCGGTAAACCAGAGTCCAAATTCCTGTACCAACATCATATCTTTACCAACCCCAAATCAAATAATAAAAATGAGGAATATATATATATATATATGTGTGTGTGTGTCTGTGTATGTATGTCTATATCTATATCTATCTATATCTATCTATATCTCTATCTATATCTATCTCTATCTGTATCTCTATCTATATCTATCTCTACCTATCTCTATCTATATCTATCTATCTCTATCTTTCTCTATCTATCTATATCTATATCTATATCTCTATCTATATATCTATCTATCTATCTATCTATCTATCTATCTATCTGTACTTACTTCATAAGGGTCATATATATATAATGGATATTATGATATTATTATATATACACGTATATATGATGTGCGTATACATCACTGAAATTATCACTGCATAAGAAGTGATGCAGTAAGTACCACTGATATCATTATCACTCATATTGGTATATCACTATCCATGATTTTTTATTTTTAGTTTATCTGGTTGGTGGTATACCTACCCCTCTGAAAAATATGAGTTCGTCAGCTGGGATGATGACATTCCCATATATTATGGGAAAAAAAACCTGTTCCAAACCACCAACCAGTTATACTATATGGTGGGGGGGGTGATTAATCCGATGTTGGCATTATTGGTATATCACTATCCATGTTTTTTTCTTGTAGTTTATACCAGTGATATACCAATATTTCATGGATAGTGATTACCAATATATCACTGGTAATTAAATATATCACTGAGAAATCCATGATTGGTATATCACTATCCATGATTTTTTCTTTTAATTAGTTTATACCAATAATGGATAGTGATATACCAATAATGTCAGTGATTTTTAAATAATCATGGTTTATACCTATTATTGGTATATCACTAATTTACCAGTGATTTCTCCAGTGATTTCCACACCGAGCTGCGAATCCGATCATCGGAATCAGCGGCGCCGTTTCGGGGTGAAGACCTGGCCGTCTTGCCCCGGGCCGGGCGGCTGCCCGGCGGTCACCCCCGGGGGGCAGCCGACATGGTGAAAACGGGTGGTTTTACCATGCCAAAACGGTGAACAAATGGTGGCTTCAGCCACAAAAAGTGGGTCAATCATGGTGATTTTACAATGCTATAATTGTTAAACATATGGATTTTGGATTTACATGGATTTACTGTAACATCTTTGCAATTGGAGCCAGCATCTGATCATGTTGGCACATGGAAAGGCATGTTTGAAAAAGAAAGCCATTGGCTTTGCCAACAGTGGTTGCTAACCCGAAACCCGAACTGTCATGGCCCCCCGGCACCTTGATGGACCAGGTAGCCCAAGCCAACCGATGTGGCCATGATGAAGAACAAACCAATCAAATCCACCATGTAACTCAAGATCTCAGTGGCAAACTCATTTCATCTCATTTCCCATGCTGCGCGGGTGTTGAGAAAGTTGAGACTGGGCAAATATATTTTGGGCCTAGTAGTGACAGCATCTGCTACTGGGATAGAATCAAGATGCAAGTTGATAGCTCCCTATCTGGTTCTATTGTTCTCGTCTCAACTCCCCTGATCGCCTAGAGGAAAACCTCACCAGCATGCCGCGAAGCTGTATGGGAATCTTTCAGCTACTCTCGACAAAAAAAACCTGATGAGAAGCTTTCACAAGCGCCTGGCTGGAAGAACATCCGTTTTTGCCGATTCCTATTCCACATTTCTGGGTAAATTATAATTATAATATTTCACCAACCTGAATTAAGGCCATATTGGGATGATTTCCCTTACTAACCATGATTCCAGTGAGGTCGCAGTGATGTCGTTATAATTTACCCAGACATTTCAACGTTGCCTTTGTCCAGCCATTCAAAACGGATGACCTGATCCCACCCTAGAATCTAACAGTAGGTATGTCCGCCAGTTTTATCCAGTTTTGGGCCCTGTTTACCAACTTACCTATGGTTTGAAGGCCTTTCCTGCCAGGTTTACCCAGCATGTTTTTGAAGCAACCGCTTTTATGGGGGCGGGAAGGGCATGGCATGTATCAAAGAATAGCTGTGAAAAATGGTGGTGACAACAAAACAGTGAGAAAAGGACATTCATGATGACTTGTCATAATTCACCCGCCTGAAAACTTGCAGCAGCTTGTGGATAATCCCCCTTACATTCACGATAATTCTGGAATTCAGTCGCGGCGTGAGGTCGTGATCATGTTTTTTCCAAGAAATATGTCCGAATATTTCCGATGATATCCAATCATGTCATATTCCATGCAACCCCTATATTGATGATGGGAAAATTTACAGGAAAGCCCTATATTTGATGGTATAAACCATGGTTTCCTGCAGATTTTCCCGTAAACCAATCCATTGTTTTTTGGTTGAAATATGTAACGAAATCCCATATGTTTGATGGTCGATTCCCAGATCAAATCCATGGCCCCAAGGCACTCCAATGGTTCCAAAGCGCAGCGCATTGCGCAGGATTAACCAGAAGGCCTGGGTTGGGTTCTAGACGAATCAGCAACATGGGGAGCTATATAACCCATAGGATCCATGTATGGTATATATGCTAACATTTGGGGTATATTGATGGTAAATGTTACCAATATCGCATACATGGATCCTATGGGTAATGGAACCAAACAACATGTTTTGACTCTTGTATGGTTGGTGAATTAGTTAATCATCTAACACCAGAAAACATAATTTAACCAATCAAAATACCCAAAAAAAAAACTGGAGATTTAACGAAGAAAAATGAGACGAGTTAACCCATTTCAATCAAAAATAACCATTTAACCAACCAGAATTGCAAAAGAATACAGCAAGCAAAAAAAACATCATGGCTGAACAAACCAAAACCTGATATAACATGATTCAAACATTTTTTGGTTCAACAATCAGGGAAGATTCACCCACCAAACTCATGGAAGACCTGCTGGAACCAAACAAGACCAGCGGTCAAATGCACGGTCAATGAGCATTAATTGATAGATATCATCCAAAATTGGTTAGCTACTCTCCAGTAACCTAACATTGATATGGTTTAAACCGTTTAAACCCACCATTCTTCCAAACGGGTGACCCCACGGGTTTTCCACATCAGCCACGGTGTGGCTTAGAAGCTGGGATAGCCCAGCAAGTTGTGTCTGAATGGGATAGACCTTGGGGATATCATGTGGAAAACAAAACATCTTTTATGAACATGTAAAATTGAGGTTTATAACCAACGTCATATAGATTTTGGTCCTAAACATGTCTGACAACAATCTGAAAACGATGGGAATCCTGCAATGGCCCCAATTTGAAAATTTCGATCAACTGGGGCTCAATCGCCCACCCAAACT
Organism: Cladocopium goreaui; assembly: GCA_947184155.2. NCBI lineage: Eukaryota > Dinophyceae > Suessiales > Symbiodiniaceae > Cladocopium > Cladocopium goreaui. The sequence continues at coordinate 188,441 of CAMXCT020004602.1, read as the reverse complement.
AGGTAACTAGGCAGCCGAAAGAAGCAACCGAGTCACAGCCTTCGCAGATGTGCAGAAGTTCTTTCCCATGAGTGCGATCTGAATATATGCGTTCCTAAAACCAGGTGTCACTTGGAGGATCATCATGGATCATCCCATGACTCGTAAGTGGTGAGTGGGGTGGTTTCACCCACTAATGTGATAACCCTAGTTAGGGGACCTACTAACCAGGGTTAACCCCTTACAATCCGCGGGATAATCCTCCAAGCACGTCTGGGAGATATCTCCAACGCCAGGGAAAACTGTCTTTATTCCCTGGTCCAACCATGAATGAAACAAGAGATCCTTATCCAAGGTTTGTTCAGGGTTGGTTGAAAACTGATAAGGGCTTATTAAGGGCTTATCCAGGGTTTAAGGATAAGCCTTGGGTAAGCCTTGGATAAGCCTGTTTCCCAACCTAATTTGCCTACCCCCCAAAAAAAAAATCCCTCCGATCCTCACCCAAACCTTCACAGACCCTGCCCAGACCCTCCCCAGCCCTTCCCCTCCGCAGACTCTCCCATACCTTGGTCATATGCTCCTTGGCTGAAGGCTTAACCAGGCCTTGTTCAGAGCTTAACGGATAAGCATCTATTAAGCTTCTAATAAGCGCTTATTAAGATAAGGGCCTTACACAGAAGCCCCTAATAAACCTTCATATGATAAGCTACTTACACCCCCCTCCTTACCCCCGCCCAGGGTCCATGACACTGGTGTCAGGGATTTGCTGATTCCGCCCCTGGTTGGATCAGAAATATGTTCATAACATGTACTAAAACATACGAAAACGCATGGTTTTCTGGTAAGAACCCCCGATTGCTGTCCCCCATGGGCCACATATGTCCAGGCGTCTTGTTTAGGAACTTCACGCACTTCTCAAAGCACCAAATGCAGCAACGGAGGCACCGCAACACCAACGCCATTACCTAAAGGGGATTCGCGTGTAAGGCCAAAGATGGATTGTTGTCATGAACATGTGTACATATACAAATAACGAAATGTGTGTATACATGTAAATATGTGTATATATATATATATATGTGTGTGTGCGTGTGTGCATATGTCAAAGACAGTATATATATATATGTACGCATATTATGTATGCATATATATAAATATGTATATGTATGCATATGCACACATATGACGCAAAATAATTCTGCTGCACATATGCATTTTTTTGGGCATTTGAACACACGGGGAATATATGTACATATAGGTGGATATACACTGTGAATTAATTGAATTTCCAGTAGCCCGCACCTTGGATTGGCTTGGAACTCTACACGAACAACCCAGTAACCTTACCTTCAGATGGTTTTGTCCCAAGAACTTGAATTCACATTCTCATGCTTCTAATTTTCAAATTTTGCTACGTTTAAATTTTGAAACTTTCTACCCAAAATCACGGTTCTGGACTTCAAAGTAGCTAGCCCTCATATTGAGTCGAAATCTGAGTGCGCGGACGCACGAACATGTGGGTATAGTGTACTTACGTGTTTGTATTGTTATATGCGTTTATTACATTTATTTAGAACAAGTTGCAAAAACTATCTATAGTATTCTGTAGTAATGTAATGTAATGTAATGTGGTATCTTACGTGTTATCTTGGTATCGTATTAATCCCTATGCGCCCAACAAAAACCGCGCAGACACCTTGTTCTTTTGTGCTTTTGCTTGCTTCTCAAAATAATTCATCAAGTACCTGCGGCTGCTGGGCCCTTTGTCAAGCTGAAATGGGAGTGATCTACTTTTTCTGTTCCATGTTTAACGCTGAGTAGGCTGAAGTTTCAAACATGCCAACGTCCGTGAGTTTCGTGGCTTCACGGCGCTTGCGCAGCGCGGCTCGCAAGGGACGATTCCAGTGAGGTTTGCTTATTGACCTATCATAGGATGATTCGGAGAAGCCTAGGCAAAATCATGGCTTCGAATTAGATCCCCAAATCTGCTGGTTGAGGGTATAGGATGGAACTGTAGCTTCATCCATAACCAAATGTAAATCAAGTATATATCATAACCCTACACTGTGGGCTTGATTTTTTGGTGAATCTGTTTCGGTATACCATCTATCATCATTTACCTGTTGCTAAAGGGATAAACAAACCCCTCTATTAATCAACCAACGAATGGGAAAAGGACATCTATGTTTTCAAGTGTTTTCTAAAATCAACTTTCTCTGTCACTGGTCTCTCAGCGACACGCTCTGGCTGCTGAGTAATTACGCGTCTGTTGCGTCTGTTACCCTCCGGCAATTTGACCGTCTGGTTAAGTGGTAATTGTTTATGGTTAAATCTATGGATTCTATGGTAATGGTAGTAAAATCACCAACAGCAATGGATGAATCATTGAAATACCGTCCGGTAATTCAACCATTTGTTCTGGAATATGGTCCATTTAGCTCTATGATTTATCTATCTATCATATATTAAACTACCAGAGCGTAGCAACGGCAGCAACAACAAACAGAACAACAAAATCACAGCTACAACCACTACAACAGCCGCATTTACAATGACAACCACACTTTTCCCACAATAACCCCACCCCAAATGAAGCATCAGATCGAACCATAAGGCTGCGAAAACCGCCCAACGATCAACACCTGATAAATTTGATCACAGCGATGATGAAAGATCCAAAAGCCAAAGATCCCAGGTGGTAGCCTCGATCGTTGGATCGGGATGAGGCATGCTTATAGAATAAGTTCGATAATTATTTGATATTACCATCTGGTTATTTAACATAGCCATGGAAAATCACCATTTTTAATAGGTAAACCATCTATAAATGAGCATTTTCCATGGCTATGTGAAATAACCAGAGGGTAAATATTATGTGTAATTATGCGATATATAGGTCTTGCGCGTGTAACTTTATGTGTGTATAGTATGCACTTACCGAATAATGGCTGTAATAACTAATCAATTACACAAACAAATAAATCAATGAATAAATAAATAAATAAATACACCGTAATACCACCCCAACATTGTAGTTTTGGTAAAGTTATACTAGTGAAACGGGCCACGTTGCCGGCTATTGTCGGGTATCCCCCAATCTTTGGGCCATTCCATGCAGGACTAGAAGGACTCACCATATCACACCCTGGAAATCCAACACGGACACAACTGGATATATATATATAATGCCAAGTGAGGATTTATAAACCCCTCCCGATTAATCAACCACCACTGCCCAAAAAAAAAAGTAATTTAAAAACAGGTGGTCCCCCCGGATTAATAAACCGGTGGGCCTACCCCCGATTAATCAACCACCAGTGCTGAAATCATTTTTTTCCCAACATTGTTTATTTCCAATTCTATTTATTTCCAATTGTTTTTTACCTTTTTTTTAATCATCATTGTTATACTTCAGGTTTAAGTTGATCATTGAAAATTTCAAAAAACAACTATTCCCCAAATGATCGATTTCTAATTAAAATCTTTATAAAAAACATCAGTTTGGATAGCTCCCAAAGGGTACCCCCCATGAGCCCATGTCCCCCATTAATAATAACCATGGTTTGCCCCTGATTAATCAACCACCTTTCTGATCCATGAAATTTTAACAAATCCAATGGAATTCTATTAAGATCTAATTGACGTAAGCCATATCCAAAGTTTTATGGTTCAGAATTTTATGGTTCAGGGCCGTTTATTTACGGGTAGTCAAGAAAACTAGCTAGAAGTTACCTACCTACCTACCTGGTGGGGGGGGGTTATTAATCCGGTGTTGGCATTATATAAAATAATGTATATATATTCAAAATCGCCAAGTTTTCATATGTTTCACATCCCAAAAAAAGGCTTGGAACATAATTTTCACATGGGATATATTGGCACGGCCGGCCACATTCGCGTTGATATCCATGAGCCAATCCCAGTCGTTCTTCATCCAGGGAACGGAACACGTTCCAACAGGATCGCTTGATGGGAGAATTCTTGCCCTTCTCTGCGTTGGGCGTGAAGAACCTGATGGTGGGGCCATGTGGGGCCCCGTTTCAGTGGAATTCCGCTGCTGCTTTGGGCATACCGGGATGATGCAAACTGGCTCCCACCTGGTTGATCTGATTGAGAGGATGGTTTACGGAAACTGCAACTGGGCTTACCATTTTTCAATATACGAGTGATGCAAGTTGGCGCCCCCCCTACTTATATAAGTTGGGTTATGATCCGCACTAATCATAGATAGATAGAAAATTATAGAAAATTATGATATATATATATATATATATACAAAACGTCCATAGACCCAACAGATATTGGAGTTATGTTTGCCAAGTTAGCGTAAAAACGAACTGGGGCATCACCATTTTCATCATCCCTACATAACCCCCTTGATTCACACCTGCCGGTAACGCCGAGAATCCACACCCCCACCGCGCCGGCAATGATGCACTGACCCATGGCAATATTCAGGGCGTTGTTCCAAAGGAATACCTCGGCGAAACACGTAACGTGTGTTTACCATCCACATTAAGCATCAAGATATGGGGAGTTAACCACTATGGTGAACCCCTCCTCCAATAAGAGCTATACTTTTTCTCAGCTCTTAGTAGTGATTGCTGGTGGTTCATAAGTGTTAAGCCCTTAATAAACCCTTATTCATTGGAGGGATTACCTTTGGGGGGGATTGGTTCCCCATGACACCTGTTGGTGTGATCGCCTGGTTGTAACCCATGCACATGCAAGCAAGCAAGATCAAATAAGGCAGCTAGCACAGTGTGTGGCAGCTAGCAATGGAGATGTTCTAATATCATCTAATATCTCCAAAATTCAGTCTGACCGACATCGGAAGATCAATATTGGCATACTGTCAGCCATTGAAACGGCTGAATTTGTATGGGCCAGGTAATTGGGATGTGGTTCAACACCAGAAACATCTCCAAGTCGCAGCTGTTGGCGTGTCGCACCGGAAGGTGTTGGAAAAAAAACATAGTGAGAGCAGAGCAGTTGGCCTTTCAAAGGAAGAAGGGATGCGAAAGATGAAGGGTATAGGTATAGCAATGACTTCAAAAAAGAGGTCCATTAAAAAAGGAAACTCAAAAAAAATCCCTGCAGTTTGGCGGATGGGCTGTGCAGCGCCATGCCCATCTTCCAGCAAGTTGCAAAGAAGGAGACTGCAAAGCGATAGTCGAAGACCTGAGGCCACTAAACTCAAGACATCCACGGAATTCTGCGTGATTGCCATTGATCTTGAGCATTCGAATCGGCACGCACACACACACATATATATATATATATACATTTGCGTGCTATATATATATATATGTGTGTGTGTGTTTATGTTTATGTACATATTATATATCTATTTAATACATACTAGTACATACTTTACTATTCTATTATAACTGCATATATGTACAAATAATATATATATACAGTATACAACTATATATTATATAGATTCATATGCCCATCCAGAAGCACTTAACGACCTGATTTCCCATGATCTTCCTGAGGATCATTGCAGCCAGGCACATAACGAGGAGGTGCGCATTTCCAGCATCCCACCTCGTTATTGTCCAGAGTCTGACCTTGGCTCATGAGGCACCGGCAGGGGCCGACCCTGGTGGATTTCTCAGAGACCCTGGTAGATTTCAAGTGGAAATTGGAACGGAATAGGAATGAGATGAATGGGATGAATTGGATGAATGGGATGAAGAAGGATGAAATGATGTCGATTCATATAGCTTGTAACTTGACATGACCTTTGCCAGGCCATTTTTCGGAAAGGATGACGAGAGTGTACTGAGGGATCTTCTATTGGAGTTCAATGATCTTGTCTACTTCAGTTTTTCTTACCTCCCAATACAAAAACAGACACATGGCTTCTGGCGGGTTGTGCCCCAAATTTTGAACCTTGGCCATGAATTAGGAAGTATCCCCCATGTTCACCCATGTTCAGACAAGGTCACATCGTTCACTGGTGGAATCCACATACTCAAAGTTGTTGATTCATGTTGACTTCCTATTTGGAGGTGTACCCCAAATCATCCAGTCGTCATGAACGAAAATAAATTTAATAACCATTAATAACTTAGTATTGTGTTGATTCCCAATTGGAGGTGTCCTTTTTGTCATGGTACCCCAAAAAAAACATCCAGCTCGGCCATGGAGTTTCCCATGGCCTTCCGACTGGAGAACCCCCATGGACAGCACCCAGCCCGGCCCAGCGCCCAAGCGACAATTGCCTTCATCTTTGTAGACGAATCCTGGATGGATGAAGAGAAGAATCACACCGGGAAACCCCATTGGTTCTTTGGGTTCTTTACCTTGAAATCTAGAAAAAATATGGTGCCAAAAAATGCAAAAAGATCTTCAGGCAATTCTGGAATTGGGATGGATTGGGCATTTCAAGGACTTGGAAGCAGGTATGGGCCCCTTTACAGGCCACAATCGTTCCATGGTTTGAATACTTTTAGATTCTTTGGCATCAAAATGAATTGAAGCCGTGCAGCCCAAGTCCGTAAAAAAAAACAGCTGTTTTAACAACTATAGGGAGACAAAGACAGAAAATACCTCATGAATCTCAGATAGTATGGCAAGCCCAAAGTCCATGAACCATCCCCAATACCATCAGAAATGGAGGTTTACTATTTGGGTTTACCACATCAAGGACACATAAGCAAATGAAAAGACTTGAAACTCAACTGCCAACCAGAATCCTGTCGGCCATTTGTTGGTGCAGGCGCCCGTTTCATTGGAGGTTCCGTAAGCTTCCGCATAGGTTGCATAGGCTGTTGTTGGGGAGTAGTCAGCTGGCACCTGGCTGCAACAATCATCAATGGGAATTTCACATATCAAGTAGTACTGCACATTTAAAGCCATATTTTGGGGGCATATCCCCTGAAATTTGGCCCTGGAAAGAGAGACCTTGCCTGGCATGTGGTTTATCGTTTACTTCATTCTATACATATTACACATAAAGTGACACGTGTTTGGGCATGTGTGAACAAAAACATGTGCACATTTTGATAAAATATACCCTCCGCATCCCTTTGCTGATCAAACTTCAAGCATAGCCATGCAACATCTCAATTTACACATGATTTTCTCCTTAAAGCCTCCAATTAAAATTGATTTTCCATTCCTATATATGTTTGATTACCCGAGGGTAGATATCGAAGTTACACGCATACATATACATATACACATACAGTTTATATATATACACACATATACAGTATATATATATATGTATATAATGCATTATAATGTAATATGTTGATATGCTGACATTCCGGATACATCTGTCAACAAAAAAAACCATCTCCTTGACCGTAGTTGTCCTTTTAATCGTCACCTGCATGGATCTGCTTAAGGCACCCTGCCGTCCCATTGGGCCTGCGAGACCAGAAAGCTCACGGAAACGCCCCAGAGCAGTATCCACAGGATGCCCACGAATGCTTGAACGATCGGCACTCCGATGATGCGAAAGGTATGCGACCTTTTCGGTCAAGATGTGGCCAAAGGGCCCGGGAAGCTAGCAAAGTGTGCAAAGTTGGTAGACGTACCTCCAAAATCTAAATCAATAGCTGTTTGATCGTGACATATATACAGATGTATAATAATATATATATATTATATTTATTTATTTATTTATCGAGCTACTTCATGTGGGTCATAAACCAACATAAATATACATAAACCAATATCTATCACCAGGGGGGCACCACCACTGTTTCTTTTTAAGCGGGCTATGGACAGCCACGGATACCTTCCCTGCAATTTGAAAATTGAACCTAGCAATATATCAGATAAGTCATGATAGATCTGGAATCTGGAAACGATTTTCTTGCGTTGCCAGCCAGTTTAGGAATAACAGTTAAATTTCTCCATCTCCCTCGACTTCAATGTCAGGTCACCCGGGTTCCCTTCAAGACATGCTTCCAATAGGCCAAGTTATCACTTGGCATATCTTAGGATCATGATCTCATTGCTGAGGCTGGAACATGCCAACATGTTGGAAACAACCCACTCTTCAAGCATGTTTTCGACATCCCCAGCACCCAAACAGCTACATCAACCCGCAAAAAACCACAACGTAAAAGGTGGTGCCCCCAAAATTTATGTGTGTTGCTTTATGAGACCCTGAACTAGTTCGACATATCTACCAATACAGTACCCGTATTAAACCTAACAACTATTGGAGTTCTGTGTACCAACTTAGAATGAACCTGACATGGGGAACCACCGCTCGAGCTCCTTGCATGTCGCCCAGGCACACGAAGGTGGCAGCCACCTTGTTCACAGCGATCGCCAGCTGAATGCGACCGAAGAAGCAGAAGACCATCAGGACGTAGACGCCGGCCAGGGACCAAATCACATAGCCTGATGTAGATGGGCAGATTTGCGGCTAGAGATAGATGCTTGGCAAAGATGCACCGAGTTTGAAAAAACATGAGATGAATCTCATGGGTTTTAGGATTTCATGGGTCAGATGGATCCAAATCACACAGGGTTGGAACACTGGAAAACCTATTAGGTGCTATAAATCATCGAATGATTGAGATGTTCATTGCCATACTTTGTCCATATGTCCATAAGGACCAGATCACCTAGCCACAGGCAGGTAACACACATCTGATAAGGTGGCCTAAGTGCCAACCATTTATATTTATATCTGAAATTACTGAGGTTACATCGTCACCACATGTCACCACTACAGTAAATGTGGGTCATAACAGAACTATAGTTGGACAGGCCATACAACACCAACATGTACATGTTGTACAAATGTACCTAGCACTCATGCGATAGCTCACCATATAACTAGACATATATATATATATGCGTGTGTTTTACAATGTATATCTATATGTCATATGCTCACTTGCGTGCCTTTAAATTTCAATGTAGATAAATGTGGACACTTCGTAGTTATAACTGGCGACTAACTGTAGTTTTGTGACCCAGCTATAAAAGGTGCCATGAATAGCCCCCAGCTAACGGACTCATTACCCGGGCTTGCTACCCAGTCAGTTAAAGCGCGGCTGGACACTCCCCCATTTGCAGATGATTTTCACATGGAAACACATGAAAACATATATGAAAAATGATGAAAACCTCCAAATTCTTGGGGGATTTCGAGCCATGTTTGATGACACCAGAGGCTCATTGGGATGATTTTCCGACCCAACATGACCCGCAGAGTTCGAGTCGCTGCAGATTTCCAAGACCTTCCTGACATCTTCGCTGGTCACGGCATAGCCGGCGGAACAAACAGGTTGGATGACCCCCACGGGTGTGCATTCTTCCCACCTGCGATCACGTGGCGGTTTCCGCAGCGGAAAGTGATGTTTGCTGATCAAATCCATGAATTAGTTCAATAAATGTTCAAATCTACCGTAACCCATCATAAACCCAACAAAAATGGTGTTTTTCTTTCCATCATTTTGCAGCGACAAAAATCAGGATACTTCCCTGCTTTAAGCCTTCATGAAGTCCAAAGCCACGGATGACCTGTGTTATTCCAATCCAAACCAATCCCCTAAAACACTCCCTATCTATTGCAAGCTGTCCATCTATCCATCTATGTCATTATGTATCTATCTTCTAATCCAATCTAATCCCATCTTACCAAATCTAATCCATCTCAGCTTTTTGCCGCGCCTTAAGGTCGGATCCGTGGTGAAACACCAGATCGTCGAGGCGCGATTCGTATCGGAGGCCTAGATATTTCGGCGGAATTTTTCGCCGCGGGCCGCGGCCCGGAAGAGATCCGGGATCCTGCCCTGGAAAGATAACATATGGTAATTAACAATCACAAGCCCATATGCTCCATGTATGGAATAGTTACCAACATGTGCCCTAAACATCACCCAAATGTAGGTAAATATACCATACATGGAACATATGGGAAGGTATTAAATATGGCCCAGATTAAATATGTAAAATCCTATTGATAACTATGGCATAACTATGGTAATTGTCCAATACATTAACTGTTGGGGATTAATACTGTTGGCACTCATATTTATATGTAATCCAGCTATCCATCTTACTATGGTAAATAATAAGTATGTTTAATATTGTTTAATATGGTTTAATATCCATAGTAAAAAAAATGTTATTGTCATCAGTGTAATTATGTTTTTATTTTATCATTATATTGTATATATGTGTGTATAGAACATGATAAAGAAACAAATCCAGATTAGGGCGTGATTAAGAATGAATATATGAGAATCTGATTATATGTATATATATATATATAACCAAAAAAAAGATCATCTTCCAATGGTTATCATTAATTGTCAATATCATATCATTGTAAATCAAAACATGGTTGATAATTGATACTAACTATGTGCTTCATAGTAAGCAATATTAGATATTACCCACCTGGTCATGTTCCAGATGAATATTACCCTTGCTTATAACTATGGAAATTGAATACGATGTTGAATATTACCCAAATTGAATATGAACATTAACATATAGAACTTAATATTGCCCAAATGAAACAATAATGTTAATATTAAAAACAACTAAATAATGCAATGTGGAACAAGTTTAATAACATGGAACATTAAATCTGTAGATATGGCGAAATAGGTTAAAATAGATCATCTTCCATTGCTACTATTAATTGGCATATGAAATTCAAATGGATATCTAGCGTTGGTCAATGATATAGATGGACATCCAGAAATGCGGATCATCAATATGGCAAATCAGTCAAACATATTGCGACAACTATTGACAATATTGATAAAATACTACACGGATGGTGAATGTGAATTACACATGGTGTATTTTGGAGTCTTCTTCATTATCGTAAATATAAATTCACAAACATTAACAAGCGAAAACAAATTGAACTTAAATATGATGGTCAACTAAAACTAGATTACCCATGTCGAAGCCCCACGGAAGAACAACAAACAACAACTCTCATGTGAATAATGTGGTTGGTAAACTTTGAGTAGCTCCTTAGCATAGGGAATATGGATGCCTCCTCCCTTCACAGCTTTTTCCTCACCAGCAAAGCAAGTGGCCAAGTAGGGGTTTCGGCAATAGTTGTTGGCGCCAACCAGGTTGGAATAGGTGGTCGATGTGTAGGATGCCGCTACCCCTGATCCCCAGGTCTCGCAAGCATAGCCATTCTTGGTGCGATATTGAACGCCTGCAGGGCTGCCACTGGCGGCCAAGGGGTATCTGAAAAGTATGGAAAAAAACAGCAGGATCCAATGGTTGTTCGTGATTTTCACCCTTGAAACTTGAAACTGTTATTTGGGGTAGAGGCCTTTTTCAGACACATCAACATTGTTATAAACCCATGCCACGCGATGCCACCTTTGATCTCTTTGGAATTCAGAAATGCTTTGGAGGGACTACGCGCCGAATCACGTTGGATCCAGAACTGTTATGAGTTGCATCCGTTTTCCCAAAGCCTTTGGGCATACGACGTATGCCTTCAATATACCTATTCAAAAGGGGCAGTGACACCAACATGTTGGTACTTCTGATACTTCTCATTTTCATAGCTCTTCAAATAGGGACTTTGAAGGTTTGGGGACGAAAAGGGGGTGAACTAAAAAACCTGGGCTAGCCCGATGGGATTTCACCAACGCCTGTGTACGTGGATCCATCTCCAGTCAGTTCTTCACTCGAGACCTCTGGCACTGCGAAAGCACCCTCTGGTAATGACGAACGTAGCTATTGAAAATTGCCATAGAAAGTTCGTTGATTTACCCAGCTATAAAATGGTGATGTCCCAGTTCGCTGTGTTAGTTTACCAGAGGGTAATGCACGTAAATGCTCCTTTCAATTTCACCGTTTTGTTGTTGGATTTATGTTCAAAACGGTTTAAACGGTTTGTTTCGGTCGGAAATCGCCGAAAACAAATCACGTCTTCAGATTCGTCTTTCAAATTCTCCTCAAAGCAGGTTGTTTTCCTCAACGGGGTGCTGGGTTTCAAATCACGTCCTCAAGGGGATCATGGCGACATAAAAGCAGCATCGAAAACAAGAAATCTGACGATAAACAAGCGAGCAATCATTTGGGGACCCACATCCATGCGTTTAATGGGGCCCCCTTTTGATAGCGTTCAGTTGAGATATAAGTGGCTGAATTCTATGGTTTATGATAGATGTAACTATATAGTAAATGGGGTTCATAAACCGACCTATAACTGGCGGGCACCATCCTGTGGCGTTCATTGGCCTGCCACCTGAAACCCAAAGATATGAAAGTCATTTGCGGCTTCAGGATATGCAGAGAATGTTTTAAACCACTAACCAGGTAGACAGTCAAATCACCTTCAGAGATTCAAAGAAAGTCAGTGGTTTGACAACTCTATCTCCGTCTGCAAAACCTGGGTGTGCCCTGCAGCTAGACCAATCTGCTCACGGTTTGAGATAAATCCCCGTGACAACGGGGTCAGTTTCTATGTAGTATTGGCTATTGGTAAAATGTCACAATAGTGGACTACCAAAGTTTTGCTGCATGACTATTACCACGATGTACAAATACATGCACATATGTATGCAGATGTATTTCTATACATGTATACTGCATATACATATAAATAATGTATAAATGAGTGCGTATGTGTCTGCGTGTCACTGTGCGTGTGCCCATATGTGAGTCCATATGGCTATACATCCAATACATGAGTAGACTCCCATGATACTTACATCCCTACATGAATGCAACTAGACTATATCATCTATATCATATATTGCTGCACGTATTCATGGCACGTAAAACAATCAAACTACCCTCTGGTAAACTAACATAGCTATTGAAAATGGCCATTTATAGTTGATTTACCCATTAAAAATGGTGATTTTTCATAGTTATGTTAGTTTACCAGAGGGTACATATTGATTTGTGGATTCACCTCCTGAAAACTATTCGTCAATCACCTGACCATCCCATTGTCAACATGGCAAATCAAAACCACTGTCGTCGACAGTCCACCAGCAAAAACGCTCGCTGTGGAACATCCCGTGTTATATGCATATGCTGTGGAACATCTACGTGTCTATTTGTGTATATATATATATATATATATTTATGTGTGTGTATGTATGTGTATATGTATATATATATATATTATATATATTATATATATATATATATATTATATATATATACCCTATGGTGTGAATTTACCAGATGGCAGTGGGTTCATCCCACTTACCCACTTACTAAGTAGCTTATATCACTGGTTGCAAGTGGGATAAGCAGGGTTCATCCACTTATAACTATGGTGAAGTAACCTACTTAGTCAGTGGGTTGAGCCACCAAGTAATGTTTACCGTCAGTTGCATATGGAGGTTTCCTAAAATGTGGGTACCCCCGAATCATCTATTCTAATACGCTGTTCTTAAACCATCCAGCTATTGGGGATCCCCCATTTATGGAAACCCCCATCTGGATCAATAATAGGACTGGGGTAGATTAGGGGAATCATGTTTAAATCATCGTTTTAATGGCCTTCAGATCGTTTCAGCTCGGTGAATGATGTTCTATATAATCGATCCTTGATATTTACCCATTAAAAATAGTGACTTTCCATAATTACAATGTGGGCCCTAGATAGCTAAGTTGGTGCCAATAACTCCAATAACTATGGTTTATGATATTTGCAACTACCCTCTGGTTATTTAACATAGCCATGGGAAATGGCCCATTTATAGATGGTTTATAGATGGTTTAATATGTTTTAATTACCTATTAAAAATGGTGATGTTCCATGGCTATGTTAGTCATAACCAGATGGTATGATATTTGCACATCACTGGTTATTAACTGGTTGGGATACAATGGGTTGGGATGCGCTATAAATTGTTTTAATACCAACATATACCTTAAATAACCAGATGGTAGAAACCAGATGTTTTCATTGGGGTCTACCAACAAACATCACTGGGGCCCACATGCCGCACGACATCATCGACATCCCCATGAGATCCCCGTCGTTCGCCTGGCCGGTGACGGCATTGGTGGTCGCGACCTCCACCGTCACCGTGACGGCCACGGCCACCTGCCTGGTGCAACAGAGGATTTTTGGGAAAAACCTACGAACCTATGGGTTTTTAAGGAACCCCTTAGAGAAAAGCATGGGTTTTTCGTGGTTTTTGCCATTAAATCATGGATTTTGGTTTTATCATGTTTTATCATCATTAAATTGTAATGCCTTCCCCCTAATATTAAACATCCCCAAACGAAACCATTTGCACATAATTGGGATTTAAGCGCTTACGCGCGACAGCCGGCCAGGGGCCCAACTATGCGGGCCCATTTTGTGGCTATGTTGGACTATGTTGGCCTATGTTGGCCTATCTTGCGGGCAATGTGGGCCAATGTTGTGGCTATGTTGGCCTATGTTGGCCTCATGTTGATTCATGTTGAGCCAAAAGATCCGAAAAATGGGAACAGCAAAAAAACACTATAAAACGCAGGCTATTATGATGGTCGGCGGCCTATCTTGGGGCTATGTTGGCCCATCTTGGGGCTATGTTGGCCTATCTTGAGGGCAATGTGGGCCCATCTTCGGGCTATGTTGGTCCATCTCGGGGCTATGTTGGCCCATCTTGGGGCTATGTTGGCCCATCTTGGGGCTATGTTGGCCCATCTTGGGGCTATGTTGGCCCATCTTGGGGGCTATGTTGGCCCATCTTGAGGCCTATGTTGGCCCGTGTTGACCCATCTTGAGCCACAAGCTCCGAAAAATTGCAAAAAATGGGAAGAGCACAAAACACCGTAAAACGCGGGACTTTTTGGCGGGGGGGAGAGGTCGGCAGGGGCGGCGGCCCCTCTCTCCTACGGAGAGGAGAGAAACGCCTTCGGCAAGGACACGGCCAGGGGGCCCCTGGCCGGATTATTTCGGGGGTGTTTAATTAGGGGGAATGGTTTCAGTTTCCGGTCAATTGAAACCCCTTTCTTTCAAATTTAACAACCTTTTTTGGGGGTTTTCCGTTGTCAATGTTCCCAACAACACCAATCCAACGACTGAGGAAATTTCTGCCGAAATTCCGAAATTTGGGAAAATACCTGCGCAACATCTGAGAATCAAACACGACTTAGTCCGCCTTTCGTCCCAAAACGAGGTCTTACAGTTGTTTTTTTGTTGACAATAAACATGTGGTATTCATTAGATGTGTCGTAATTCTTAAATGTAGTATTCAATGATGTTTACGTACTTGTGCAGTTCACATTCTATGTTCAATATACTATCATTCGTAATTGTATGTTTTCCAGCATGTTCCCTTTAAGGTCAACATATATCAACCCATGTGATCAATGTGATATAAATTAAAATTAACATATATATATATATATATACCCATCATCAATACCAGATTTATAAATATCAACCCATAGTTCCCTTGTAGTTTTCCATTGGTTGAAGAGTTGGTCAGGCACCAGGGGCTCTGAGGTTCCAGGCTGACCAGTCTCAAAAATGCTGACACCTGGCGTCACAAAAACGTGTCATCAACGCTGCCACCGACCATGACTCGGGATGTCCATGAAAGAAGGGATTTTGGGGGTGGTGGATTACATGGGTTTACCAAAACTATGTGTGTATATATATATATGTGTGTGTGTGCGTAGATGTTTGCAAACTTATAGGATAGGAAGACTGATTGCCTGAGTGGATAGATTAGATGCATAAGACAGATATACAGGCATAGAGAAATTATAGATAAACATATAGATAGAAAAATGTAGAGATGGAGATATGACTCCTAGATTTAACCCCGAATCTGTATCCCAGGAAGCAACTGGCCCGACTGGTGAACTAGCTGCTTAAAAATAGGACATGGGTCAGTTCCCCTGAGCCCGCCCTGAGGATCATGGCTGGAAAAACCCCAAAGCTCCATTTCTAGGGGGTTTTCCAGCAATAAGCAACCTTTGAAGAGGCTAAATCCGCCAGATCTTCTAAAATCATCCCAGGAATAGATCATAATATATCCCTATTCAGCCTTCTAAAAAAATATCCCAGGAATATATCCCTTCTAAAATCATATAAAAAACTACCATGAAAAACCCAGCTTGGCAACCGCTACTACGCCGCAAAACGCCGCTTCCCGGGCTAGCCGATTCCAAAGATCTCCACCTGCGCATTGGAAGCTCTTGATGTAACAGGCCGCGCCCCCCAGCAACAGGGATAGCAACACCAAGAGGACGGCACACCTTGCAGGAACCATAAAGAGCCACGGAAATCCATGGGTTTTGAGTTCGAACATCATCAAACATCGGTGTCAATTAAAGGTGGTGGATTTTCTTGATGCATTTGTTTTTTTGGGTTTGTTAGTGGGTAAGATTGGGTAAGTGGGTAAAACTACGGAAATCAAAGATGGAACATATTTCTCAACTGCGTCGTTCCAAAGCTGTATCCGAAACATGACAAAACAACATATATTGTGGGGCTAGGAGGTTCAAACCTTTGGAAAGCCAACTTCTTTTACGGGTATCGGTCTTGCGTGTTTTTCCGACACACTTCTTCAAGGTTCCATTATATATTTTATTTTATACCAGGGGTTTATGACCATTGATATCCCCTGCAACCACTGCACAAAGGATTTGGGCTACAGTATAGAACCAAGAAAAAATATAGAACCCTATTTCCAGGATGCTAGTCTGATGTTTTTTTCCCAGAAAAACTCCAGCTGTTCCGCATCTTTTGGGGTTGCACATCTATCCACCAAGGTGCCAAACGCACGGACCAATCAGAAACCGCAGGAGGACGATGTAGATAAATCCTGATGGCATGTGGAAGCTGCAAGTGAAGCCAACCACATAGGTATAAAATGTTATAAGTATTTAAATTTAAAAGGTATAAACATGTTATACCTATGTGGTTGGTAACTGGTAACTGGTAGGAACCATGATTTTATACCTATGGAACCATTGGTATAACATGTTATAAACCATAGAAAATGGTGGTACCTGGTAGGAACCATGATTGCGTTGTTCAGCCGACGAACGCTTTTCTCCGCTGGTTGAAATCACCAAGCCAGATATCACCACGAATTTGAAAGCGTTCACCAGCCGAAATGATACATCATAAGGATATCAGATTATATTAATAAGGATATTGGGATATATATATATAATATTTTATAATGAGATGTATATATAATGATCTAAGGATATTGGGATGTATAATGATCTGATGATATTGCTTTATATTGCTTTGGGATGTCCCTTAAAAACTGTTTAGTAAACGATTTTGCTTCCTGGCACGTCCAGAAAAGAAACAAATTGCTGCCTGGCACGTCCCAGAAACAAAGAAACAAAGTTCAGTCGCGACACCGATGACGAAGCACAGCAATGCAACGATGATGAAGGCATCAATGGATTTCTCGAACTCTCCCAGCAGCGTGCCCAAGGATTCCTCGGGACAGCTGGAAACGAGCTCAGATCCACGGCCTGATGGCGATCCAGCAGTCAACAAAAGCGCAAAATCACCATTCTTTAGTAGGTCCATGTTCTCCTTAAACACCGAAATCCATCAAAATAAGTAAACATATGTAAATAGCCTATATAATAATATACGCTAATGGGATGTAGTGGGCCATTTTGCAGTTCGCAAAGTGAACTTTTTGCGAAGGATTTTGCCAAGCCGATGCCAAGCAGCGCTTTCGGTGAAAGATTGGACCGCCAGGCTTTCCTGGGTCCATGGATGGGAACGTTTTTAAAACGGTCAACTGCTCCAAAAGACGTGGAAAACCGGAAAAGCCATAGGGGAATACCTATAGGTTTGTTTTTGGGGATCTACCAATTGGCTAGTTTCATCTATTTTCATCTATTTTCATCTATTTTCCACATCTGAGTTTACAGGATGGCCATCAACCATGATCTGGCTGGACAATCCCTGTTTGGGAAAATCATTGAACTATGGCTGCGGGAATTCCCCATAAAAATGATGTGGACCCATACTTGAACGGGATACAAATAAACCTGCATCCATGTTGCTTTTGATAACAGTGAATCAAAACCAAATTCAAGGCCAAATTCAAAGTCCCACCTAATATTGGTTTGCATTTATTGTGAGCCCGTTTGAGGTTGTCCAGATCTGTGATTAAAAAATACGCAGACCCTCCTGCACATTTAAACTATTTGCATGTGTACATACACTAATAGGTATTCATGTGTATATACCTCATATATGTCCGGGCAAATTTCCTAATAATTCACTAACCTGAAATATTGGGCCAGCTATGGGGATGATTCCCCATTGAAAAAAAAAACATGATTCCATGGTTCGGGAGAACAGTGAGGCCGTTATATATTTGCCCAGATATTGTCCCGTCATATCCCATTAAGTTCCCATGATACTGCCATTTATGTTTGTTAAATCACCATTTTTCCCATGGTTTCCTATGGGTTTCATGTGTATATACCTAATATGTGTACCTCATGGAGGTTGGCTCTTCATTGTCCGTCAGCCTTGCACATGCTCTGGACTGTGCAATCCTAGCGGAAATTATATATATATATACTTATAGTAATATCAAAACATATCATATCATATCATATCAAATCAATCAATCAATCTATCTATCTATATGCACCTGCTTTGCCTGGGCATCCAATGGTTTGCCCTACAGCATAAATGAAGAATAATGGCGTGGCGTGACCAAGGGACTCCCTTAAGGAGCAAGAATGGTCAAACTATGGGAAAGGGTTCGGTGTCGCAGTTCTTTCTTAGAAAGAGGGAAAAGCTGCACCCACGAACCACAAGGGCAATGCTTAAAGACACTATTGACGGCTTCACTGTTGGCAAAGACGAGTGCCCAGTCAGATGCGGTTGCGAAAGCGATCTGTATGACAAAGGGTTGGTATATCATTGCCAAATATCGAAGGCAGCATGCCATTCCCGAAGTGAAGGTGGTGAGTTTGGAGTTCTGGTCAGAAAAGTGGCTCCAGGAGCACATCCCATCCGTTTCGTCGAGCCAGGTGACTGCAAGCCGCCATCTGTTGTCTGCAACGTTGGTCAGTTGAACAACAATTGTGTGTACCCATGGGACGTGTGCTCGTAGAAGCATGTCCGGCGATTCCCACGGACTGCATTGCAAAAACTCCACGTTGCAGCGAGTGGAGGGTTGAAACCATTGAACGAAGGCTGGCTCAAGGGTTTTCCAAGATTCACGATCCAAAGCAGTGTTGAGAAAGTCACCTTCCAGCTCATGTGATGTCCAGAACTTGTGGAACAATGCATGCAGTGTCTTCCATGGGCCAGGTCTGGCTAACCCATGCGCATGAGTTGAGGCGAAAAGGCCCATCATCACTCGCGCCGGCTGCGACGGATGAGATGTTTGACGACAGATATGCCCCGTAAAGGTCCACAAGCGCCTAAGGAGCTTGGCACACCAATTGCCTGCGGGAGCGACATGAAGCAACCATCTTTTGACCACATGGCGCCTGAGGCGAACAAGTTGCACCGCTGTATCATAGCTGAGATCAGGAATGAAGAGCCCCAGCGCATCTGCAAAGACCGTGGTTTGGAGTGTTTGAATGCTGTTGAGTACTGCACTGTATGGGTAAAGGACGGGAGATAGCCACAGAAATACAGAACCAACATGTTTTGTCAGAAGAGTATCTGTTTGGGACGGGTTTGTCCACCAGCGTCTCCCCAAAATGCATCTGAGGCTACCCCATGCAGCATGGACTTTCTGAGCTACTTGTTGGCATAGCGTTTCCACTGACACCTGGTAGCCAAAAGGGCGGTTGAGGTAGGACGTTGTCTCGCTCCATTGAAACTCGCGGAGAAGTGGGCTTGTGCATTCTGTGGCGGCAGCACGTAGCAGCACTGCATCGACAATGACACAGCTCTTGCTAAAGTTGACCTTCATGCCAATGGAGTTCAGCATGTCCAAGAAGGAGGGCATCAGGGCGCAGGCTTGTCTCCAATTCTTAAAGCAGAGCATGATGTCGTCCACATACAGCAGAAGCCACAAGGGGTCAAAAGGAGCCCGGTATCCCAAACGCTCCCATTTTGTCACCAGTTTTGCCAAGAAGTAGTCCAACGTACGAGCAAAGAGACCAGCAGAGTGTGATCCACCTTGAGGTGTTTCAGCGGTGCTGCGGAGCTGCCATTCTTCTTGCAAGAACTGGAAGTCGAGAGTTTGACTGAGCAGAAGTTGCAGTAGCCGTTTTGCTTCCCACGCCGCCGATGGTGGTAAGGAAGCCAAAAATATGCACCTGCTTGTGTATATAAATATATTCTATATCCTAAAAATACCTGGGGAAACTTCTTCCACCAGCCACCAGCCACCAGCCAGCCACATGGCTTTCGAGGCGCAAAGGTCTCAGCCGCGGAGCTGCCAACCGCTGAGATCACATCACTGGACATCTTGAAGCTGCAATAATCTCAGCCGGTCCCACATCGGCAGCCCATAGGTCCCCCACTAGAACGACGTGGTTCCCATCGTGACACCCCCGTTATTTTGGCGGTTCATCGGTGGTTTTTTAAATGGAGAATCATCATGATGACGGCGAAGGGGATAGAATATAAATAAAATCTAATTTATAGATGACGAGGAACGACCAAAAAAAGGATCAAACACAAGAAAAGAAGAAGCAGCGCAGTCAAAGAGCCAGAGTTTTGCCAAGAGGCTTAAGGATGCTGCGGAGAATTCGACACCAGGCATTGGGATGCACTTGTTCTCCGAATAAGGGCAAAGCCTTGGAACTATTCCCCTGATGGGTTGAAGCCAACTGTCATAGCTAGAGATCAGCGAAATCCCGCCAAGTGGCGACAATGGCAGAGCCGTGAAGGTGAATTGATCGTTGATCGTGGTCTGCAGGGCACCGGAGGATCACCCCACGGATCGTAACTGGGTAACTGGGCTTATAATCCATTTACAGATGGGATAACCCACTTAGGTGCTTAGGGGACTTACTAACGAAGTGGGATGATCCCCCAGGGAAGCATTCGGAACCATGGGGAGGGAACATCCCACAAGTGCCTAAACCCGTCCCAGTCCAAAAAATAGAATGATCCAAATGGTGTTTTGGAACCGTGCTTGAAGGGCAAACACACGATGGGGATCTCATCACTAGAAATGGAAGAGTAGTACCTGGCGCCTAACACCCCAATCGTGGTAGTCCAGCTGGTTTCCAGTGATGAGATAGATTCAACCTACATCTGCGTACCATGGGCCCGATCCCGGAGATTGATTTATGGCATTTTATGGCAACTCTCCATCACTGTCGGGTTGGTTGTTTCAATCCAAACCCCAAATTTTGAAAGTTGGAATCATAGCACGGCATGGTTTGAAACCAAACAGTCATGGTCGGCCCCAGATGATTGGAGGATCCAACCAAGCCGGCAACATCTCCGAAAACATCCAAAGAAACTCTGGTAGCACATGGTAGCATTCATGAATTTCGTAGCCAACTGAGTTGTAACATAGTTGTAACTATGAAACGGTAACATGTTGCCCATACGGCTGTCGGCCCATCAGGCTCTCCTGCAAGGATCCACTGGTCTTCAGCAAATCCTTAGGAATTTAAGGCTCCGCCACAAGTGATTTCATACAAACATGGGCAATACCTCAGCCATGCTTCACACACACATATGTATATATAATATTATATAATATAACTTAATATAACATAAAAACATCATAATATAATAGTGTATATATATATATTGATTTACATATAGATATAAGTTTACACATGTGTGTGTGAGGAAAAAACACAAATCTGATAATATATAACTGGGCAACATTGTTATAGTTATCATGATATTATCACATCACAGCCACATGTAAAGCAACATGGGGCAAGGATCCCAGTAGGTCTTCAAGGGGTTGTCTTCGGCCATTTCATAGGTCCAGGTTCTTGGGGTCGTGCTACCTCGGCACATCAAGGATCCAGTTGCGACAATGACCAGAAGATATTTGGGACATCTCTACCACAATATAACTGGTTGGTGGTTGACCTACCCCCATCTATAAATGGATGATATGGATGGTTTATAGTGGGAAATACCATTAAAATATGGATGATGACTGGGATATAACTGGTTGGTGGTATACCTACCCCTCTGAAAAATCTTAGAGTGAAAGTCAGTTGGGATTATTCTTCCCAACTGAATGGAAACATAAAACATGTTCCAAACCACCAACCAGTGTATATATATATATATATGCAGATTATATTCATTAATATTGGATAATTTAAGAGTGAAATTAACATATCCGAATATGTGTTCTTCATTTTTTTGCGGTAATATTTGACATCTCTATTGATTCATATTCTTGTTTCATTAAATCATCAACCAAGAGGGGCTTTGAACACTGCTCAAATGTAGTTGGACGATTGCTTTCCTTTCAGACATGGTCCTGTTTTTTTTGAACTCTTGCTGCTAGATTTGAGAGCTGAATAAGGGAACACGTGGGGGTTAGGGGGTGTCATGTGCATGTGCCCCGGAATATAATTAAGAACAGTACTCATCGAACAACAAATCCTCAAGGCATCCCGCTAGCCCAGAACATCCAGAACTTTGTTCAGTCGAAGCACTGTTGGATGTATCGAAGTTGGTGTTGCAATCGGGCAAACACACTAAGTTGAAATACCTCAGCGGAACGCACCACGTCCGAGCCACTGCCGATCCACACGGGAGTTTTGGAAAACCATGCTGCTAAGACCCTTGTATATGACCCATGGTTTCAAAAATCATTGTCCACATTGGTAGAAAGTATACCAACAGATGACAAAATGGTACACATCGGAAAATCGGAGTTTTTTTCCGACATCAAACCTCAAAAAAGCTCAGTTGTTGTTCAACATCCCAAAACCAACATGAGAAACTCACTGAAAAGTCTTCCTTAAAAGCCATGGCTTAAACATTGGCAAACCAGATCCACTGGAGGAACAACGTTTGGATATGATGGGACGCCGCCCAAACCGTTGCGACGAGAATTCATCAGACCATCAAAACTCGTCTACGACGAATTGAACCGCTGTTTGTGATCGAATGTCAATTTCATAGCATTTTGATACCTCATGATACCTCATGATACCTCATGATACCTCTAACTCTGACATCAACTCTGTTAATTTGACAATTCAAATCCCATGTCAGCGGAAAAACTGTGGAAAAACCCATGGCCGTCGCCAGCTTTTTTTCGCCCGACTTCCGCGTCGTGTCCAGGGACTTGGTGGCCTCACTCCACATGGTGGTGAAGAAGTCTCCGTTGCTGCCCGATGGACTGAATAAACTCGAGGGACTTACGGCGCCACGTATTTCCTGCATCTTGCCTGCGACGAAGGTCGAACTGCTGGTTGAAAACGCCCCCTATGAGGGGCATTACTGTGAATAAGTTACATGATGAGGTTTGATTAAGGGGATGATTGACCGCCATCAGGCCTTTTATATATATATATATAGTAATAATAATGATAATAATAAGAATAATAATAATTAATGTAGAGTAGAGATAGATATTTCCAACACAGCCTCTATTTCGGGGGCTACTTCTCTTGGGAGTCTAACTGGCCCCGCCTGTCACAGTGCTCTGCAAATCAGTCACGCTTGAAACGTCACCTAAGACACAGCACCCTACATCTACTCGGAGCCTCTACTGGAGATCAAGGTTCATCTCAATGGTATGGGGGGGTTCACATATGAATTTCACATCCAAAGAATCATTGAAAATACATGAACATACGGGTTTTATATGGTTTTATATGGTTTTCTGTTGTAAATTCTTCCGACATACTTTAACATCAACCACCACTGCGAGAAAAGTCTGCCACATCAGGCGGTCCAAGATGATCCAACCACATCGGACGATTTTCCTTGACCAAACATCATTGGACACCTCTAGTACCATTGTTTACCCTCTTTATGCAATTTACCAACCAAAGCTTCCCTCAAAAAAACATTAAACAAACACGATATAAACATCCATGAAAGGGGGTCGAGAAGGCACAGAACATGTTTCCTTGTTTTTGACTTTTTGTTAGCTGTGTCTTTACAGATGGTCTTAGATTGTCGTGGATTTCTTTATATAGATTGTTCTCCGGCCTGGATTCATCTGGATTCAAATCTTAAAAATTTGCATAAAGAATGGGTTCAAGTTTCAACCAAGAGGTATGCAAAGCAAAGGCTCGCAGGAAAACACTTCCTGCCCCCCAAAAAAACTCGAAAATTTCCAGACCCGATTCGACTCGGATATGTTTTTCCTATCCGGAGACATGTTTGAAACCCGTTGAAACCTGACAACAGCCATGACAGTGACGAGGGACTGAATTGATAGCTGCTGCGGCAAGAATCGCATGGGACTTTGCAACATGCGCATAAATAGGCATCCTGGCGCCCGGCGGCCCGCGCTGAGGATAGACAACAACACTTCGACAGTGAAACGTTTGAAGCGAATGCCCTTGTCCTGCCTCACGTTTTTGGGTCCTTTGCTGATTTTTGGATGCATCATGATGCATCATGATGCATCATGATGCATTGCTTATGAATTTGTCATAATTTGTCTCAGCCGTTTCTTTGTATGTTGAGGTACCATGCTTTACAATAGTCATAATTAGTTATTATGATAGTATGTAAATATATATATATATAAATACTGTGTATATATTATATTTATATATATGTGTGTGTGTGTGTGTCAGTTGTTTTCCCTGTATCTTCTGCCTTTTTTGCTCCCAGATCTCCCGGGTCTGATCTGAAATTCCCATGATGAATTTCGAAGGCGCACTGGCCAGGAAGCCTATGGTTTTTGGCTTTTTTGGTCCCCAAAACATGTTAAAAAAACATACCTCCAGCCGATGTTCTGAATGTGGCAAAACCGGTTTGATAACTACCAAAAATAGGCTGCTTTGAAGATGATGTGTTCCTATGTCACTGAGTGTTTTGTTAATGGATTTTGCTATCTTTTACCATGTGTTTTTGTTAAATGTTTTTCTGATTGGCACCACCATTTGGAACACATTTCAAGGGCTATCCAGTTCCTCTCACGGGTCCCACGGTCATATGACGCCGTTGTCAAACCCAAGGTCTGGATGACACTGTCCCCCGCTGTGGAGCACAAGAGCTGTTTAACCTAGAGCCGAGATGGATCGATTAACCTAAATTCAAAGTATAAAGCCTGTTAAAAACCTGTTAAAGCCCTGTTAAAACCCTTATTGTAGTATATTGTAGTTATTTTTTATGGTTGGAAATGGGTTTGTGGAGGGCCATAACTGTAGGTGTCAACAAGAAATAGCAAGAAACATTACCCATGCTCAAATAAGGATCTTCATCAGAAATGAAAGGAACATGATGAGTGACAACCAAGAAAGATGAGGATCTTTAACCCAAAAAATACTGGGATGTCACCAACAAATTAATGAAATAGACAATGGCATCGCTGGCAGTTCTGGGTGTGGATAAAACTGTGGAAGGCAGAGCTGCCACTTTTGAGACCGTTTTTTGAGTAGCGGACTGCATCTCCATGATTGGGTGCTACATCATTAGTGTGATGAGTATCCTCCGGTAATTTAACTTAGCTATTGAAAATGACCATAGAAATAGTGGATTTACCCATTGAAAATGGTGATTTTCCATAGTTATGTAAACGTTTACCAGAGGGTATCCCCAAGATGAGCTAATAGCTGCCATAGCTCAACATGCATAGCTCAATATCCCATCACGCCATCGGATTTTTTGGAACCATGTCACGACCAAATCAGTGGTCGCAGTTGCGTTCCTTGGTCGAGACGATCGTGGCGGCTGACTCAAGGCTGTCCAGGCCATGGAACTTCAGATCAATGTGTCGCCCTGTCTGACAAGCAACTTACAGATAAAAAATGTCCGTGCACGACATAGTTGCATGACTATATATATATATATGCATATTATATATATATATATACATATTATATACACATAATATACATATATATATATATACATATATATATATATATGTAAATAAACACATAAATAAAGCAATATTAACATATAGCTTAGCGATGCTTAGCCCATATATGAATAGTACATCATTAGTCGTCAAATTCATGTTGAACATACAAACATAATTATATAAAGATATTATATATAATCTTAGATACTTCAATACAGACATAATTAATACAAACATAATCTTATATAATTAACAGAATCAATACACACATAATTCAAGAATAATTCATATGTTCCAAACCACCAACCTGTATATAATCCATTATGTTGCCATTATATTACCATTATTATTTCACATACCCTCTGGTAAACTAATGTAATAGTTAACCACCAACCAGTATATAATAGATAGCTGGCTTTAAGCCACATCTTTGTAGATCAATTCCGAAAATCGCACACGCTCCAACTCAGATCGATCCAGGCCCAGCTTCATCGTAAAGGACAGGTATGGAAAGTTCAAGGTGTTGGGACCCGAGTTCCAATTGGTCTCCTGGCAGTCGATGGAGAAACTCCAGCAGAATATACTAGATTCTTCCCTTTCAAAGCTACTAAAACCTAGATTTTAAACCTAGATTTAAGTCCCCATTGTAGTACATATTCCCATGATATTTATAGAATTTTCCCGAAGCTTCGTATCACGTGGGGATTGTCCATTACGCTGGAATTTGCCGGAGGGTAACTGGTTGATCGATGATGCATAAACCATCCGAAGTGGTTCTTATGTGCTGGGTGCCATTTGCAATCGCACCTCACTTTTTTGGGCAACCAGCCTTTTCTTCGCAGGGGCTATCCTGGTAAAAATGATTAATACAAACTGAGAGTTTCCATTTCTATAAATCGCTGCTAACACAGGAGCCAAAAATTGCAACTTCGAATCTTGCGGGTTTTATGTTGCTAAGGTAAATCCCACAATTTCCAAGAAACCCTTTGCCCCTCCCAGGGGAGGAAAAAAAAACGAAAAAATGTTCCGAAAGTTGTTCTCCAAGTTCTTTCCGAGATCTTTTAGCTCAAAAACATCCAAAGAATAACTCTCTGGTAATTTGTTGCAGCTTGCTATGGTTAAAACTAGCTTTGTCAACTGGAGGCTATATCCCATGAACTCTCATATAATCACCATAACATCCCATCAAATCCCAAAAACATCCACCATGTTTTTCACGATTCCCGGCCGAGTCGCCACCCCACAGTAGGCGCCACTGTAGTCCCGCGGCAGGTAGAGCTTGGCCGGATTTCCATCCGCGAAGCCCATGAAGGTGACCACTAAATAGGCCAACCATGCCTTGAGGGCCCCTTGGCCGACATGGGCCGACTTTGGGCTTTCAAGTTGTCATAGGGAAATCATCCTGCAAATCATAGGGGGGTCTGGTGAAATCTTGAACTTGATGCTTGAAAAAAGTTAAAGCTAGGCAATCAACTAGCGTTTTTTCCCCCATAGATCCAGTTGGGGCCATAGATTTCACAATGTAAAATTGGAGATGTTGAAACCAAAGAAATGTAGTGGACATATAGTAAAAATAATCATTCACATGCATCCAAATACCTGCATCTAAACCAAATATGGTATGGTATTGTGTTGTAGTAAAGCCGCAAACAGATCCCGAAATGTATGCAACCAGGATGGTAGCTCGATGCCACCGATTTCCAAGAGAACAGGCACTTTTCCACCACCTCATTGATGCGCATGAAAAATGCTTGGAAGGTGGTATTGATGTCTGGAGGTAGTTGCAAGTTGCATGCAGGGTTGTAGAAATAACTGTCATAAAGTCATATACCCTATGGTTATTTAACATAGCTATTGAAAATGGCCATTTATAGTGGATTTACCCATTAAAAATGGTGATTTTCCATAGTTATGTTAGTTTACCAGAGGGTATATAGGCTGTTCAAAAGCATCTTTCAGAGCAGCATGTTCAAAAGCTAGATCTAAGTTGCCACCAAGAGGAACGGCAAGCACCACAAATCTGTGCAGTAACCTCGGAAATTCAACACAAATCCATGACGAGTTTCATCTCAAGGGCATCCTCTGGTAATCACACAATGGGAAATCACCAAATCTCATAGATTTACCCTCTGCTAATCAAACATGGCAGTGGAAAGTCCATCATTTACAGGTGACTTTCCAATGAAAAAACCTCCTTCTATATAGGATTCCAATTGCCACGTTTGATTACCGCAGGATAAAAAAAAAAAAACTACAAATTTCATAGGCACATTATTGATTGATTATACCTCATGATCCACTAAGTGGAACTATAATGATATGATTATTGATTAATGAATATTAATGATTATTCTCCATAAATGCGGTAACCCCAGCTTCAATAATGGTTTTTCACCACCAAAAAAACCGTTGCCAAGAGATCCAAGAGTCGATTTGCCACAGGTCCATTGGATAAGTCGTTGTCACCTCCTGGTGACATTTTTCGGGCTGGAAAAACGGCAACTCTTTTTCGGGTCTTGGAAGGTTTGAGACCACTTGTCACAGATGCCAAACTATGTATAATTTGTATAATGTTAAGCCAATTTTCTGGGACATGTGCATCCAATTGAAAGAATTTAATGGAATTCGTATGTTGACATCCATGACCTCCACCCCTTCTCGTGCCGAAGTCTGAGAAGTGGCTGGAACCAAAAGATGTCGCCTTGAAATCCAATATCGATAGGAATATAAACAACGAATAAATGCAAATCATATGCAATATAAGTATAAGTACACATATCTCATAGATAAATGCATGTATATAATTAATTAGATGTACATTCTATTAAAAAAAATACATCATATAAATTCATATAATATATTATATATAAAGGAATTATAATACTACCAGCATCTACCAGCCTCTACCAACCCAGACGTCTCCTTTCTCGAACTTCCCTCCGCTCTCAGGGGACGTTTGTTCAGATCCACAGCAACAACCACCCCTGGGAGCCGCACCCTGTGGACGTCTGTCTGAAAATGGTGGTTTTTTACCCAATCAATGATGGGAAAACCCATATTTATGTAGGTTGATGAATGGGAAAAACATATGAAAACCATTGGGAAAAAAGATTGAACATGGCAAAAAGATGGAAAACGATGATTAACCAGTGGGCTTGGGAATATCTTCAGAAAAAAACAATATTCATGTAGATTGCACTTGATGTTACTTCAGCAGTAGGATCTACCATCCAAAATATTCCCCTAAATTTTAAGGTTAAACATTGGCTTATCATCGTATCTTCAATCCAAGAAAAACAGATCGTCCCCAACCACTAGTTTGCCATCACCCAACTCAGATCTAGAAAATTGGAAAGTTCCTTTGCTAGATCACGCGGTTTTTTGCACGCGGTTGTGTCATTTTCTTCAAAAATACTGGGCCTACGATGCTGAAAACATAGAACCATGCTGCGGGTGTTCTTAAAATCCAGGGTGTTCTTGCCTTGGATGTGTCTAACAAACCATTTACAACCAAACAATGCAAATTGGTTGCGTACTATTCTTTTAGACTATAGTAACGCCCACGAAACGTCTTTCCAGGATGGTATACATGATGTTTAATGATGTTTTCCCCGCAATTTCTAGGTGTCCAACACTTTTATCAATTTTGTGGATGCTATAGTGAAATACCCAACACACCCAGCCATTGGTTTTTGATGTTTTTGAGGTGTGCAGTGCACCCAATGGTAGAGTTGATTACCAAGTTGCATCGACGCTGCACCGGCCAAGAGAGCAACACACCAAGAAGCACCGCGGACAGCGGGTCCTATCTACTGTGCCCATTAAGGAACTTGAACCAAAGGCATGAAAGAGCAGTTCAGCAAGTTTATACCATCCAAGCCTTTTCAAGAGCTGCAAAACATATTTTTCATCTTGTTTTCTCTAGAAATTGGTGTAGGCAACCCAATGGTAAACGATCCGCAAAATCACCATAAATGGGTGGTAATCATAAACCATCCCTGGAGGGATCGCCCAAAAACTTGGGCCTTTTTTTTGTGGATCTTATTGCGGCATCATGTTGGGGTGCTGTCATGGCTGCCACAATGATGGGTAAAAAGCCAGCATTATATACTCACAAATCATAATAATTATGGTATGTTCACAGGGTTTCCCATCATATATTTATATATAGAGAGAGAGAAAGATTGAGATATACTGATATACTATAGGCCCTCTAGTAAACTAACACAGCAACGGACAATCACCATGTTAATAAGTAAATCAAATATACGTACAGCAACTGGTCAATGTTCCATGGTTATGTTACTTTACTGGCGGGTATTTAAACATTAATCAATATTAACAATATTAAACGCTGAAATTTACCCATATTTGATATATTTAATATATATATATGTGTGTAGTAATAATAGTAGTATATAATAGTATATATAGTATATATAGTATATGTAATATACGTTAAAATATATATATATATATAACATAGTTCCATTCACAAATCACCACATTTTCAGCGCTGGTGGAACTGACCCATTTCAGAGCGAAAAAAAGCCACTTCGTCAGCCAAAGCTTGAGCCCTGAACGTTCCCTGCTTCACCTGGTTGGTGGTTTCAACCCCTCTGAAAAATATTAGTTAGTTGGGATGATTATTCCCAATATATGGAAAAATAAAAATGTTCCAAACCACCAATCAGCCTTTAAACATGGTTTATGAATAATTCAATAGTGTCAACCATGGACAAATAAACATCGGGGTTTACCAATTAAGATCAATTAAGTAGCATTTCTTATCACGATTTTGGAGGCTACCCCCATATTCAATAAACGTATGGTTTATAAATCCGGACTTGACATTGCAATGAAACTCCCGATTCGACATGTGCCCTGGTTCCGGGTTTTCCAAATCGTGTTTTTTTTTTCAGTTGGTATATAATTACTATGTTGGTTGTTTTGATCTGCGCCGTGTTTTGGGATACCTCCGAGCTTCCGAACAATTCCTGTCGGGGTGGGTCGCTTGGGGTACCCCGCCTGGAACGGGCGAGGGGCGAGGCTGAACTCACGATATGTATAAATATATAATGTATGTACGTACGTGCATATGTCTGTGTGCAAATGTACATATAAAATCAGATAAATTCAAATAAATACATAAGATTTTCGTAGAGTTGATGTTGGTGATAATCTCGGTAACTGATCTGTATCTCAGCATGTGAAGAAAAACATCAGCGGGACATGTCTTTTAATCTCCATAAATGGCACAGCATTGACCCCTTAGATGGGGATTCAAGGTGTACTACAAACCATCATTAATAAATTGGTTTATTAACCATCAACATCCATAAACTAATCATTATATAACTATTATATAACTATTATATAACTATTATTGCAGTTTAATAAATGAACTATACAAAACCATACCAAACCCAGGTTCCCACCAGACGCATGGGCAACAACATCTATACAGAAAACAAGATGGGGATACTCTACATGTGTCGGAGAACCATGGCTTGGTATATAGGTAGACACCCTTCATGTTCAAGCAAAGGAACCTAATTTTTCTGGGGCTTAATTTTCACTTGCATAACTCTTTCTAAGCCAGAAGAACGGAATAGGATTACTATATATACAGAGTGTGTATATATATATATATCTCTCTCTCTCTCTCTTCTATAATGTTCTCTCTCTCTATATTATATATATATTATCATATATTATCCATACGTTATATCACTTCCTCAGTGCTCTGTGGAAAAAATTGAGGACTGGTAGTGGAATCATCAAACCTGGCGGCGTTTGCCCAGGCCTCATGACATTGGGTCCACTCTTGTTGCCTTTGCCCTTGCCTCAGACAACAATTTAAAAGACTGATGGCATCGCCATAGACCCACGAGGCCAAAAACGATTTTTTAAGAACTTTGTTTGACTCCAAACAGCACGGTAGCACTGGAGCACTAGGGAGTGAAAATGGATGCAGAATTCCAGCGATTTCTGAGGTTTGGGCCACCCGCCTAGCGCAGTTTTCTGGATCTCTGAAACAAATTCTTCTAGGTAAATCATGTGATCTTGTGAGGTTCCATCCAATTTCATCCTTTATGTTGGAGATTTGCGATTGATGATTTTCCTTGCAATCGTCTGATGGTTGAAAACAGCTGCCTCTAAATTTGGAAGGTTCTTCTCAGCACAACAAAAAAAGCGGATGGCTGCCGCCTTGCCCTTGCCTTTGTATCGGACGATGATGCCACCAGTCATGGCAAGTGAGTCCGGTTTCGATTCTTCGGGCATCAACTCTTCCTGGTCAGATGTGATCAGTTGTCAGGAAGGTCAGCGAAGTTCAGAGTATGGAACCACCAAGAAAAAAAACACGCACACACACAGATATATACAATATACATATGTATGTATTATTAGGTATATATATATACATAACATATAAACCATATAAATATATAATGTATATGCATGTGTGCGCATACCATCGAACCATGTCGAACCCAAGTGACCCTGTGCGGTGGATGGTCTGAAAGAATCGGGTGAAATGGTGTTCCAAGTAGCTGTAAGGTATCACTGGGGGCCGCCAGGTGCACGGTTATACACTACCAACTTAGCCACCATTCCTGCCCTTTCCAATATCAAATACACCGAAACAGAAACAGTGGTTCAGTAGTGTGTTTATATTCATTTTGGGCTCCACCATGTGGTCTTATTGTCCTTTGATCTAACACGGCCAAATTTGGATAATTACTGTCCGTTTCTTAAAACTTGCTATACTATATTTATATGCCCCCATTTGTGGAAAAAGATTAATTTGTATTCAACTCAAAATCCAATTCAGTTGATGCCACATTCATCTCCATAGGCAATCCTTTTCTTAAACCCCTCTACTATTCTTGTTTTATATCCCCGGTATCTCTCAAAAAGTCCCAGCAAAATGTCCACCATCCCAACTCCTTCAAGTATTCGTGGTCTCCGTGTGACCTCAAGGACGGGGAAATTTCTCGGAGAATGGTCATCCGTGACTTGGAGGATTTGGGGGTACCCCGGGCCCATGACTTAGGAAACCTCCATATGCCTATGCATCCTATGCTCTTAAGTGAGAAATGTGTCTATTGTGATCTATTATGTCTATCTATGTTAAGGGTATGTCTGGGCTGGACTTCTATCAAAGTTTCCTCAACACAGAGGTTTCTCCGATGCGGGATGGCCATTTACCCAGTATTTCTATGTATTTCTGCTAAATTTGAGGTTTATGAACCCATATTTATGATATTTTATGATGGCCCTTGAGGGCCAAATGTATTTCCTTGGTGACCTAAATGGCCCGGCTAATGGCCATTGCCACAAATCACCATCACCTCAAGGGACTGAGGTCACCAGTTGGTGTACCCAAATTTCGGGTGAAGAATTCATGGGTCAAAATCCAAAAACCCCCGGACCAACATGGCCAGAAACTGGACCAACTTGGCCGAAATCGCCGGGCCTTGATCCTCCCTTTCGATGTCCTTTTCCTTTTCGGACCTCAGAAGGGCACTTGAGCTCTCTCTGGTTGTTTTTTGGGTAACATTCAAAGAATCGGTCTAGCCAAACTTTCAACATCATGTTCCCACAAAAAAAATCTTTCAAAATAAGGGATGTTCCAAGTGGATTCAAGCGGTTGATGTCAAACGCAGATTCCACCTGCTGGTCTCCTTGGGCCCTTTTTCATGGCAAAACATCACGGGGGGCAATCCCCATGACTCATCAAACTCAGCAAACAAGTTTTATTAATCCAGGGTTGACACCTCTTTTTCGGCCAAACATATTCAAACTCATCTATCCAAAGCATCTTGAAGGTGAACTGCCGCTCTTCAGCGGCTTCAGCGGTTTTTTCTTGACTTTGATGCTCACAGCCGTCCTCTTTTTCGGGCAGCGGAAATGGCAGGAGTCTGTACAGCTGTTCTGCCTGGCCCAAGATGTTCAATTATTCAACTTGCAGAGGCCACCAGGCAACATGTTAGGTCACCAGATTGGCCAAACTCATTAGCAACTTGGACAACTCAGACCCTCCAATGGACTCCAATGTTGACGCCCCTCGGTCATATTGAGTGATGAGATTTTTTCAGCACGCAACTGATGATGTTTGGCCCAAGATTACCATCGATTTGGATCCAAATGGATCCAATTTGCGATGTGTACTAGTACTAAACCACTAAACCACCATTTGTTGGGGTTACTAAGCCACTAAACCACCCAATCGTTGGGGTTTCAATGATGTTCGAACCACCCGGTCCATGAATCTTCATCTACATGGAACCAAAGATGTCACTGGAGAGCCGTGTCCCATCTAGAGATTTCAGGGCAACATTTGTGTGGCAGGCCGTCTCACTTCCTTCTCTTCTAAGCTGAGTCTGGTCCAGACCTGCGCTGCGGTCCATGTGAAGCAACCAGCTCAAAAATGAAGGCCATAGAATCTGGCTGAATTGCAACTATTCACTAAAACTGAAATTTAAGGCCACTGATCTTCTCTAAGTGGCCTTTTCCCCCTCCCCGCGTTCGAAGCCAGAAGCTGAAATTTTTAGCCATTTGGTGGATGATTCCCCGTGAAGTCAATAGAAATTATAACTGCCCTCTGGTAGTTTAACATAGCTATTGAAAATTGTCATTCATAGATATTTATAGTGAGTTTTCCCATTAAAACTGGTGGTTTTCCATAGCAAACTGTTAGTTTACCAGAGGGTAATCCAAATAGATTAATCATTGAATGGTCAAATTATGATCAGCCACCGGCAGTGGCATCCTCTGCAAACCGGATAGATTTGTTGGTCATTCATGGACATCGAATTCGGGGGATTCACCATCAAATTCGGGGTACCGATGTTGGGAACTGCATCTGCCAACAGACAGGAGGTTTATCCAATGGATACTACGGATACAATCAACAATCATAATTTTGGACAGCTCCCCAAGAACCAGCTTCATGATCTCCATGGTTCCGATGCACGAGAATCGATGGAGCAATCTTCCATCAAAAATGGAATGGCTATAGAGACTATAGAGAATAACTGGTTGGTGGTTTCAACCCCTCTGAAAAATATTAGTCAGATGGGATGATTATTCCCAATATATGGAAAAGTAAAAAATGTTCCAAACCACCAATCAGATAACCGATTAACCAATCAGACCCTGGTTTCTGCAGGATGTCCTTTTTTTAAACCACGAGATTCCCTAGGTGAAACAACCTTGGTTTGGCCTCTCCGTCGGACCATTCCAGCTTGGCTGGTGGGCCGGGGTCATACACCCCACTGCACTCTCGGTCAAGAAACATCGTCACCTGGGGGCCAGTCCCAGATCCTCCATGGGCCAGTGCATCTCTATCTACCTTCATTGAGGCCATGTTGAAGGTAAATGTTGCTGGGCGTTCATGTATAAATACGTATTGATAGAAATACACATATGATACATTTCTGCGTTCATGGGTGCTCGTTATTTAAAGGCTTTCCGAAAGTCAATTCATCACACTGCTGTAGCCAAGTCGCAGCGCTGCGTGAGAAAATCGGAACGCGACTCAGAGAAGTTGGGGAAGCTTTCATTTTGGAATCCCAATACACCTGCGACAGGCTTCCGTGTGGTGAATTGGCATGCCAATCTTTATAAATAATAGAAATAATATTAACAGACCAATATATGAGTATGTATTGTCAATGTATGTATCTCATGTATATCTGTATGTATGGGTATGTATTGTTAATGCATGTATCTCATGTACATCTGCCTGTATGTATCTATATATAACTATATATGCATATGAGCATGTCAACAAAGCTAACAAAACATATCTATCTATCTTGTCCTCTATCCACATCATCTTGAGAGCGTCTATCACGGTTGAAGCCTTGTGGGAGTCAGGTCGAGACCAAAAACCCCCAAAAAAATATCCCATGTCTTGGATGGAGTGATCTCAGAACATGTTGATGGTTGGTAACTGGGAGAAAGGGAATGGGGGCCCCAATGCACCATTTGTTTAGCTGGCTTGCTGCAAGCCATGGCCCCAACTTGCAGATGATTTTCTCATGTAAAACCCTCCAAATTGCAGATGATTTTCCCATTAAAGACTTCATTTCTGCTGGGATTTGCCCATGAATTCCTCCATTTATAGCTGGGATGTCCCATGGATCATGGTGTTTTTTCAGACCTCCGGAGGGTTTTTCGTGCGGTGACGTGCTGCGGGCCTTCCAATCTCGGATCAGCAGAGCGTACTTGGGCCGCAAGCTGCTGCTCCAACGTCCTTGCAGCTGATCTTGGATCCAGCTGGAACCATCACCTGGGCAGCCAGGAATCCCCAGAAATCCACATGTGATGATAGAAAGCCCAAGAGTCAGATAGAACAGTGATTTAGTACTATTGTAGTGGGAATTCACTTGATTCACTTGTTCTATCTTTTTTTGGGATGACTACACATTTATGTAGTGAGATGATTTTCCAATCACACATTAGAGGATTTGCCATGTTTGATTAGTTCAAGGTATGGAACAACTATCTCATTTTTTTGTCACTGGACCCATGTGATCATGTGGCAACATCCCAGCATCCTTGATCACTCAACTTCGGTCTGAAAAGCAACTGCCAATGACCCTGAAAAGGTTTCTGTTCAATGCAATCGTCATGAGAGTTCCACATGACGAATGCATCAGCCATCAACTTCTCTGACTTATTATCCGGGAAAACTATAATTTTTCACTAACCTGAATAGTTCGGCCAGCTATGGGGATGATTTCCCTAAAATAAACCATGATTCCAGGCTTCCAGAGAACAGTGAAGGTCGATATAATTTACCCAGAATATTTTTTCCCATCATATCCCATGATATTCTCATGATACTGCCATATTACTGCCATTGATGTTGGTTAAATCCACCATTTTTCCTATGGCTTCCTATGGTTTTGTCAAGCCGCTCCACTGGAGTTCTGCGGGTGGACCCCAGACGATGCGCGCCGTGTGCCCCGGGACTTGGACCTGGGCGCCGGGACCTGGGACCTTGGGAAATTTCTCGCTGGATTTCAGAAAACAATGACGTGTTTCTTCGGCAAAAATGGACAGGAGATTTTTCAGGGGAAAATGGAACATCCTTGATATATATATATATAGGGATATATAGATATATAATATAATATATATATGTATAATGATGCATATATAGGTATATAGATTATATATGATAATATATAGAGAGAGAGAGAGATGTAGATCTAGATCATTTTTTCTA
This sequence comes from Cladocopium goreaui, assembly GCA_947184155.2. Classification (NCBI taxonomy): domain Eukaryota; class Dinophyceae; order Suessiales; family Symbiodiniaceae; genus Cladocopium; species Cladocopium goreaui. The sequence goes on along the minus strand of CAMXCT020004602.1, from coordinate 151,349 downwards.
CCAAACCCTCCATGTACAAGGGATGTCCCAGCGGCCTGCCATTTTTGATGACACCAGAGGGTATATCCCCATGTTTGAGGGTCATATCCCCCGGCTCTTGTGTCCTTATGACATTCCTATTAAATCTTAATGATCCAATCATTTTCCCAAAAATCCCTATTCTTGTTGCTCCCATCTGTTTCCCCATAGATAACCCAATCCCTATAATCTAAATGGGTAACATGTCCTATTCTCGTTTGTCAGCCCACTTATTTCTTGCCCCAATATTAAACATCCTCCAAAAAAATGGTTTAGTAGCTGATTTACACATAGTTGGTAGCATTTAGGAGTTGTTTAGTATGAATGGGGGATGGAATTCTTATAGTTGATCCATTATTTTCCATTAAAAACACATGCTGCTATTTGGCAATATTCCCATATCTCCATTATATCTTCATGATAACCAGTAGGTCACACCTAACATTTTATAATAGTATGCAAATATTTCCATAGATTTCCTAAGGCCCCATAATTCATCTAAATGGCTAACATCTCCCTAGTCTTCCTCGTTGACCGCTACCCTCTGGTAAACTAAGAGTTTGCTATTGAAGCCATGGCCATTGAGTTCGTTGATTTTCCCAAATAGCAAACTGTGAGTTTGTCAGAGGGTATTAATATGTATTAACCAATAATCATCTAGTTGGGTTAACATATGCTAACCACCTATTATTACCATGTATTAACATTATTAACATATGGTTTTTCCATCTATTAACAGATTTCTTATTATTATCCATTATTAGCATTACCAACCCTTTTTATCCATCTATTAACCACCGGTTTTTAACGATATCTTTTATAACCAGCGTGGCCACCGATGGCACCGAGCCACTCTGTGCCCGGGCAGGGCCTCCAGCGGAGTGGGATATGCCACGTCCTTCTTCCAGAGCTTCAAATCTCGGAAAGCCGCCTCAGCGGGGATCCCCGGTGATCCCAAAGGAAAAAACGCCATGGGCCATGGATGAAGTGTCCTTAAAAATGTGGGTTTTTTACATGGTTTAGCATTAAACATAGTGATTTCACATGGTTTAAGTATCATAAATAGTGGTTTCACAATGTTTCACATGGTTTGCAGATCCAAAATTGGCGTTTCACATGGTTTAAGTATCAAAAAATAGGGATATGTGGCATGTGAATGGCTTGTTTTTGGGAAAATCTACAGGAGCCCGCGGGTTTTTCCCATCCAATTGGTGGTGCTGCAGTGCTGAGTTTTCATGGTCCAATTCGGGGAGATTTTGAAAAACCCACACCGCAAGGTGCACATCAACTACGCAGTACTCAAGTTGATTCAACTAAGTTCATGGACTTGAACTCAGCTTAAGCTAATTCAAGCAAGCATTAACAATCCCATAAATAGATATAAGTAGATATAAAGAGATATAAGTAGATACAAAAAGATATATAAATAGATATATAAATAGATATATAAAAAGATATGTAAATAGATATATAAATAGATATATAAGTGGATATAAATAGATATAAATAGATATAAATAGATATAAATAGATATAAATAGATATAAACAGATATAAATCGATATAAATAGATTTAAATAGACATAAATAGATATAAATAATAGTTATTGGATTAACTTAGCAAGTACGTACCAAATTTAGCGATTATGACTTGGACATGTCTCGAACTAGCTGATAGGGGCTTACAACTGGAGGCACCACCTTGTGTTCTTCTCGGATTTTCTGCTCGCACTTGTGGTTTGTATCAGCTTGCTGTGGTCACAGCAATGGGATGGAGGACACATCCCCAATTTAGATTGTCCTCCAATGTGGTTCCCCGCAGTTTCTTTGTTCGGTTATAATTTGTTTATAAACCGCATTGAGTCATTGAATATACTTCATGTATATACTATAGTTATATCCACCATTAAACCCAATCGCTAGCAATGTGATCGCCAACTTTCCTATCGTTTGCTATGTTGGTTTATAAATGCAAATTTAACATTTTTTTTTCGATATTGAGATATGAGTTTCATTGGATTTCATGATATACCCTCCGGTTATTTAACATAGCCATGGAAAATGGACCATAGAAATAGATGGTTTACCTATTAAAAATGGTGATTTTCCCTGGCTATGTTAAAGAACCAGAGGGTATCCAGCCATATTCACCCTCAAAGTAGGCCTGTTTTTGCTGCGCCACGGAACCACCGGCACTTCGTCGCTCCTTCGGAGCCAAACTCCCTGGTGCTCCAGCAGAAATCGTCGCGCGTCGGCTTCGTCTGCCAGGGAAGTGACATCTGAAAGCTCCTGCACAACGTCATTGCTGACCATGGTTCATCAATGGTACCCATATGCACCATGGTGCTGGAATTTTTACCAACATTTGCCCGAACAAAATCACCCAAATGTAGGTAGTTATATACCATACATGGAGCATATGGGGTATGTTTACCATTGAAATTATGGAGATTTTAGAGTTGATTTATGTTAGCTAAGTTGGTTTCGACATAACTCCAATCACTGTTGGATTGGCCATCACTGGGGGGGGCCAAACCATGGCCCATGGTTCAAGTGTGCAAAGGATGGCCCTAAAGGCACTGCTTTCCCCACTTTATATCCAGTATTGTTCCATGAAATCCCCACAACTTTGTTGGTTTATATCCCCATTCCATCGTATTCCATCCACAGGTTGATAGACAAATGCCAGTTACTTGATGTCTGAAATCCGCAATGGCCCAATTGGTTCAAACAAAAACATGGGGAAAAAAAATCCGCTATGGCCATATGTGGCCCAATCATCAATCACCCCGGCAAAACTCCATATTTCATGGCTGCTATGTGGCCACCATCCCCTGTTTACGGTCGAGTCCTGCTGCACCAGGCCTGCAAGACCCAATTGACGCACCACCTGCTAAAACTGGGCTGCGCCAAAGGCCGGGTCCAGTGCCATGTGAAGCTTCGGAACTGTTAAGAGTAGAGTAGGGTAGAGTAGGGTAGGGTAGATAGATAGATAGATAGATCGATCGATCGATCGATCGATAGATTCTGTAAATAGATTATATATATATATATATATATATGTACGTAGACAATGGGAAAAGATGTATGGGGAATGACCTTACAATGATTCACATGATGCCGAAATAAGGGTCATGCGGGGATGATTCCCCGTACCAACCTTCGCGCCTGGCTGGCCACATCTGGTGTGTCTGGGAAGACCGCCGTGACGGCGCCTGGCAAAACCCTTTGGATGAACTTTGTTGGTATGAGAAAACTGAGAAAACCATCTATGTTTCTATCTGTGTGTCTATCTATCTATCTTTCCATCCATCCATCCATCCATCCATATATACATATATATATATCATTATATATCTATTTTTCTAGCTAATGTAATATAATCTATATAATATGATATAATATGTTTATCTATTGTCTAAATATATCTAAAATACTCTATTCTATCTAGCGATTCACCCATATCCATCTATACATGACATCAATGATATCGATGACCCGTGGCATTTGCACGGTATCACAACATCTGAAATGGCTCTACCCTGGACTCCGGAGCTATGGGTTAATATCAGATCAACCAAACATAAGAAAAGGTACCAACAGTGAATATATGTAATATCTCCAGAATATGTGAATTGGATTGAATTGCTATACATTGGAATCATATTCCAACTCACAAAGTTGAAACATCCCGAATTTCGGAACCATTTCACTTTCCAAAAAAAAACGCATGGCCGCATGGCGAGGTTGCAGGAATGCGGGCGCCAAACAACCTTAAGGCCAAAACATCAAATGCCCAACTGCGATATTCTGGAGATTTCCAGAGAACAGTTTGCTATTGAAGCCATGGCCATTGAGTTCGTTGATTTACCCTCTGGTTATGACTAACATAGCCATGGAAAATCACAATTTTTAATAGGTAAACCATCTATTTCATGGGCCATTTTCCATGGCTATGTTAAATAACCAGATGGTACCCATTAAAATAGCGATTTTCCATAGCAAGCTGGTGTTCCATGAGCTCCCACAGGCCACCAGTGTTCCCGTCCCCTGACTTGGTCCTGGATTGGTTTTCAGAGTCAATCCCAATGAGGCTTCATCATGCCCGGGAAATCATATAGAAAAAACCCATCAAAATGCCCGGGAAATCACTGGCAAATCAGCAAAACATGTCCAGCATCGAAATTTCGTGGACATTGTGTTGAGGTCTTGGATTTGACCGTGGAAAATCACATAAACATCCGTAAGCCATCATGAAACCTAAACTAATTCCCGTCCACACAAACCAAATCCGGACTCCAAACCATTCCCTTAAATTCCCGGTTAAAGTTGTGCATAAGAAGAACTCATTTCGACAAGTGACAAGTAATTAATACTAGCACAAGTGGTATCATGTCAACCCCGAATTGATGAACCATCGTTTATTCTGCGGGCGATACCCTCCAAATAGTGATAGTATGATGCTTATAATAATTGGTCCCCCAAACTTCAACAGCCAATGCGGTTTACGAATCCATGGATGGACATAAACCATCATAAACCAATATCCATGAACCATAAACATTAAAAATCATCATCCCACCTCCATCTCCAGATGAACCATCAAAATCCCATCACCAGGGCCTTGATCTTCCTGGATCTCCGCCAGTCGCATCTCCGGCGTCTCCAAGGTGGAGCCGGCCGTGCTGCGCCGGCGCTTCTCGCTGTCCGCGGTGCTCAACCGCTGCAGCGTCAGCGACGGCGAGGAGCGGCTGGAGGTGACCGAAGCCACCGAGGGCGCGACGTCGCGGGGGTCCGGGAGCAACCTGCAACGGGGTGCCCCGGGGTGCCCCCCAGGCCCCAAGGTTCCAAGAAAAAATGTCCTATAGAACTCCTTTATATAAGTCACCATTTGATATCTTTGGCCAATTTAGGCCTAAAATCTAGATATGTCCTTGCGTTTCATGAGAATAGTGGATTTTCATGGACTTTCATGGAAGATATACCGAAGTAGTTAATGGATGTACACGGGCCACATGAGAGTTTAAGGTTCCTGGTATTAAGATGGTGCAATCTACATTCATGATTGGTCTTGCAAATCTATTATGATCTCCCGTTGGAGGGGGCAAGGGCCGGGCAAGGGAATGAGAATTCAAAACCTGGGTCTATTGTGACAGTTTATCGGATGGCAAAAATGTTGGTTTAACTGGGGTGAAAGATGGCAGGTTTCCTGGTATTAAGATGTATGAAAATTGTGTGAAGAAGGTATGAAAATGGAGTATCATCATTTTCCGCATTTACCCTTACGTATATGAATATCAGCAACGTTGAAAATCCATTGTTTCACACGGAAATGATCTACATGCATGGTGGATTTCAATATACCTTTGTTCATGGAGGTTTCATGGATATATGCCAAAAACATTGACACGTTTGGAGCATCCGAATGACATATCATCACATCATCCCAATGACCAGCCGAGAAACCCAGACATGATGAGGTCCTCAGAAAGTCTGGGCGGCTGCTTCCTGCCTTTTAAGCTTGGCTCCATGCCAAAGGCGTCTACTCCTGCGTGCAAACGCGCCAGGTCCATGGAGAGGACCTGAAAGTGGAACGCTGAAACACCCCATAAATGTGCGTGCATAATTGTAAAAAAATGGATATATATTATGTATACATATACATATACGAAGATATATGATACATTCAATACACCATAGTGCTGTTATATACATTATATCTATACATTGTGTGGGTGTTATGCTCCCTTCTCCGCTACAAGCTGCGGCCGAGTCCTGAAAGTCCCAAAGCTGGATCCGCCCGGAAGTCGATCTCGGAGATGTGTTCGCTGCCTGCGTCCCACTTGAAGCCATGGCCCAGTCGAAATAGTGGATTTACCGTGATTTACCCATTGAAAATGGTGATTTTTCCATAGTTATGTAAACGTTTACCTGAGGGTAATCAATTGCTTATACCCCCCAGTTATATTAATGGAATATCCCCCGGTTACGGGATGAAATATGGGTTATAAATGGATTATAAACCACTAAGTGGGATGCACATCCAAGAAAGCCAGCTATAGCAGCTGTGTGTGGAAACTCTCCGGCTAGTTTGACGGGTTATATGGTACATCCCCAGTTTGATGGGTGAAATGCATCTTAGATCTTACCATCGTGTTAAAAAGCAGTTCTTTCTCTATACATATGTGTATATATATATATACATATACAGTATAAAAATAATATGTACATATTTATATTTATATATATACATATACAGTTAAAAATAATAATATTTACATATTTATATTTATATTTATATCTATATCTATATTCAATTATATACATATATATATATATATACACATATTATATCATATATAAGTACACGTATGATCACGTATGTATGAAATATCCTCAGTTAGATTTATAGATTATACTGCATTATTATGATGCAACCATGTTGAAAAGAAAACCATTTAGATATATGACGGACATATGTATATATATATATATGGAATATCACCAATTGATGGGTTAAGTTATATCAGGGTGGCACCCCCCAAAGTTAAAAGATGTTGTAAGCTTGTCATTACCATCCCCACTAACTATAGATATAACATGATACCCTCTGGTAATGACTAACATAGCTATTGAAAATGGTGATTTATAGTGGATTTACCCATTGAAAACTGTGATTTTCCATAGTTATGTTGGTTTACCAGAGGGTATAACATGATATAACCCCCTTAAACCCTGGCTCTGGGAGTTGTTGTAAACCAACTTCGCAAAGCAAAAGTTGGCTGGTGCCCCCTGGATTTTTAGCTCCACCGGGATGCGCTGGATTGATTGATTGATTTGGTTGTGCTTCAGCCCATGAAAAGCCGGCAATTTTCGGGTATACCCTCTGGTAATTTAACATAGCTATAGAAAATGGTGATTTATAGTGGATTTTCCCATTAAAAATGGTGATTTTCAATAGCTATGTTAGTTTACCAGAGGTACCTCATTTGTCCATGAACTCATGTCAACTATTCATTGGATAAATCATTGGATAAATCATCATGAAATCATCTTCTTTTCTCATTTTCTCATCGACTCTCCATGCTTGTGGGTTAAAACCACCATACATCTGGGTCAAACCTGTCAAATCCAAATGTTCAAGGGTTAAATCAACATTTTTCAATTATTAAATCCCAATTCTCAAGGGTTAAAGCAGCATTTTTATGGGTAACATCTCTATTTTCTGCGCCATTTCTTTCTGGGTGATTTCACCGCGACTCGTGGCTTCGTGTCTGGCGGAAGGTCTGGCGCCTTCTGTAGAGGGAGCCAGCTCCCATGGCTCTCCATCTGGGACGAAGAAGGTCTCAGGTAGCACCTGCCCAGTCAATGATCATGATAAAAACAATACAAGGTGGTGCCCCATAGTTAGCTAAGTTGGTTTATAACTCCAATAACTATGGTTTATGGTAGATTAGTGGGGTTTATAAACCAACTTATAACTGGGGGGCACCACCTTGTAGCCATGGAAAATCACCATTTGTAATAGGTAAATCATCTATTTCTATGGGCCATCTATACCATGGCTATGTTTTTAATAACCAGAGGGTAGAAATAACATGCCCCTTTATTGTCGATAATACCGATGTCATTGTTACTATTGTTATTATCATTTCTGTTGTTATTATCATGATTATTATGATGAGATGATGATTATGGACAATAATAATGATAATCACCATCATGATACAAATAGTAATAATGATATTAATATATTAATAACAAACATCATAACAATAAAGGGAAATAATAATAATCAGCGTCATGACAGTAAACATAACAACAATAATATCAAAAAATAAATAAAGAATGGTAATAACAGTCATTTATAAGAAATGGAAAATAATGATAATAGTCATAATGTCAATATACATGACATAGTATGTATACAAACAATTTTATGATCCATGATTCATAGTAACATACTACTCTATATATATATATAGTGTGTATAAATATACAGTGTGTATATATATACAAACATATATACAAACTATTATTTGTTATATTGGAATATAATATATATATATATACAAATAAATATATATATATAGATACATAGATAGATAGGTAGATAGATAGATAGTTTAAGAAATGGTTCAGTATTCGTTTATAGATGTTTGCTATATGTAATGTGTCTGCAAAATTGTGTGGAGCAGTGGGATTCATCGACCCTGCTCGCATGACAATCTCTCACTCGTGAATTAGAGGTACCTAACATAAACAAAAGGCCTATGCAAGGGAATATCTCCAGAAAATATGGCCTGATATGGTCCAGTACCTTCATTTTAGGGTCCTGAGATTGCCATTGACACATGTTAAGTATGCCTAAATTCTCAGCTAGAAAGGCACAGTTTATCAGTTTTACCCACAAGAATTCCCAGATAATGACCGGCCTCAGTCTCTGGTGTAACTGGTTCCGTTTGCACGCCTTTGCTCTTGCCTCGGCAAAATGCTATGTGTCACATCCAGTTCCCGGACAGGAACAGCAAACCGGCATCTGCTTCTCTGAGCCTTTGACTCCAACATGCCGCAGCAACATGGAGATAATGCCCGCTTCCAATGCTGGTGTCTACTAGTGTGTGCATATGCACACTATCTAGTCAGTCTGTCTGTCTGTCTGTCTGTCAGTCTGTCAGTCAGTCTGTCAGTCAGTCAGTCTGTCTATCTATCCAGGATCCATCTATCCGTCCATCTATCCATCCATCTTTCTATCTATATTTTTAAAAAGGTACTGAGAAACATGCATTTCCTGAGCAAAGACAATGCACATCACCGATACATGCCATATGCAACATCTTCTGTCATCCACTGCTCTTCATGGTGCCCAGGTACACTTTGGAACGCTGAGGGTTGCCAGACTTCTCTCTGCCTGGCAGGTCCCAACGGAGATCCAAAGGACCAAGCTTGACTGTCTGGCAAACATATCAGTTGTTGAGACTCTTGAGGCGTGTGATTTTGAGACTCCGTTCTGGGCCAAGATGTTGAGGATCCTTAGATTGAATTGTTTAGTACAGTCCAATGATGACACATTTTCTTGGGCATCGGGTCCTCGAATTTTGCCCACCCGATCATCCTTTCCAACTTGGAAGCGTAGGTGGTGCGGTTCCTATGTTTCTTGGTTGAATTTGCTCGTTGATCTACCATTGGTTTACCTAGTGAAGTTAAACGTTTAACAACGTAACTTAGCTATCTATCTTATACATTCCTATGCTAATAGCAATTCACCAAGCTAAGTTCGCCTAAGGTAGCTACCCCAGTCCCAGTCCCATCATTCCAGATGGGGCGCCACCTTGAAACTGCTGTGTAGCTGGAGCTGAAAGTCCCTAGATTTCATGAAATATGCTTCCCCTCCTCTAGTCAAACATGGCTGGCCGGAAAACCCCGATTTTTTATAGAGGAGTTTCCCAGCGAACGAAACCTCCATGGAGTTCGGGGATGTCAATTCGCATGTTTGACTCCCGAAGGGTAAATCCAACTACCAAACACTACAAATGAACTACAAATTCCTAGATTTCTATAGAGTTCTAGGTAAACTTTGCTTAAGCATGGTTAAGCCATCTTAAAAATCACCATTTTTCTCGGTGAAACCGTCCCATCCCCAGCCCAACCTGCGACGCTTCCACCGCTTTCGCCACCGCACCAGCGAGCTCACTGGGCAACTCGGCTGCTGGAGATGGAGTCGACTCCTGCCACGTAGCAGGCCACGTAGCGACGTAGCAGGTCCCAGGAAATGGCCTAGAAACTGCCATGGATTAATGGGATTTAATGGATTATAACCCATAGGATCCATGCATGGTATATATGCTAACATTTGGGGTATATTGATGGTAAATGTTACCATATATAGCATACATGGATCCTATGGGTAATGGAAGATAAATGGTATACAACTATAACATACTATACTGATCATTACTGATCTATACTGTATAAGAATCATTGCCAAAGGGTAAAACTCATGGAAAACTCATGGTTGCAGCATTGTTTTGAAGATGACATGGTCTATCACTTATGCAAAAATGGATTGAAGCATGGTTTTGGAAAAAAAAAAAAAACGATATTATTTGAGGATAAGTGTGAAAAAATAAGAGGAAACTCACGGAAACTGACGGAACATGCTCCCATCTTTGAGCAAGAGTGGGAAGCACACAGAGGGGACTCTCGTAGATGGTGAATTTCATGGTTTCCAGGAGATGTTATGTCCCCTTTACTCAATCCAATGGAATATATTTAGATGGCATGGCATGATATTCCTGAACAATTACACCCAGGTCGGATGAGCCGTGACCCAGCAAAGCCAATTTTAGGTGGTGCCCAGTTTGGGTTCACGTTAAGTTGGTAAAGACAACTCCAATAATGGGTTCGTAGATCATAATAACAAACTATTTTTTTACCGGAGCAACATAAACCACCAGTTACATCACTGGGTAAAGTCCATTCTTCAATGCTTAAATCAACTTAAATCAACTTAAATCCCCAATTATATTGTTGAGGGTTAAACTGTTAAACCGCCATTTTTTCACCATATTTCTTGTTGCTTCCCCCTTGTGAAATCACAGCGGCTCCGTCTCCTCTCCAGCGAGCGCTGAATCATCGTGCTTGGCCAAGGGTGCCGGGGGCCGACCTTGGGATGCTCCAGGATGATCCAGGGACCAGCAAGGAACCAATGAATGAGGATTTAGCTTCCGGATGAATAGGATTTATGAATATTTATGAATGAGATTGAATGAACCAACTGATCAGGATCATCAGCAATCACCAAATAATAGATACATATTCATGATCCCGGATGAATGGATTCCAATGGACAAATCTCATCAGCAATGAGCCGTGGCCATGGCCACCTGGATATCCCAACTGCGGTGGCCAAGGCACTTCGACGGCACAGATCCTCTGAACAGCTGTTCTCGGAGGAACATTGGCCCATGGGTCATGGGCTGCGACTACGGCCACCTGGGGCACAACGATCCAACCGACCCGAGGTTTGATGTGTTTTCCCATTGGCATTTTTGGGTGGATTTTTGGTGGGTAAAGGACCATTTTTGCATTTTTAGCGGCTCTCTTATCTTGCTGGTTGGGGAGATCAACCATTCCTTCCCTGGAGGGGATCTGATCGATGTACTTGTAGCTGCACAACATTGTGTAACAATCCGACAGTGCTTATGCGCCCACTTTGAGCCAGATTCACCAGGCATCACAGGCGACATCATCTGTACTAGGGCACAGCAAGCCGCAAACAAACCGATGATCTTGTTCCAACTTCTAGTGTGACCTCCCAATAGTACGGCAAATACCCTCTGGTAACCCAACATGGCAGTAGAGTGCAACAATTTATAGGCGACCCAGCCTCCATGTTGGATTTACAGACCTATGGATTATAGGGAGAAAATAGAGTAATCCTATGATTTATAGAGTAATCCTATGATTTATAGGCAGAACCTCCATGGCTTGTTAGGGGACTTCCTCTTCCGCCCGAAAAGGACATCCAGAACAATGGGCGGCCGGCACCGTTGAATCACCCATGCCGCTGGGAGCTGCCCAGGGCCCAGTTGGTAAGTGGTGAATAACCTATACATATACATTTCTAAGGAATATCCAATATATATATATATGATTATATATGATATATAGAAGATAATATAATTAATATAAAATAATATGATATTATTATATGATATAATAATATAATGGAGTATTATATGTCATGCATACTGCATATATTATTTATGTAACTGGTTTCCAAAATGGTTCTGACCCGGGACACACATCCCATCGCCCTCCAGGATTTCTGAGCTCGCTTGCAGCCAGTGGTATGACAGATCCTGAAGAATCGCCTCAGGGGGCGAAGGCAGACGTCACGTGGTTCGAACAAAGCCACCATGATGTATCATATACTATAATATATATAATATATAATAAATATATATATATATATATGACCCTCTGGTATTTTTGGGGGTTGGAAGATTATGTTCAACTAAAAATTGGCTATTCTCACTTGTCTTCAGGGTCTATGTTGACTTACAGGAGGGCATATATACGTACACACACACATATATATATATTATATTATATATATATATATGTGCATACACAAGAATTTAGAAAAAAAAAAACATGTACAGATTGATATGCCATCCAATGTGTTACAGCAGTAACAGAAATGATTTGGCGAATCTTGTAACACAAATCTTCAAGACCAAGCGCCATTCGAGGCCACGAAAGTGACAAAAAAATTGGAATTTCCATGGATTTGCCAAGATAAGCCACAGGCTCTTTGCTGTTTTTTGGGATCTAAACAATTGAATCTACATGTGGAGGTCTCAAATTGCCCAAGTTTTTTAGCCATCGCCTGCTCCCGTCTCTTCGTACTGCATCACAAACCTGCCAAATCGCCAGAACGGTTGGGTTTCCCAGTGACGATGACGATAATCCGAACAAGGTGGTGCCCCCAAGATAGCTAAGTTGGTTTATAACTCCAATAACTATGGTTTATAGGTGATATATCTATAGTTAATGGGCTTATAAACCAACTTATAACTGGGGGGCACCACCTTGAATAATTGCATTCTACATCGTAGAACTTATATTAACCATGTGTAACCCCCATCATTTTTCTGTGAACCTGCAAAATGTTGCAAAGTCCAAATATGTCCAAATTGAGACCATCTCATGGTCCAATCGTCCAATCACGTCCAATTGCTGCCTCTTCAGGTCCTCCTTTTCTTTGGACGCTTCTTCCACGTCGATTTTCCTGGCCTGGAAAACGGCGCCTTTCTTGGAAAGGCTTGGGGATTGCGCCTGGGCTCCCCACCAAAAAAAACAACAACATAGAATAGATTCCCCACATTATAAAAACGCCAAAGGTATCCAAAGGTCATCTTAAGATATCTTAAGCAGCTTAAAGCAAATCCAGGACATGCTGCAAAGTCCGGACCCATGTCCAAAAGGATGCAAAAGAACTGTATGAAAACCATATTTCTCAACACGGGTTTGTATGAAAACAGGGTAATTACCAAAGAACGTGATGGTGTTTATCAGTCGATCACCATTTTTTTTTACTGTTTTTACGGACCACACCCTAGCTCATCCCCTTAACTGCAGGGGTGGGGTAGTGGCCCGCCTGTCCGCCTAGTGTTGCACCCGGGTATTGAGCCCGGGTCTGACGCATGAGGGATGCGTCTTATCCACTAGACCATACCGGCCCTCCGATCACCATTTTTTATCCACGAAAGTAACCATTTGGATGTACATCCCATTTTCAGACACACCCATGTTGTATGAACACGCGTTTCCTAAAGCGCACCCAAGTCAAACACCGTTGCTGTAGTCAATTGGGACCATCATCCCCCGAGGTGGATGGGAAATATCACATATAGGGGACCATTTTATATAGAAACATGACAGGAAAAAAATCGCTGAAATCTATTGCAACCAACGTTAGTTAAGTATAGTACCAACACTAACTATAGATCTTTAAAGACTTTGAAGCCTCTAAATCTTCGGGGATTTTCAGCAGCCACCGAAATGATGACCGGCTCTTGTGCTCAGCGGCACTCGCACCTGAAGTAGCTTGGAGTCATCGGGGATGCTCAATTGCTTCATCTGTATCTTGCCACCCGTCTTCCTGGCGTCGCCGCGCCGTGCACCGGTTAAAACCATCCGACTTGACTGAATCGAGCGTAGCCTCCAGCTCATTGAGTCGATTGAACTATTGCTTCAGCCCCCTGTATGTTAAAACTATATACTTGGTAACAGCCAATTCTACTTGGTGGTTCCAGCCCTGAAAAAATAATAAAAAATATGGTCACTGGTTGTCATTCTCAAATCATTGGGGATCATCGATCATCATCCCAGGTGGGGTGATCGCAACATGAAAAACATCTCAACGGATGAAGAAAAACATGTCAATCCATCATCCCTGGTGTTTAGCCCATAGGATGTTTTTTTTTCGGGATCAATCATCCCCGAGGATAATCCATCAGAATTTCTTTCGTTTGAAACCTGCCAGGTGATGAGTTTCTTCATCAGCTTTCGTTGCTGAGAGCCGGGCTTCTGCAAAAGGTTGAACTGGCCCATGGCCATGTCCTGCGGGCGACAGCTGCCAGGTGCTGTGTTTCCAGGTGGTAGCATCAATGGATCGGCTTAGGGGAAAATATGGGGGAGGTTCCATAAATGGGGGTATCATGGGGTACCCCCAAATGGATGGTTTATGATGGAACATCCTAGTAAAATGGATGATTTAGGGGCCCCATATTTTTTGGTAAAACCTCCATAATATGCTTTCCATGGATTCAAGACCCAAATCATGGGGTGTTCCCAAAAAAAAGTCCCTGAAACCAATTCTGGGATACCTGAAGCAGGTATGCAAACCCCACTCGGTCACTGCTTAGTGTCTGTGGGGTTATTAGTGCACCCAGTTATACATGGGATACCTCAGGAAATGGCGCCCGTGGGCCAAAATTATTCACCAGTTGCCAAGGGCAATGACTCTCGAAGTGTTGAGTAGTAGAAGCTGGAGGCAACTATATTTACCCTCTGCTTATTTAACATAGCCATGGACAATCACCAGTTTTAATAGGTAAACCCAGGTAAACCATCTATAAATGGGCCATTTTCCATGGCTATGTTAAATAACCAGAGGGTAAATAATAAAAAGGTGCTTCTGACATCTATATCACGGTTGGTAATATCTGAAAGAGTCGATTTAACTGAAGTCCTGCATAGTCCTGCACTCCCGCGAGCTCACAGGATCATCCCACTTCGGAACTGGTTGTTGGAATGGGGAGCCATTTGACCCACATGGCAACCCCCCCCAGGAATCGTTCCCCCCCGGGCTGGGCTGTCCCCCATCTGCTCGGTTTTCTTGGCGATTTGGAGCGGTTGAGGAAGTTCCGCCCTGAGCATAGCTACGTTGGCATCGCCCCCAAGGGCTGGTTCAGTTGCTGTATAAAGCCAAGAACTATGGCTCATGCAGATATATCTATAGCCTCCATAACTCCATAGTCACTATATGTCTCTATATGTCTCTATATGTCTCTATAGTTAATGTTCACTCATGGGCTTTAATAATCTTTAATAGATAATAATAAATATAATAGATATATCTATAGAATCGTTAACTCATGGGCTAAATCAAGCGCCTCACCTTCCAGGATCAGGGCCCTGGCAAAGTCATCCGCGGAGCATTCCTCTCCTTCTCGAGGGACTCGATGAGAATCTGCTGCACCTGACCCATGTGACTTGGGATGAGATTGAAAGGGGGATAAGGTGGTAAAGCACGGTAAAGGACATGGTAAAATCATGTAAAATCCAGGTTTATGATCTAGTTTCTTCCTTTATCTCAGCTATCTCTCCAATATTTGTTGGCCATATGAACATGTTTGGGTACCCCATTATCCATCGCCATGCTTGATTGCCAAGGGTATAGCTACTTAAATAACATGGCAATCCACGGCTTTTTTAAAATCTTTTGTTGGGGGGAATCCTACTTGTTCATCATTCTTGTTGGTGAAAATTCCTCATGGTTGATCGTCAAATCAGCATTTTCTGTGCTTAAATTACCATTTCTGATGCTCTCAAATCACACTAAATTTTATGGTCAAAGTGATGAAAAAATCCCCAAATTTGCATCAACTTTGAAGCGTTCAACCGTTGCCTCCTTATCGAAATCATCCTCCGCAGCATGCCTGGGGATCTCTGGATCTGGTGGAATTGCACAACCTATGGCTTTGTATTGCTGGTTTTACCCTCTGGTAAACGTTTACATAACTATGGAACATCACCATGTTCAATGGGTAAATCGAATATAAATGGCAATTTTCAATAGCTATGTTAAATTACCAGAGGGTATATCCTTGATACATTCATATATAATGCTCATCTTTATTATGTCATCCTCCAGGAATCTCACATAGCTATGGTAAACATCATTTTGTATGTAAATATTTTCTCACTAAATGGTCGATTATCCAGTTCGCAAACTGTTCAATCACAGGAGGGTATCCGTTGAAGCACCCCCCCTCCAAGAACAAGAAAAACACAAACTGGCTGGTGGAGAATGATTGATAGGAATAAAAGTGTGGGTATAGTTTGGGGTTCCCAGGAACTTATATATATATATACATATATGTGTGTGGGTAGCACAAGTTAATGCAAAGAATAGAAATTGAAACATATGGCTTCATACTCAATAACCAAACACGAGATAACACAAGCCTTGATTTCTGACCAAATGGTGCCTTCGGGGATTACCACCTTAGCTCCCAGACTTAATCACCAGGCAGCCAGAAACATCCACTATATGGTTTATGAATTAGGGGGGTATTCCCCCAAAGAGTGACAATCTGATACTTAAATGGTACCCCCCCAATTAAACAGCCGTTTGGGGTTTATTGATCCAGGGTTGACATTACCTGGCATGCCATCTTCGTCTACGGAGAATGTAGTTGAATCCTCCGTTTATAGTTGATTGGCCTCTGGTAAAATGACAGTTTGCTGTGGAAAATCACCATCTGCAAAAAGAGGTAAATCAACGAACTAGATGAGCCATTTAAAATATCAATGGGAAATTCAGGATCCTAAAATGGAGGTACTGTACCATATAAGACCATATTTTATGGGGATATTCCCTTACATAGGCCTGAAAAATAGGCCTTATATATGGTAGGTACCTCCAATCAATCGGTTCCTGAGTCATGGCCATTGAAAATACCTACGTTAGTCATTACCAGAGGGTATCGTATCAAATCCTCCATTGACTTCGGGGATTTGACCACGCTCCTGTCCCCTTTTGCGTCCCTTGGGCGTCCCCGGCTTCTGCACTTCGTCTCCGCGATCGTACCTCGGCTTCCAAAACTTGGATCATGGGAAAATTCACGGGAAACCTATGGAAACCTCAATATTTACTGGGAAAACACATGAAAAAAAAAACATTGTTTCTGCAATTTTTAACCATCTTTAACCAATCCAATGACTATTTCAACACACAAACCTAGTGGCATACTATGCCCCGAGTCTTACAATCCAAGTTGAAATGGCTGGCAAGGCTTCTTACTTCGATTTTTTGTGATCTCTGGGGCCCCTGTACATGGCACCATATTCCCATATTTTTCTATATTCATCATACTATTCCCATTCATCATTCCCATCTTGTAATGAAATGGTAAAACTAAGTGGTTCTGAGGCAAATGCGCATCTTCATCATCATCTGATTCACTGGCGTCTTCTTCTTCCGATTCCTGTCATGTGTTCCACGGTACCATGGGGATCCATGAGGATAAATGGACGCATCGTCTCTGTCCCCTCAAAAAACGAAACATCCGAAACAGAATCACGGGTCAAATGAATTGAAAACCCGTTCATGGTGGAAACACATGTGTTTTTATGTATATATATATATAGTTAGCATGTACATATATATATATAATATTTATATTATGTATGTATTATATAATGTATGTATGTATATATATATATGTGTGTGTGTATGTGCGTGTGTATCATGGTGCTATTATCTAGGAGATGGGATAACAATTACAATATCCACCAATCCAACAATCATTTAAATTACTTTACTTCGTGTGATCCCCACCATGACATTTATACATTTTGTTACTGGCAAATCTTCTGGCATTCTATCTGACATATTTTCTGGCATTCGATCTGGCATTCTATCTGGCATATCTTCTGGCAGATGTTCTGGCATATCTTCTGGCAGATGTTCTGGCATATCTTCTGGCAGATGTTCTGGCATATCTTCTGGCATATCTTCTGGCATATGTTCTGGCATATCTTCTGGCATTTCATCTGGCATTCTATCTGGCATATCTTCTGGCATATTATCTGGCAAATCTTCTTGCATTCCATCTGGCATTCTATCTAGCATATCTTCTGGCATATTATCTGGCAAATCTGCTGGCATTCTATCTGGCAAACATTCTGGCACTTTATCTGGCATATCTTCTGGCATTCTAGCTGACATTCTATCTGGCATTCTATCTGGCATACCTTCTGGCATTCTATCTGGCATATCTTCTAACATTCTATCTGGCATATCTTCTGGCACTCTATGTGGCATATCTTTTGGCGTGGATACTCGCGGTTGAGGTCCGGCAGGAACACTGGGCGTGGATGGTCGCGGTTGAGGTCCGGCAGGGAACACTGGGCGGGGATACTCGCGGTTGAGGTCCGGCAGGGAACACTGGGCGTGGATGGTCGTGGTTGAGGTCCGGCAGGGAACACTGGGCGTGGATGGTCGTGAGTGAGGTCCGGCAGGGAACACTGGGCGTGGATGGTCGTGGTTGAGGTCCGGCAGGGAACACTGGGCGTGGGTGGTCGTGGTTGAGGTCCGGCAGAGAACACTGTGGATCGCGGGTCGCAGTTGAGCAAGGACGACGAGGACGACGAGGACGACGAGGACGACAAGGACGACAAGGATGACAAGGAGGACGAGGAGGGGGAGGAGAGGAGGACGAGGCAGGAGGAGGCGGAGGAGGAGGAGCAGGAGGAGGAGGAGGAGGAGGCAACTGACATAAAATCTAACAACCCTCACCTGGCAGGTGGGGAAAAAATCATGTTGTTCATTTCAACTCCCTGGAAAAATATCATGGTTCATGTTGATTATCATCCCAGGCAGGGTAGACTTTCAAACAGAACTGGCTATAGAGACTGGATAGACTTTTTTTTCAGGCACCCACCGACCATGACAAGATGAGCCATGAAAAATACCCCTATCCCATCTGAAAAAAAAACTAATTGGTTGATAGGTTTCCCATGGTTTCCCTACTATGGGTTTCGATAAAACACCCAATAAATCAGCTATAACATGCTATAACTCCCCATCTCAACCTACATTGGGGTGCGGGCACCACGGTAGGTAAATGGGTCAGAAAAAAAAAACAGTTACAGTAGATGAATGGATAATATCCACTATCATATATGGAATATTATGGAATTATAGGGCTTATTTATATTAATACCCTCCAGTAAATTAACATAGACCCTGAGAATCGCCAATTTTTAAAACCAGATGGTATATTTTTACCATAGGGTCTATGTTAATTTACCGGCGGGAATATATATATATATATAAGTATTATATATATGGATGATAAACCACTTACTGGGATGAGCCACCACGGCCTCTTCGGAGGACTCCTCGTCCTCAGCAGTTGGGGTATGATTCAGGTTGTAGCTTCGAAAGTATTTGGATCCATGGGATCTAAATTTTAATGGAATGACAGTCATATTCATCGTATACTTGGTATACCATATGCTATCCACATATTTTGACTTATATGTTTAACAAGAAATTATAATGCTATGTTAAATCATATATGTTCAAACATTATTCCAATATGTGTATCCAAAAAAATAGATTATAAATACAGTGAAGAGATGTGAAGATTGAATGCTTGCAAATAGATGCAAATAACCAATTTTTTTTAAGAAAAAAAACATGGATCAGTAGCTGTTTATCAACGTTCATCATGTACCACTTTGTTTGGAGCAGGCATGGACAAACATATCGAAGCAATATCAGATACCATAATATTCAGTATGCCAATGTTTATTTATATGTATCATATACATCCGAAATTGCAACATATCATTTTTATTATGGTTATTGTGCTAGTGTTGTTATTATTGTGCAAATGTGTAATTTGACAATTACCAGGGTTGATTTGTATTGTAGCAATTGTCAATCCCCATTTCTACGTAAATTCATGGATTAAAGCCCCACTGGTGATGGGTTAAACGGTTAAACCATTGATGGCTTCAGGATTTTCGTGGGTTTCCTTTGAGATCACTGATGATTCATCACCATTTTCATCCATTGCCCCCATCAAACACGAAACATAATCCCACTGATGGTTGCATCATGTTATGCCCCCTTCAAACCCCAATGATATCCCAACATGTCTTGATAAAATGTCCTATGTTTTATCCATTTACCCCTTGTTAATTCACATAGCAATGGAACATCAACATTTTAGGAGGTAAATCAACTATGAATGGGCAACGGCAATGTTCATCGATTTTCCTATTCGCAAAGTGCTAAATTCCCAGAGGGTAACTATCATGTGGTTGGGAAACTCAAGTCGTAGCTCCTTATCCTTCCTAATCACTGGATAGTACTCATCATCAACTTACCATCCTTTATCAATCATTTATCCATCATTATCCCCACACACATATCTACATATATATATATGTACATTGTGTGTATTATCTCCCCATACTATTCATTATATTTCATGATCAAAAAACCAATCAAAAGCCATGAAAACCGATTGAAATCCTCATGAATCACCATTGAAAGTCTATCAAGACCCATTTAAAAGCTCATGAATCACCATTAATCACCATCAATCACCACTAGAGACCCGTGAAACACCCATTAAAACCCATGACACATCCATATCATCCATCAAAAGTGAGATAAACATGGGCAGATCCAGCTCCAGCTCCAAGCGTCTGAGCCGGAGTCGTCTTCCTCCGTGCTCTCGTCTTCCGCCTAGGCCGATGAATTTCACAAAAAATGCGCTGAGGGTCCGCGTGGAGTTCACTGTCTTTTTAAGGAACAAATTACTATGGTCTCTATATGTCTCTATAATATAATTGATATATAATATATATTGATATATAAGATATAGATGTAGTCAATGTAGTCGTTCTTTTTTTTGTTCTTTCCGCAAACTCATATATGATTTTCCACAACCACTGTTTTGAAAAACGGGAAGGCCTCATCGTCATCGTCATCTCTTTCATCCGCCTTGTCACCTCACAGGGATCGAGAAACACAACGCCGTCTGATTCCCTGTGGAGTCAAAAACCATGGGGAAATCGGTTTTTAAAGCCAGAAATTATGACCTACATGGTGGCTGTAAAATGTGTAAATCCACATCTAGATAGACTAATGTCAATGTAGAAATCTGTAAATCCACAGCTAAAATCTGTGACATCTGTAAATCATTGGTTCCATCCACATCTATGTCAATCTACTTACGGTAAACCTTTACCGTCCTAGCGGCTACCTTTTTCTTGATCGTAACGGACACCGACACCTGGAGATTCACAAAAGCTCGCACCTCCCACGTCCAGGTCATCTTTCTCCCTGTCCAGCAGCTTCAAGACTGCCTGCCACAGGTCCGAACTCCTGATCTTTGAAAAAGGGTGGAAGATCAAGGGCTTGATAGTGGATTAAAAATGTGTCTGGTCCATGAGTTTTTTTTAATTTTCAAAATCGAATATATATATATATATATATAATATCCAAAAATGGACATCATACTCTACCACTTAGAAAGATACGAACAAAACACATCAAAACACCAATGACATGCAAAATTGAGTCCTATTGGGATCTATTGAGCATGTCAAGTCTCCCCACCACTTACAGTAACTTTTTTGGCCACTTTGCACCCTTGCCTCGGAAGCATCCGACTTGAGCGTGGGATAGGTGAGGCGGGGCCTCGCAGAAGGATAGGGTGAATCGTAACCACCAGTAGGATGCTGTGGGAGAAGCGTCTATGATTGGAGTCTATCAACTTTATATATGGTGGGGTTTTATCATGGAGAATATCTATATATCTATATATCTATGTATATATATATATATAAATATCTATCTATCTGTATATCTATATATCTATATATCTATACATCTATGTTAATCATGGTTTATCTATCTTTGGGGTTTATCAGAATCTTAGCCATGTTTACGATCAGGGTATACTGCCAATCCATCATTCAAGTGGTCAGTTTGACCCCGCGGAGGTTGGTTGAATCCCAGTGTTTTTGTTGATAATAAACATATTTAACGTATGCACATATTTTGAAGATTATTATATACATAATTATACATGCATATAAACATATATGTGTATGTATATTTATATATTTTTTTATATAGTTATATATGATATATATATATATAGATTCTAGCTGCGCAGTAGCAATACTAATCATGGACCCCCCAACTTAACTGGGTGCAGTGTAGGACTCCGCTGCGCGCCGCGCTGCGCGCCTCAGCCTCTCGAGGGTATCGTAGACCATGTTCATGAAGCGCTGTGGCAGCTCTCCCTGGCAATCGATAGCAAAAAACCATGGTGAGAAGCTGGTGAAACCATGGTGTTAGCCATGGAGGCGTTTTTTCAATCATGGTGAAACCTGGTGATTCAATCACAATTGTGAAACATGGAGACGGGATCCAACAAACATGGGGATCCAACCAATGGATAATGGATGACAATGGTATATGATATATGGACAAACTTAGATGGGCCCCTATTAAAAGATAGATCTTCAGCCTGATAGTATCCCTTGTATGGCAAAACATTGAAGTACTAAACCGCTCAACCAAGGTTGGCCCAGTTCTATGTTCATTCTATGCTTTCAATTCTCGAACGCTCCAACCTTTTCGTTGCGGGCCCGCCTTGCTGTGAACGTAGCGGATGAAGAAGGTCAAGAAGCGGTCAAGCTTCTGCTTGGACTTGGAGCAGCGCTTAGCAGGATTTCCAAGAGCTGAGGACAAACAGCCCGACAGCCCCCAAGCCCCCAAGCCCAAGTTGTGAAAAAATGTTGAGTAGCAAACCAATGGCCGAACATCACCCCAAAAAACAAGCCGGTGAATCACGAAGAGGTGTTGACAAACACAGTGTTGATGTTTCTGAAAAAATCCTGATGTTCATGGCCAAAAAAAAGCCACATCATGATTTTCTGTGGCTAAAACAATGCCATTTGCACCATCCCCAGTCACAGTAAGTGATCAATATTGATCAATTGTTTTGTGATCAAGTCAGGGTTTGCCATAAACCTATTAATATCTATTAATGATGGTTAATGTGATGTTAAGTGATGGTTACTAACAGTCACCATAACATGGTGGTAATGGTAACCACTCCCAGTGGGTGGTTTCTCCGGGATCGTCGGGCCCCTGGGATCCCGGGCAGCTCCGCGGTCAAAGTAATGGCCGCAGGTCTCAAGCAGCACACAAACCTCGAGGTGCGTCCATAGGTTGGATGGATTGTAAGGGAAAATCTATAGGAAATGGCTTTTACCATCAAAATTTTGGGTTTGATATCAATACATTGATTTAAGGGACATCTTCACCGGAAACCATGGTTTTTAGTTTTTACCATCATTTTTGGGAGGTCTTTGTTCTGTAAATGTTCCCTGAAACCAATCCATCGATGATAGGACCTGATAGAATCTCATAGAATCAGTTATTGAACAATAAAAACCATAATAAGGAAAAAACAACAATTGGCTTTTTATATCTGTTTATCTGATTGAATCCGAAAGCATAATGGGGTCCATGGTTTGTTTGTTGTTTTTTTCAGTGATCCTACCCGCTAATAACAATAGTTATTACGAGATTGATTAACTACAATGCCGGTCATAATATGTAAATCACTGATAATAATCTATTCTTATCATTTGCTGATTGTTAGTATGATATGTGGCAGTATGATCATTATAGAACAACAATGGGATTGACAATCATAAAATGTAAGGCTGGATGGGTAACGGAGATGTAACGGAGATGTTTGCCATGGCTTGGTACTGAGTTGATGCTCCAAATTGGCTTGGACATGTTATGGGATCAGATTCGTGGGATCAGCTGGATCTGCTCTCTCTCCCTCACCGTTTCATGGTCAACCTTTGGTCTGAATCAGCAAAGCGTTTCGTAGATGGACACGGCCACAAACACTCTCCAAGTGGAAGACATGATTCATCTTGCTTGCAAATACCTAGGCTATCCTAGGCTGTTGCTAGCAGTTTACCTAGATTCTAGATTGCTGCTTTATCACTCTGGCAACATGTCCCATTGTTTCTTTGTCATAGCCCCATCACATCGCATTGAGTCAAACTCTCTGGCGCCCTCGCGTTTGTCCCCCCCAAAACCTAGCACAAGGTCACAAGATCAATTAATGAATTATCTTAGGCAATCTTTGGATGTGTGTACCCCCATTTAGGCGGCAAACCATGGGCGGTATAAACCCTCCAACATTGGAGGTTTATTGTTGGTTTTACCCAACTATTCTCATCTGGACCACATCTTGGGGCGCCTTGAAGCAATTCGCACCCCCTCCCACTGAGCTCTGTCACCAGCTTGATTCGGAAGAAGTCCCAAGGTGCCTGCGGCCACCAGAACATCATGGAAGCCCTCGAATATGGTGCCTTTTTGTAAAGGGGCTCCATATTTCACTGGATTGACTTCTAGGATGTCTTTACGATTAAAGTCGTGGTTTTCACATGTTTCTAGTCATTAGTCCCAAATATCGGATTTTCATGTACAGTAACTGCCATTTTGATGCATTTTTGTTGGCGTAGTTTCCCATGCATTTTCCCTTAAACTTACCTTCCAGTAAAGTAACATAGCTATGTAGATTCATGGGTTTCCCATCCGGAAATGATCTAGAAATGATAGATTGTTTCCATCTCGTTAGTTTACTCGAGGGCCCGAGGGTAAGCGTGTTTTGTTAAATCACTCCTGATATCAAAGATGGGGGCCCAAAAAATGCCCGAACCCTTGCGATGTTTTGTCTTTTTTGGCATTTTTCAACTGAGGGTAAACCATCGCGAACATGTAATTTCAATTAATTTCCAGGGTTTACTGGTGAAATCCCCCACGTTCAACTGTGAAATCTCAAGTCAAGTTCTATTATGGGCAAAAGAGGTTGGTAAAGGTCCTAATTGTTCACGTCACCCAGCAAAAATGGTGATATGTCATCTCCAACAGATACCTTTGAAGTGACGTTCAAAAACTCCAAAATCGGACATTGACCAACCCTTGCAGGGTTGGGCGCCCCTCGTTATAAGTTGGCTTATGAATCATCGCCATTAACTATAGTTATATCAAGTTATATCCTTCATAAACTCTAGTTCTTGGACTTCTAAACCAACTTAGCATAGCTTAGCTAACTATGCAGGGCCCTGTGGAGAAATCCATGTAGGGGCTGAAAAAACCACCGCTGGTTCCCAGGACTTGCCACCTCGATGGGATGCTGTGGGTCCGCGAGAAGCTCTGGTAGTTGGCTACCGTCCTCTGCATCCTGGGATTTTCTGACGTGTTGTCTCTGGTAAACTCACAAAAAAAAACGATGGAAAATCACAATGTTTAAGTTTAATGGATAAATCAATGGAAAATCACCATGTTTTATGGGTAAATCAGCGATACATTATATAAATGGCCATTTTCCAGTTCGCAAACTGTTAGTTGACCAGAGGGTAACATGATTTAAGCCCATCGGCATTGGAAAAACTCACCAAGAAATGGTGATTTGACCAACAAGAACAACTGATGTGTTCCCTAGAAAATGGTGATTTGACCGTTGGACATGGAGATTTCACTCGTGACATGTCTGCAAATGGGATAAAATGGGTATGTCTGAAAAAAGGGATTCTGGGACAAAATGTCACTTGTGTGCTCCCCTTTTTTTTTCGGGGAGTCCGTGATTTTCTGAACCATTCGATTTGGGGGCATGGCCATGGTCCCAATTTTCAGACAAGGCCTTGGCTGGCGGCCCAACATGCAGTGCCAATGGGATCAACAACCTATTGGAAATCATATTAACTACCCCTGTGATGTTTTCATTTGGCTAGGATTAGCACATGTATGTTCATATATTGCTGAGTATCTCCCAATATGATTAAACCATATTAAACCATACTTTTGGATCCCCTTATGGGAAATCACTCCTACATAAAACGGCTCTTGTTTGGTGCGCGGGTTTGTCTGAACAGAGTGCCCCAAAATCCATTGATTGATCAATCATTTCCCATTCTCCGACACCCCAATTCCATTGTTCATTCGTCAAATCCAAATGTTCGAGAATCGAATCCTCATTTTTTGGGGATCATCGGATAAGCCCATTTGTTTGTACAGTTGTGTTGTTCTTTCACTACTTTGTCATGGTAAAACCAGTGAAGTCCCCGCTTTTGCCTCGATTCCGCAAGTCACTTTTCTTCCCATGCTCGAAAATTACCAAAAAAAATCAGCAAATCGATAGTCGACATAGCCAGCTATCTGGGTAAATTATAATACTTCACTAACCTGAATAGTTCGGCCATTTGGGGATGATTTCCCTAAAATAAACCATGATTCCATGATTTCTATACTGCATAGTCTATTTTTCACCATGTTTTTAACCATTTTTCGATGGCATCTATGGCCGGTCTCCTCCTGTTCCTCGGTGATGCTTCCAAGGCCACCCTTGCGCATAGCCAGGCCCTGGCCGGAAACGGATTTGTTTTTTCGGGGAAAAACATTGAAAAATAGGAAAATTGCCATATTTCATCTAACCAGCTATTAAAATATGTGGACTTCATGTGGTAAACTATAGGATTTCATGGAAAATATGGTGGTAGAACCAAGCCTACCCTCTGGTAATTTCACACAGCCGTGGAACATGGCCCATTGATAGATGAAGTACCTGTTTAAAAGTCTTGATTTTCCATAGAAAAGAAGTTAAACTACCAGAGAGTAAGGTAAAGAATGTGATATAACCAACAATAATCATAGGGATTTACTTGCGATTTACCCATGCAGTAAAAAAAAAGTAGCTGCAAATGAGTACAGTATACTATACGATTTAATGCGATAAAGCCAAGTACTTACTTTATACCATCCAATGTTTTTTTAACAATCCCCCCAATGAGATGTTCATTGTTGGGTTGCCCAAAATAAGTACCATCTGGTTATGACTAACAGTTCGCCATGGAAAGATCGACCATTTATAATAGGTAAACCATCTATTTCTATGGGCCATCTATACCATGGCTATGTTAGTCATAACCAGAGGGTATGTGAAATTAGGTGGCTACAATGGCTACCATTCCGTTTTTCTTCGTCCATCCATCTGGGTCCATCGTCAACCTGAAAAACGAAGCGCGTCTTGTAAATCCAGTTTACCAAAAATGGAGCGTTAGGATGGGTTAGGATGTTTACCCTCCAGTAAATTAACATAGACCCTGGCAGACAGGGGTTGGAAGACTAGTTTCCTCTAAAAATTGGTGATTTTCAGGGTCTATGTTAATTTACCAGAGGGTAAGAGTTGGTTTACCAAATTGCAAGGAACTTGGATGAACCGTGGGGAAAATGCCATCGTCTTTTCAGAACGGAGGCCCTCCACAGATCTTCCCGTGTTTACTCCTATGAGTTGTTTCAGATCCATCATTGTTTCGGTAAGGCTATGCAAAAAAAATAAAAAATCCACCTAAACAGATCTCACACATCTATCCACCCTCTGCTGGTTTCGCTTCAGCTTTCATCAATACCCTCTGGTAAACTAACGTAACTATGGAAAATCACCATTTTTAATGGGAAAACTCACTATAAATGGCCATTTTCAATAGCTATGTTAAATTACCAGAGGGTAAACATCTGATCATTTCGACCCAAATCAGCCAACCGTCCGAGTGCAAGTCCCGTCCGCGCGGACCCTCTCAACCAACTTGTGAGCCTCGGGACTTCTCTAAAGGGTACTCTGATAAACATCATGTTTTACCTCGGGGTAAACTAACATAGATTTGGAAAATCAACAATTTCTATAGGACATTTAAAGATATTTAAAAGATCATTTTCTTCAAAACCCATCTATATTGGTTTACCCCGGGGTAGCTGGCAAATCTAATGTAAGTTCATCGGCAAATGCCAATCTTACCAAATGTGGTATCATAATGGATAGTATGGGTTTTAACCCATATGCTTTTGACCCCCCTTGTAGATCTCCAATTTCAGTCAAGACTTGGTTTTACACATCTACATAACATAACTCCATACTGTATGCTTTCCACATGGTATGTTTCCATATGTTTCCTAGTACAATCGACATGTCTTCCACAGTTTCGAGGCATTTTCCACCAACTCCATCGATTTCCCTTTGGGCTCAAGCAGTGATGAACTGACTTGCCCGATAGGAGCTAGGACCTCCAAAGCCAATGAACCTCGCTGTTGCCGGGGTCAAGGGACAAATGTAGTTTAGACATGGCCCCTCAAAGATGGGAAGATGGGAGTTGAACACCGATCTTCATCGCTTGATCTACCATGCATCAAACTCATCAAACTCATCAAACTCATCCAACGCGCTCCTCCCAAGCATATTTGGATATATTTGGCTTTGTGTAAGTGCGAATCGGGGCACTGGTAGAGGGAGTCAAAGATCAACACAGAATCCACCAGGCGATAGTTGTAGAGCTCACCCACCAATTTCACCTGTCGCACCTAGACAAGGATGTGGCGGGCTTGCGGTACCCGAACGGGTCAATTTTCCGAAGGGGCAGCCATGAGTTTCCCACATCGATGTAAATGTTTCCCCTATGACAGCCATACCCACAATTATCCAAGAAACTGTGGAGTCCATGGTCCATTTATCATCACACATCAATTTTATGATTTCTTCATGTTACAATTGTGAATATTGTGATATATCACCATATGATCACCATATGATCACCATATGATCACCCTATGATCACCATATGATCACCATATGATCACCATATGATCGCTTCTAACATCTTCTAGCAACCCGATGTGAAGTGGCTAAGTGGCGCTTCACCGATCTGGGCGACCAGGCCCTCAATGGCATCTCTCGGAAGTCGTTTCGTTCCAAGGTCACCTCCATGCCGGGGCCAGCAAGACCGGATTTTTTTTCAGGTCGAAATCCTGGATTTTTTCCATGGGATTTAACGAAAGGTTTTTAGTGGAGCATATTGGAGCTAGCTATATGATTATTTATATAATATAATATAATATTATATTATATTATATATATATATTGATGTTGTTTGATAGGGGTGGTGGGATATCAAAAGACAATCATGGGATAAGAATAGGGTTATACGGGATAATAGTACAGTAGGGTAATATATAATGGGATATGATATATGAAAATAGTTGGAAATACGTGCTGGTAATCAAACATGGCTAGCTTGAACATCTGCCATAGATATTAATGAAGGCTTCCAGCTGGGAAATTCAACTAATTACAAATGGTGGATTTTCCAGCAAGCCACGTTTGATTGCCGGAGGCCATCTGATAATATGTAGCTTTATATATGTAGACAAAAGAAACCAGTTATAGCTATTTCAATTTCAAAGTTCTGAAATGAAAATGATCTTCAAACCCCATGATGTTCTTTCCAGTTCCAGCTCCCGCTCCATCCCTCCTGAATGTTTTCCAGCAAAGAGTCAATGACGTCGATGACAAAAGCCTCACTTAACCGCACCCCCTCGGGCAGTGGCACGGTGCCTATATTACACTGCCCGAAATTCACATAGACACTGCCAAATCAGGGGGTTGGAAGATTACTTTCCACATGTCCACTAAAAAAAAAGAGATCTATATGACAAGTGTTCACTTTCAGGGACACTACGTTAATCTGGTGGGGAGTATACCAGACTTGAAAAATAGGGACCCGGGGCGGACCAAACCGACATCAGCGTGGCGCTGGAGCTCGGCTGCGGACATCGCGGTACTTGGCCAGGCCACTCAAGAGCGAAGCCACCTGGGCCGCTGGGCCGGGTCAGCTGCGGGACAGGAGATAGGAAAACCACAAGCCATGGAAGTGGATAAGCTACAAACTATGATGCTCTTACAGTCTGTACAGTTGTAAACCATGATAAAATATGATAAATTATGATAAACTTACAGTTCTATCTCCGGCAGCTCTGCACAAGCGACGCATGACAAGTTCTCGTAGTTGGCATGGTGATTCAAGTCCTGCATGGCACGGTTGGCTGCTCGAGGTGTTGCCTGTTGGTCCTATACACATCCCGCGTCATCAAGTCTATATTTGTAAGATTAGATGATATGGACATTGGTGGCTCATCCCACTTAGCAAGTGAGTTATAATTATATATAACAACCCCCAGCGGATTAAGTTTACTTGTCCCACTTAGAACTGGGGTTATAAACCACTTACCATTCGTGGGATGAACCACCAAGTAGATTGCATGTTACCCCCCCAGAGGAAAAAAACGTTGATGGTTTTGGTGGCTCATCATGTCTCCATCATGAGCTCCCAGAGTTGCTTACATACCTTCTTGGGGGATCACTACAGATTCATAACAGAATCCCTTCAATATATATATATATATATCCGTTATATATCCATTTATATCCATTTATATTCATTTATATCCATTTATTTATATCCATGTATCCCCCCAAAAAGAACACATAGATATATGATATAATTATGATATAATTATGATATAATTATGCGCTATATATCCATCGGGTCGGCATATCCAGGCAGCAGCTCGGGGCTGTCCAATAAGCACTTCTTCAGCCAGCCAGATGCGGGACCTGAACTGGAGAAAATCCCTGGATTTCCTCGGCTAAAATGGCAAAACTATGCGAAACTGGTGATGTTTCATAGGCAAATCCATGGTAAAATCTATGGAAAATCCATGATAAATCCATCTGCAACGGAAATGGCGACTTTTCGACTTTTTTCATGTATTCTTGGATGACTTTACTGGAGGGTACCCCCCCCCCAAAAAAAAATGGCCGACCCAAGCTGTATCAATTGGGGGAGTACCCCATTTAAGTGGCAGATTGCTCAATAAATTGGTGAATCGATCTGGATGTAATGAAATCGCAAGAACATCATGGCGAGATTCATAGGACCTTGATCTGCCAAGATCAGGACCCTGTTGAAACATGTTGAAACCATAGCGAGTGGTGTGTTTTCCATGGTTTTTCCGTGTGCTTAAAATCCAATCCCCCTATTAAACACCCCTTAGATCCACCAGCTATGATATTACCCTCTGGTAAACTGAGGTAACTATTGAAAATTGCCATAGAAAGTTCGTGGATTTACCCTTTATCAAAGTGGTGTATCTTTCCATATAGTTGTGTAAACGTTTACCAGAGGCTAATATTAAACACCCCCTTGATCCACCATCTATCTGGGTAAACTATAATAATTCACTAACCTGAAATAAGGTCATTTGGGGATATTTCCCCTTACTAACTATGATTATAGTGAGGTCGCAGTGAGGTCGTTATAATTTACCCAGATCTATGATATTAGACCATGAGAAAAACACCGGTTGATCCCCCGGAACTTCCTGTGGTTTCGCAGCCGTCCGGGAACCGAACCCTCCCAGGGCAGTTTTCGCACCAGCTTCAAAAAGAGATCCTGTTTGGAGGCGGCGGTCCCAGTGGTCGACTGGCGAAGTTGGGGGCAAATAATTACCAAGGTCACTAGGGTCTATACTGTTTTATGGGCTTTATGATGGTTTATGGTGGATATATCTACAACATATATATATATATATAGTATATGCATTCCACAACTCTATGAAGTTAACTTCTTGTTTCTTGAGCACGCTGTATAACTGAGGGGTACCACGTGAGTCTTTGAAGATTTTCGGAGTCATTTGGCTCGGAGTTTCGGTCCCTCCCCTCCTTCAGTGCCACAATCAGGTGTGGTTGACGGTTTCCACAATCTCAACAATGATTTAACGGGAACAACCCAGTGATTCGGATGCCGAAAAATCATATGGCCATATATGGCCATAAGATGCTAGAATCAAACAACTTTCCCTCCCCTTTTCCGCATGGATGCGCATGGTCCTCGTCTTCCTCCTTGTACAAACCTGACAGCGCTGTGGGGCATTTCCGTGGATCGAGGCTTCGAAAAGAACCCTCAGAAGCCTCGAGTTGATGTTTCGATCGATGGTAACTTGGACCAAGTCCCAAATATCGAACCAACCAAAAATATCATAAAATATCTATGTATTCAGTCCTAAACATAAATATCTTCAACAGATCTTAGACATATCTTAACAATTCTTAACATATCTTAATGTGAACGTAAAGTGAACGTTAAAGTGAACATAATGGACCGTCCTTACTACTGACATAAGGTTCGTCACATCGTTCATCAAAAACACCGCTATCCCCAGTCCAAGTCCGTCCAAGTCCGTCCAACTCCTTCGGCGACCGGACGGTCAAAGACCAAGTGTTCCACAAAGAGCTCCAGGGGTTCCTTGCAGCGGATTGGATGGTCATGGTGAATCTGACCTGCCCAAAAAAAAATGGCTGGTTAGGAGCAAGTTTACCATTGGCAGCAAAAGGTTAAAGTACCTTTAGTATCTTTACAAAGCTCGACCCAGAACCCTGATGATTGGAAAGTTTTGATGAATTTGATGCTGATGAAATCCTGATAAATCCTGCTTTTCGTTGGTCGATTGTTTTCTGTCAGTCCCTTCCCTTCCAGCTGTGATTGGAAGGTTGGGAACGGACATGGGACATTTGCACATACAAAGCTCTGGCCTGCGGCACTAAGGGGCCCAAGGGGCGTGTCCGCCCCTTGGAAATTCCCCCGCTTGAAAACCACCATTTCGTGGGGGAACTGGGGGAACTCAGCTCGTCTTGTCCTTGCTTTTCTTCTGCTTTCGCTTCCCCTCCGGCCTCAAGATTTCCGAAAACTGAATGGAGTCTGACTCCAAAAGTGGCGCAGCCTCGTTGATATGCAAATAGAATAAAGATCTATATATAAATTATATATATATATGTGTGTGTGTGCGTATATATATATATATACACAGTATATATATATACAGTATGTATATATACATATATATATATATATAGAAATATATATGTGAGCTTTAAGAGAGCCGTTCCCACAAATTACTTTACTTCGTGCGATCCCCACCATGACATTTATACATGTTCTTACTGGCACATCTTCTGGCATTCTATCTGACATATCTTCTGACATTCTATTTGGCATTCTATCTGGCATATCTTCTGGCATATCATTCTATCTGACATATCTTCTGACATTCTATTTGCATTCTATCTGGCATATCTTCTGGCATATCTTCTGGCATTCTATCTGGCAAATCTTCTGGCATTCTATCTGGCATATCTTCTGGCATTCTATCTGACATATCTTCTGGCATTCTATCTGGCATTCTATCTGGCATATCTTCTGGAATATCTTCTGGCATATCTATCTGGCATATCTTCTGGCATATTTTCTGGCATTCTACCTGGCAAATCTTCTGGCACTCTATCTGACATTTTATCTTCCTACATGAGGTCCGGCAGGGAACACTTGGCGTGGATACTCGCGGTTGAGGTCCGGCAGGGAACACTGGGCGTGGATGGTCGTGGTTGAGGTCCGGCAGGGAACACTTGGCGTGGATACTCGTGGTTGAGGTCCGGCAGGGAACACTGGGCGTGGATGGTCGTGGTTGAGGTCCGGCAGGGAACACTGGGCGTGGATGGTCGTGGTTGAGGTCCGGCAGGGAACACTGGGCGTGGATGGTCGTGGTTGAGGTCCGACAGCGAACACTGTGGATCGCGAGTCGCAGTTGAGCAGGAGGACGAGGAGGACAACGAGGACGACGAGGACAACGAGAGGAGGACGACGAGAGGAGGAGGAGAGGAGGCAGGAGAAGGCAACTTAGATAAAATCTAACAACCCTCACCTGGCAGGTGGGGAAAAATTACTTTACTTCGTGTGATCCCCACCATGACATTTATACATGTTCTTACTGGCACATCTTCTGGCATTCTATCTGACATATCTTCTGACATTCTATTTGGCATTCTATCTGGCATATCTTCTGGCATATCTTCTGGCATTCTATCTGGCAAATCTTCTGGCATTCTATCTGACATATCTTCTGGCATTCTATCTGGAGATATGCCAGAAGATATGCCGGATAGAATGCCAGATAGAATGCCAGAAGATATGTCAGAGTATATGCCAGAAGGTATGCCAGATAGAATGCCAGATAGAATGCCAGAAGATATGTCAGATAGAATGCCAGAAGATATGCCAGATAGAATGCCAGAAGGTTTGCCAGATAGAATGCCAGAAGATATGCCAGAAGATATGCCAGATAGAATGCCAAATAGAATGTCAGAAGATATGTCAGAAGATATGTCGGGGAACACTTGGCATGGATACTCGCGGTTGAGGTCCGGCAGGGAACACTTGGCATGGATACTCGCGGTTGAGGTCCGGCAGGGAACACTGGGCGTGGATGGCCGTGGTTGAGGTCCAGCAGGGACCACTGGGCGTGGATGGCCGTGGTTGAGGTCCGGCAGGGAACACTGGGCGTGGATGGTCGTGGTTGAGGTCCGGCAGCGAACACTGTGGATCGCGAGTCGCAGTTGAGCAGGAGGACGAGGAGGACAACGAGAGGAGGAGGACAACGAGAGGAGGAGGACGACGAGAGGAGGAGGAGAGGAGGAGGAGGAGCAGGCAACTTAGATAAAATCTAACAACCCTCACCTGGCAGGTGGGGAAAACCCGGTAACAAGGGCTTGTTGGGAAATTCTCTTGCCGTTCTGGCTGAGGCTCAGACGGCTTGACCTGATAGAAGGCATCTTCCAGCATGATCTCCAACCTGGATGTTGTGAGCTCCGAACCCGGAGGAAACCAGTGGTGCTTCCCAACTGGTTGGTGAAAAAACCATGGATAATAGTGATTAATAGTGATTAATAGTGGTTATGAGTGATTAATACCTGATCTCATGAATAATATATGTGGTTGGTGGTGCAATAACCATCTTGAAAAACATGAGTTCGTCAATGGGAAGGATGACATCCCATATAATATATGGGATGTCATCCTTCCCATTGACGAACTCATGTTTTTGCCATATATGAAATGGAAAATAGAAAAAATGTTCCAAACCACCAACCAGACATGCATGTATATCAAAGGCTTACTTGCATCTACACAAATATAAATATGGATAAATACTTCAGTGAATGAATAATTAAATATTTACATATTATACATAATGACGGGTTATGTACATTAAATCATACGAATACACGCGCGCATATGAATGATTATGAATGTA
The DNA here is from genome assembly GCA_947184155.2 of Cladocopium goreaui. Classification (NCBI taxonomy): domain Eukaryota; class Dinophyceae; order Suessiales; family Symbiodiniaceae; genus Cladocopium; species Cladocopium goreaui. Next base: position 116,438 of record CAMXCT020004602.1, on the reverse strand, counting down.
TATATATATATATATCATATATTATTGTTTTATATTTATATTACATATATTATTATATATATATATATATATTGTACATGTGTGTGCTTATCGAGCTTCGGAAATAGTGCTTGACCAAATCAGGCTGGAAAGAAAAATGTCAAAATATGTCAAACCACCCCACCTCAAGGGCAAAGACTTCGCTTTCGTAAGACGCAGCCTGGGTGTACAGCTACAGCAGGCAAACCTACCATCTGGGAATGGATGTGCATGGCTTAGTATTGGGTTTGCCAGTTTATTGGGTTTTAGAATCAAAATCTGGACTTTTGTTGGGAAACTTCTCAAGATATTCAAAAAAAATGCTGAAGTTTTCAGGTGTTCACGTGTGTTCACCACCAGCTAAGTCCCGAGACATTCGTTCCAAGAGGTTGTCTGTGCGGGTGGCCGTCTCTGGTTTGTACATCAGGTAACGCCCACAGGTCCTTGGAACCAGCGGCTAAAGCAGGAGTCACCAAGTCTCCAATTTATAGCAACCAAGTGGGTTGACCCCACTAGCGGCCACTAGCGGCCAATGGATCCAATGGGCACCCGGGCTGCAACAGGTTGGCGCAGAGTTCCGCATTCTGCTGGTTGAAGTCATCGCAGAGGGTCTGGAGAAAGAAATGGACCCCAGCCGCTGACATGGACCCACGGTCCCACGGATAATTTGCTGATCCTCACGTGGAACAACACATATCATGTACTATCATGTGATATCATGTCAGACTTATCAGTGACTTATCCGTATACACCTATAGCCCATAGCCATCCATAGCCATCCATAGCCATCCATAGCCTCTCTCAGATCACACTTCAACCAGCCTTGCTATCCCCAACTCGACCATCCCACTGCGACTGTGGCCTTAAAGATGTCCAAAATGACGCCCGGAGGGCAGATTTTGAACTTGCAGAGTTCACAGAGGTACTTCACCACCTTCACCTGGTAGCGCCCAGATGGTACCCTAAGTCATAGCTGGTTAATGGATGGTTGTTTCCCCATGGTAAAATGGAAAATTACTGAATAAGTTGGAACGTGTTATTTTCCGGATTTAATTTTACATTTAAAGGGGAAGCGTGCTCATACTCAGAGATGGCCATGGAAAAATCCACAAATCATGAACAAATGTTCAATAGAAATGGGGAGTTCACACTCAACTATCAAAGTCCCAGATGAACAATGAACTTGAAACATAGCTTTTCATAACCATAACAATTGGTGATTGGAACAATTATTAAACTTAAATCTTTGGTGATTGGTGCTTTTCCGGTTAGTGGTTTCTATGTTTTTCATTCCTGAAACATACATAGCAGTCAAAATTTGATCATCCTCAATGGGCGCGAAACATGCCCAACAGCACCAACTCGTTTTTCAACGCACCAATTCGTTTTTGATAAGTTCTTCATCATTTTTCCACGAGATTCCTATGATACTGCCATGATACTGCCATATCTATGTTGGTGTTTGATCACCATTTTTCCGATGGTTTCCTATGGTTTCCTATGGCTTCATCATGAAAAAATCACCCATGAAATCACCCATTTTCATCACGAAAGATGAAACCATGGTGCCCTGGGTGCCCAAAAAAAATGACCGCCTTTTGTTCCAGGAGGCTTTGGTTTGGGTCGCCAATGACCTGGCGATTGGAACAGGAGAACCGGGCTGGGCCTGGGCCTCCCAAGATCGGTGTCTACCCTCTGGTAAACATACAAAAAGCTATTGAAAATCACCATTTTTCATGGATTTTCCCATGAAAAATGGTGGATCTTTCCATAGTTATGTAAACGTTCACCAGAGGGTAACTAGGATTTAATACATCTATAAATTCTATAGGTTCCTGATGGTTCCTGGTTGGTGGTGCAATAACCATCTTGAAACATATGAGTTCGTCAATGGGAAGGATTATCGCATATATGAAATGGAAACCATCTGGTTATTTAACATGGCCATGGAAAGATCCACCATTTTTAATAGGTAAACCGTCTATTTCTATGGGCCATCTATACCATGGCTATGTTAAATAACCAAAGGGTATAGGTTCTATAGATCTTATAGTTATGATAGTTATTGTATGTTATGTCTATAAATTCTATAGTTCGATGGTTCATAAACGTGCAACGTTGGGTCACCTTCCTGCAATTGGCGGATTGTTTCTCGGCAAGATCCCTACGGGAAAATCTCATTGAAGCTGCTTGCCTCCCATTGCTCCGGAAGATGATTGCAATCATAGCCTCTGGTAAACGTTTACATAACTATGGAAAGATCCACCATTTCGAATGGGTAAATCCACTATTTAACTATTTTGACTGGGCCATTTTCAAGTTCAGTTTAAAACTGTTGGTTTACCAGGTTGGGTAGCTATCATAGCTCCTAGCTCCCGGATAGATCCACGGTTTTTTAATCATCCCGATTCTGAATGGTTCTGACTAACATAGCCATGGTATAGATGGCCAGATGGCCCATAGAAATAAATGGTTTACCATGGTTTACCGTTCTTAAAAATGGATCTTTCCGTGGCAAACTGTTACATAACCAGATGGTATAGCGGAACTCCTTCAAAAATAAAATAGCCAATCATAGGCCCTTTGCTGGATGCTAAATCAATTACGGAAGGTAATCAAACGTGTCTGGCCGGAAAATCCAGCATTTAGTTCAATGATTTTTCCACTATATAAAACACCATTTAAAGTGGATTTGGAATTGCCCCCAGGCATTGAAGCGCAGATATTTTTTTCAGCGTAGCCGCTTAGCCTGCTCAAGCTCTTGCTGCAACCACGACATCAGCAAGTTGGCCACTTCTTTGACATAAGGCCTTAGCAAATCTCGGCATCAGGCTTGGGCCACAACCTCTTGGAGGTAAAACTATGGTAAAACTAAACTATAGCAATAAGTGTGTCTGAAAAAAAATGTATTGAATAGCAATAGCAATAACCTATTAGCTATAGCAATAAGTTACTGCAGCCACTGCTATTAGATTGTAACCTCTAGCTGCAGATGGCAGATCTATTGCGATTGTAACCGGATCACTGAAAGGATTGGCAGCAATCACTGGCCGCTGATGAACTCCTCGTTTGCCATGTCTGCCTTCCCCTCAATATTTAAGTCCCCCCCGACACGAAGCCTGGCAGCCTGGTGGAATGTGTTGGATTTCATTTTTTGGGGCCAACAGCTATTACAGGGCTATTACGGATTTATTTCATATATTTTCACATGATATAACATTATATAACATGATCGGGGGATAAGATTGCAACTCTGACTCAGTGGGATTTCAGTGGATTTCAAAAAAATCGAAGTCACAGGTTTCATTTGGCTTTACCACAAGCTGGGATTCCCACCCTACCATCGCCGCTATGCGCGCATAAGGTGCCAGCAAGTGCAGCCTAGACAAAAACGCGCAGGTGGTCAGGAGGGGGTTGGTCCGACATGGGATTTGGTCCGAATCAACTCAAATGCATCTCCCAAATGGCATTTCTTGATTCTTTTTCCAGGTGAATGTTGGTAAGATCATGAAAATTTTCCCCATATTTGGCTATATTTGGCACGTCTGAAACCTGGTAACACATGCAGAAACCAGAGGATCCATGCAGAAACCGGTCAACTCGTTCCGGGACGGTCCCTTCACCCAGCAGAGCGCAAAAAAAGCGCAGCTGAGGCTGGTGCTGCTTGATCTTATGGGCCCCATAGAGGTGAAACTCAGACAGAATTTTAGGCGGATCCAGCAGGGCCCAGTGATGTTTCTTGGTTTCGTTTCACGCAAAACAGCTGGTATTCAACCTAGTTAATTATGATGGCTAGGTTATATCCATTCAAAAACCCATTAAAACCACCGGTTAATCATGTTGGCTACAGTTAGTTTTTGATGTTTGCCCCTTCGTGTCAGAGGCGATCGGATGAGGCCGGGGCGGCCAGTCTCTGGCGATTGCCCTTGGTATTGAAATCGTGGAAGAACCTGACTTCGCGACTTCGCTGCGATGCTTTTCCGGGGATCTCATGGGTAAATTCAATATCACCATCAAGTTCTACAACGGCCACATGTACACACACATACGCACACGGATATACGTATATATAATTATATATAGAGAGAGAGAGAGATGTATTATAAACAATTAACATTAAACAACTATATGTCAGAAAAAAGTCCCACCATATATCAGAGATAGGGCAAAAATATCCCTATACACAAAGGTCGTGCGCATCTGCGTCTCGGCGTCCGAGCTCCACCACAATATCATCCACCTGGTGTGGTGTGGCTGGATGATTTGGATTTGGGGATGGGTCCATAGGAAACCTCCATATACTTTGCATATATCATATACCATCTGGTTATTTAACATAGCCATGGAAAGATCCACCATTTTTACGAACGGTAAACCAACTATTTCTATGGGCCATCTATACCATGGCTATGTTAAATAACCAGAAGGTATACTTACTATGGTTTATAAACTAATCTAGGACTATAACTATAACTATATAATCTATGACCATAAACTGTTACATACGGTTATGACCATTGATTTCAGTGGCATGGAAAACTTGCTACCTTTGATTGTGTGGGGAAAATTCACGAAGATGGCCATTCAGATTTTCAAAAATTGGTTGCATCATAGTGTTGTGGGACAGGATAGATGGTAAGCGCATCATCTTCCCAAAAACATCACTTTCTCTGTGGAGAAGAGGGCTCCTTCCTATAGCATGTTTTTTCCGGCGGCCACCTGCTTGGCTGATTCAGCTTTGGAGACGCGCATGAGGTACAAATCAAAGTCCTTAGCTGGGTGGCGCGCTTGAGAATATGGTAAAACCGAATCTTAAGATGCGGGGTTGGCGTAAGCCGTGAACATATTGAAGGTGATCATTGAAATTCGTTGAAGTTTCAAGTTTTAAACATGGTGTTGGCAGCGTAAGCCTTCAACAAAACTTGGGTTTCTTCTATGTTAGCCGTGGGTTTCCCACATATGTTCAGGGCTCTCATCACTGCTATAGACCCTCACCATCCTTCACCACGTCCCAGAGCCGAGTCTCTGAAGCTGCAGCATCCTTTGGCTTCTCTTTTTCCTCTGGTGGGCGTTCAGGCTTTGCCTCCTGGACGCATGATGGTTGATGCTGCTTCATGAGGCCTTCTCACGAAATCCCTTTTTCCATGAAATTCCAGTTTTCCATGGTTTCTGATCAATTCTCCACGACTTCCTAATTCTTTTGGGGGGATTGTTTTCTCGTGTTAAGAACTGTGCATCATGGCTTAATGGAGCCCCTCCAGAAGAGGACGTGCCCGTTGCCAGAATCTCTAGGGGCCCATATGAACACCACAAATTGAAAGGGCACAACAAAAAAATAACACAATAATATACAATAATTAATAAAGGATCACGAAGGATCATACAGAACCCACTATGACAAACCATTGTCAAATCATTATTAATTAACCATCTAATACTCGAGGCGGTCGGGGCTGCTCGAATCCCCTAATACTCAGAGCCCCTAGGTTGATACTCAGACATTGTTTCTGATTGCTGCTTGGTGGTGCAATAACCATCTTGAAAAATATGAAAGTCAATGGGTTTCGGATGACATCCCATATATGAAATGGAAAAATCAAAATGTTTGAAACCACCAACCAGTATTGTGTATCCCACTCCATTAATGGATAAAGGATTTTTCAGCCCTTCAGCGTCATTTCGGCCCCTTCGGCCCCTTCGGCCCCTTCGGCCCCTTCGGCCCCTTCGGCCCCTTCGGCCCCTTCGGCCCCTGGGCGCTCCGGATCAGCATTTGCATCTACAGTGCTCTTGCCAGAAGTGAGGAGAACGGCAGGAATGATGTCCTGAACTGCTCAGATTATCGGGAGTTACCATCAAAATGGTGGTGCTTTTCAATCAACAATTGAGATGATATAGATGTAACACAATGTAACTATCAAGAATATAGATTCAAGCAATGAGCTACATCTCAATTGCAGATATCTGGAGATATCTGGAGATGGCTTTTCCAACAGGAACATGGTGGGTCCCACGGGACCCAGGGCTTCATCTTGTGTTGGAGCTTTCTGGACACATTTGGCCACGTGGACCACTGGATCAAAGCTATAAAACACCATGGCAGACTAATCTCAGATCCTCAGATCCACCAAACTTATCAAGGTGAAGAATCAAAACTAGTCGACCATTTCCTCAGCAGCGGTTCATCTGTGCTGAACTTTGGCCTTGAGATCCACCAGATCTTCGTAGAACTTCTGCTGCTCCGAGTCCTGTCATTGGATCGAAATGGGATGAAGCAAACGGATGCTTTTTTGGGTGTTCACAATCAACACAAAAATTGGGGTGATTATGTAATATATGCTTTAACTAATTATCAACCATGGAGATAGTTGGTTAGTTAGCGGAGTGGTGTGAGAGAAAACCCATTGAGGAACCCCAAAAATAACGAAACACTGGAAGGGTCACCATCAACAAGTGGGAATTGGCATTTGGTAGAAAAAATAATGGACATTTGCTGGTTTAACATGTCTTGACCATCAACAATGGGGAAGCTGACCGGGTAAAACAAATTTTATTGGGTGGAACAATTGGGATTGAAACCATAAAAAATTAGGATCTAGTTATCTATGAAAACTAAACAAAAAATATGGATCCAAGCAATGAGTGGCCGAAATGGGTTTGTCCAGTGGATTTGAGGTGTGCCCCATTCCGAACAAGGACAAGGATGAGGAATTGGGCAAAATTAGAAGAGCGTGCGAAACCACCAGAAGTTAACTGCTTGCCAATCGCAGAGAGGAAAATCGAATGATAATTGCATGCAACAATGTTGTATGATGTATGTATATATATATATATATAGATAGATAGTAAACAAAATATTAGTTATGCCCCTGTATTATCCGTATCTGGCAGCTATGCATTTATGTCCCCACATTTTTTTTGGTGATATACTTTTCTTCGGTGGCCCGCACTCGCTATGTTGAGATGATGCTCCTCTCAAGTTTGCTATCAACACACATGCGTGCGGGTATGAATGTACGTCTGCCACATGCACGTTGCCATCCCAATGCACTCCATCTACCCCATTTCGCCCAACAACATCCCATGAAGCCAGATTTACCTTCCATTTCACTAGCATAGCAAGCTAGTGAGAGCGAGGAAGTCTGAGTAGCCTCAATAAAACACAGCAATGGAACGTACCTCGTTGATCCCTTCAAAACCTCCGTATTGATTGGGGGATCAAAATCCCGCCATGTTTGCCAGAGATTTCCGGCAAAGGGACCTCGAAGATCAAGACCTCCTCCTCTTCAACGATCTCTTCCTTTGGCTTTTCGGCCACTCCGATTCTGGACCTCTGCGCCGATGGCGCCATGTGGTCCATGTCATTTTATGGCCCGTTGGGAGGTCACCTCGGGAGGTCACCATGAAAAAATGTAAAAAGTGGTGGTCTTGATCAACAAATTGGTGAAAAAATGTGGTTAACCACCAAAAAAATGAAGTTGCTGCCCAAGTTTGTTGGCGAAGTTACGGTAAACATATGACACATATGTAGACATAACTTCAATAATTGGGGATAACCTGAGTTTATGGATGTTTATGGCAGGTATATCGAGCTAGTTTTTCTCGGGGTATAAGTTCCTGCAAGTGTTGATGGTTGGTTTACAACTAGGCTAGCCAGGATTTACGGTGGACATGCATATCATATGTATTGTCCTATCATTATACATATAGATATAATATATATATATATACATAATTATACATATACATAATATATACATACATACAATGTTTATTAATATATACAAGTATACAAAACAACTCAAAACGTAGGACCCCTTCCTGTACTTCTCTCTCCCTCCATGACCTCTCGGAGGTGAGCCGAGGCGTCGACACATCTTGCTCCTCTTCGATCGTCGGCATTGGCCTCGAGAAAAGGAACATCCAGGGGTTGCTGTGAAAATTTGAGGCTACCCACTTCTGTCTTTTTTACCAGGAAAAATGAAGGCAGTAAATGGGATAATTATGATATATTATGATATATTATGATAATTCCATGTTTTAAGTTACACCATCTAACTCACCATTCATGAATAACTGACTCAACCTGACTTACCAACAAGAGTGGTCAAACCCACCAGGCACCACCAACGCCCCAGGCTGATTCAAGAACTCCGACAGGGTGGTCAGAGTGGACTGTCAGGCAACGGACGTCTCTACTCTGAAGATGGGGGAGCAAATACAAACGACACACTCAGATGATCAGATGTATCAAGAAGATTCAAGAAGTCAAGCTGCGCTCTAACCAGGTTGAAATCAGGTCGAACCTAAACAAAACGTTGGGAACCTGGATGTCGTTGCAGTTCGCAGGACGTGCTGTGGGATGCTGTGGGCCTCGATCTTTTGCAACGCTTCCTTGAACTGCGTGTGTTTTTGCTCGTTTTCCGCATCCACCTGAGACGATGCGTGACGAAAGATTGTGGGCATGCCACTGCCTGGCGAAAGACTTTAGGGATCCAGTTTGAAAATCAAATCAGATCCAAACAGATCCGCAAAATAGAAGAAACACTCGAGATCTTCAATGTTTTTGGGATACATTTTGGTGTTTCATACTCCAATTCCAATGGGTTTTCATTATATATCCCTGTTTTTTTCCACCAAAATCTTCCATCTTCGATTTGGATTATCCAGTACAAAAATTTATAAACCATCCATTTGGGGCCTGGGGGTACCCCCATTTATGGAAACCACCATATGAAATTAAGATGATACTAAATTATAGACCATAATATTAATATAATGACAATGATGAATAACCATAGATTTGATGAGCCATGAACAAAAATGTACTTGTCAACAAAACTTCTGTCAGCTGGAGCCTGGCCCTTGTCGACCCGCAGAGCAGCATTGGCCTTCTCCTGCCAGTTTGTTAAGATATGACCATGTGTCAAAACTCTGGCGGCCACCAAAATGGTTGATATTACTAAGATATTAATAGCATATTGTAGATATATATATATATATACTAATGGGATATTGATGGGATATTCATGAGATATGTATGATATATTTTGATATAATAATGCGATGTTAACGTGATATTAATGAGATATTGACAAAATATTGATAGGATATATATATATATAACCAACTTAACATGAATGGGGATGGTGCCACGTGGATGTTCATTGCTTCACAAAGTATGGTATAGTAATGTATAAATATGTATAATAGGTTCTGATTTGATCCAAATATTTCGAATTACATCTGGGTCGGTCTGAAAATGGACGACATCCCCATAAAGTTGTGACCGTTTTAGAGGGATAATGATGATTTTTTCAAGCGTATGGAAGAAGGTTTTCAGAGGTTTTCCAACATACCCTCTGGTAATTTAACATAGCTATAGAATATTGTAGAAACTAGGTAAAAGCCGGTAACAACCACAAAACACAGCTAGTCTGCACCGCACTATTTCTTGAGCCAAAGCATACACAAGGTAGAGGTGAAAAGGGGTATACCTACACTAGGACTGTGCAACAACACCCCCCGTGCAGTGGAATTACCGCACAGGAGATGAAGCTGCAAATTAGGCTATGTACAGACTAGTAAGGGATGCCATTATGTAAGAACAATTTAGAAAACACAACAACAACCAAACCCGTCCGCGGCCTAACCTTCCATCGCCCCTTTGTGCTTTCACCTCAGGTATGCAGTAATGACAAACATGTGCAACAGCGATTGCAATCCATTCAATCTAACATCAAGTTGTGTGAAAGACGGATGCAGTGCATGTCAATTCGGTCGGATGCATTCAGCTTTATTTTTAGGCTCGACTGGGCTTGTGGTCGAACATGCAAGGTGGAAAGAAAAGGTCTTGGCCCAATACTAGGCCAGCGTTTCCACGCGGCAACAAAAGTTCTTGTGGTCGCCCAGGAGCTTGCCAAAGCAAAGCGATTTGAATTATGGCAAAAGCTGAATTCAAGTTTGATGTGAACCCGCAGGGAAGCTTTCAGAAACGCTTCAAAGATGCCTTAACTTCGCAAGGCAAGAGCTTCCGCTCTGCGGTTCATGCAACTACCAGCCGTGTGCTATGCAAGAAAGAATCATGGCAAGAATAAGATGAGTGCCAAATGCCTGCTTCAAATTATATGCATTCAAAGCGTTAATGAAACTTTTGTGAACTTGACTAGATTGGCAAAAATTCCGACTTAGCACACTTGTGTTGGAAATGATGGTGGAATCGCTCACCCACCTGTGCAAAAATGAAGCTAGTCGCCTAACCGAATTAAATCCGAAAAGGCAACAGCTTCCGCTGTGCGACACCTCTCATTGAAAGGAAACTACCCCGCCTCAGATGAAGATAAATCCACCAGGCGAGAGGTTCCCCTCCGCGGTGCCTCAGCGATAGCCCGACCAACGTCGATCCCTGTATTGGTGGCCTTGATTTCGACGGCGCCAATCTTCCCACTCCTGGTCAGTCCACTGATTGTAGTAGTCGTTCCATTCCTGCTGACTGTAGCCATGAGTGGGCCCCTGATGAGAACCATAGCCAGGACGCGAGGACCTGGTGACATCTGGGTTCTGCTGCCTCGTTGCAGGTAGGGGTCGGCTTCCGCCTTCCGTGTCCTTTGCCTCCGTGAGGGGGCGCAAGATGTCGTCGACATAGCTGAGAATGTCGGCATACACATCCTGCTTGGACAACGCAAGGGATTGGAACGTCGTGTTGGCGACGCTCAAAACTTCAAAGCGCTCGGCCACCGGGATCAAGGCGTAGGCGGCCGCGAACTGGTTGGCTCTGTAAAAGCGGTTCTTGTACCAGATGAGTACATGATCATCCACGATGATCGTCTTCATCTGCTCCTCTTCGTATGCGACCATGCACATACGCGCTTTATACTGCCGAATCTTTCCAGTTCGGATCTCCTCTCGCGTGCGCTTGATGGAGGGAAGCACCACATTGCCCAAAACGGTAATCCAATGCATACACCGAGGTGTAAGGTCTTGGACCGCACAATTAAAGGCGTAGTGGGCGTCCGTTCCCAGACGCTGTAGCAAAGTCAGTCCTGCTTTTCTCGCCTGCTTCATGTATGAGCGGGCGTGATTTTTGAGGACTGCAGCAGCAGATCTGATCTGCTTGGCACCTTGGGTGGTGCCTGCTACATCGTCATCGCCCAGAAGATCCAACGTCAGCTCGAAGCCCAGCTTCTCGGCCAACTCTTCCAGGCGGAACACCTGACACGCACGACGCATGTCGGACATTGTCGCCAGCGACAAGCCGCATGCAAGGCACACCAACATCCCCTCAGGAAAGATCTTCCTGCACCGGGGGCATGTCAATTCCGGCATTGCCAGCATTGAAACATACCGCCAGCGCGTGAGGTTCCCCTCCGCGGATGGGTCAAATGCCTCCTGATCGAAGCGATCAGAACGGCGTTCCCGCGCGTTGTCAGGGGCGATGTCGAAGCCAGCAGCAGTTGCCGTCGGCTTGCGTGCCACACAGAGGAGATTGGTGAAGTTGAGCGGCCTTTGCTTGATCTTCGGGAGCAACTCATCGACGACAGGATATGGTGTCGGAACTTCCTTGTAAATGAGCGGACGTCGCAGAGTGATGACATCCTTCCACTGATCGTACTCATTCACGAACATGTTCTTCAACACCTCCAGGTCCGAAATCTCGTACCTTTCAAGTTCGTCGTAGTTGGGAGTGCCCTTCCGAGCCTCGTTCTCTTGCCAAGTGAGAGCGTTCTCGGAGGCCTTCTGCCGAAGGTACTTCTTCACCCCGTTGTAGCCATGGTTCGCCCAAAGGTATTGCGACTTCTCGCAATCGAATGCGTAGATGAGGCAATGATTGGGCACCCAGTCCTCAGTGATGAGTGCACCGGCCAAGGTTTCCACCAGGCGAAGACCATAGTGCAGAGCACAATCGGTGTCGATCGCGATGCACAGCGGTCTGTTCGTCCTGACGCCAGGATCCTTGCCTTCGATTTCCCAAGGCGCATGGCGGGTCATATACACATGACCCTTGCATGAAGTGGCCCCTGGAAAAATCCCCGTGCAAATGATCTGCTGGAGGGAGTCCCATGAAGTGTAATGGTAAATAACCTTGAACTCTTCTGAGACCTCGGCTTCCGCCAGGTGAGGATAAATGGGGACCCTGGGGTAGAATCCCTTCTTCAAGTCCTCGACCGTGAACTGGTAGTCAAGCGAGATGATTTGCTTGACCAATGGAGCCGTTCCCACCTTGTCAATGAGCGACTGGTCATGGCCTTGGCAGGCTTTCACGTGGGTGATGCGGTACGGCATGTCCATGGTTGTCAGTTCCCCGACAATTCCAGCCTGAATGCGGCACATGAACCTGTCCTGAGTTCGAAGAATCAGGTACAGGTCCTGTCGCGAAAGCTGAGCACGATGCCGCTTTCGGAGGTACGTGTACATGGACTCAAAGTTCAAGTACAGCTCCTCATCAAATTCAGGAGGAATATGGCGATGGTGCGCCTCGAGAAATTTGTGATCATATCCACGGAGCAGCCCGGTCACCCTCTTGGAAAATTTAAAATCATCATGACTGAGTCTTCCAAGGTCCCTCAGGCCTGGCAGGTCTGTACACCGAACGGTGAATTCCCTGCGCTCGCCCGTTCCCGGGGAGAAAAAGTACCACTTGGGATATCCCTGTGGTCGCAAGGGCGGTTCAGCCGGAGGCTGAGGTCCACCCGTTCCCGGGGGAGGAGCACTTGCCATAGGCGGCTCCTTCTTGGCCATCTTCGGGGCAGGCTCCGACGACGACGTAGCTGCAGGCGCCGATGACTTCTGCGGAGGTGCCCTCGGTGAGGTTGTTGTCAACGTTGCAGGCGGTGCCTTAAAGGGCAAAGCTTTGGGCATAGGATGGTCCGCAGCTTCCGCTGGGAGTGCAGGTGGCTCCGGCTTGGGGGATCCAATTGCACTCTTCGGAGTCGGTGGCGGACTGGGCTTTGGGGACGCCATTGGAGACGTTCCCGTCGCCGTTGAGATCTTTGGGATCTTTGGGACAGGCTTCGGCTGAATCATGGTGGCCTGATCCCTCATCTTTGGTTTGATGAATTGGCTGACAGTGTCCCCGATCACCTGTGCGATGCCGCTCGAAGATGATGCCGCTTCGGATGAGGAAGCCGCCTTCGACTTGGCCTTTGACATGATCTGAACAGTGGCAGCAGGGTCACCCGCGCGAAGTTTCTCCTCGGCGGTCTTGGGCTCCTCAAAGATCTCCCGTTCCATCTGACGATGCTTCTCCTCATCCGTCAAGTCAAAGCGACGAATGATGACTGCACCATCCTCGGTCTGCTGCATGGATTCCTGCCGAAGTTCGAGCTTGGCAGGGTCACGTGTGACGTCGGTGTCCAAGATGTTCACTACGCCAGAACCATCCAATCTGAAGTCCACAGCATGGATCTTATTCATCAGATGGGAGCGCAGCTTCCGCTGGCTAAACATTGATGCTGAGCCGCCGACGATGGGTTCTCTGAAGACAATCTCCTCGTCAGCATCCGGCTCGTCAATGTCGCGCTCGTCGGAAACACCCGGCAACCGATCCAAGAAGGGCTTGAGGATGGCGTCGATGAGCTCACCATCCATTTCCGGCTCTTTGACCTCATGCGGTTCAAAGTGCTCGGGTTCCCCCGGCAGTGCAGCATCCACGGACTCCAAAAGCTGCCAGTTTGATGAGGCCACAGTGGCATCATCCTGCACCGTAGGAGCCTGTGCGACTTGTGCACGTGCAGGGTCAACTTCATTGGGAAGCCGTTGCCCTTTGGGTCGGGTCTCCTTCACATAGATTTCCCAACCGTCCACGTCCATGGAGACCAACACTTCTTCCATCTCTTCCCATTGAGGGTTGTTTTCAGGTTGAGGGTTGGCCAGCGATTCCTCGCGGCGCTTCTTCATCTCAGCCATCTCAATCAATGGCTTGCACGACCGAAGTCGAAAAAGATGATAGCCAAGAGCGCCAGCTTCGGAATAGAAGCGAATGCACTGGAGGCGGTTATGCTCCGAATTCTCCATGTGCTGGCCGTCGTATCGTGTAGTACACTTGATAAGCGACGTGGCATCGAGGACGCAGAGTCCGCGCTTCCTCAAAGCCTCAGCTTCGCGAATCATTTGACGGTCATAGTCGGGGTGCAACCCATACCCCCTGCCGTACCATGGCATGATAAGGACGATGTTCCCAACGTCGGCACGTGTCGTCAGCTTCACGAGGTCGTTCAAAGCGGAGAAATGGGTATTGACCCTTTCCTCCATGAGATCGTTTGCTGCGTCACGGCGCTTTTGGGAGTAGCATGCCATCTCCTTGTCAAGCCAATCACGGTGAAGGAAGCCGTAGTTCCCAAAAATATCGTTGCCAGCATAAGAGATGACAATGACAGATGGGCGAGAGGTTCCCCTCCGCTGCAAACATTCAAGAGAGTGCTCGACGCCCTTGATGATGTCAGGCAGCCCACGACCCCATTTGAGATCGTGCCAGACCGTTTTGCGGCCTGGTGGGAGGAGGTCCGGCTTCTCCTTGATGTACTCGCCGATGTTCCTGCGCGTAGAAGCGTAACCGTCGACCATGTCCACAAGTGCCATCGAAGAATCTCCGGCAAAGATGAAGTTGGCCTCAGGTTCCCCTGGGCATACCATGCCTCTAAGTGAGAAGCTGGAAACGCCGTCGAGGAGCTTCGCGTCTTCTGGGCTGACGTCGCGGAGGTAGCCTTTGGCCAACAGCGAGTGGTCAGTGTTCCCCATGATGGATGTCAAATCCGAAATCACATCAGCTTCGTTTACCACACGACACTGCGTGACAGAGCCAAAAATGCTCCCAGTCAACGCATACCACGCCTTTCCATTGGGCCCCAAAGTCACATCTTCATCTGTGGACTCCGGTTCCCCGGGTCGAATGCCAGCAGCCTCCGCAGCGGCGGAATAGTCTGCCTCCTCGACCTCTGCTTGTGGAAAGCGACGGAAGTAAGCCATGGTAGATGTAGAAAGCGAAACAGCGCAGAGTGCAGTAGAAGTCGTCAGTTCGGGTTTTGAGCTGGTCGCTGCAATGAAAGCTCGATGGATCATGTCCGTCATCTGAAAGGAATACGACTCAGTTTCCTTCAAGTCATGACCTCTGCCTTGAACATGGTTATGGCTACCATCACATGACAGTCCATCAAAAGCAGTGACAATTGAATCACAATCGGTTTGAATAGCCCATGGTTTCTTTATAGATTCACCTTCTTTGTTGACAATACCAACCATGCATCCATCAAATGCGACTCTAATGAGCTGATGTTTTCCACAAAACTTCTCAACTCGGTCAAACTTCCAGTAGATGCAATGGGCTGGCCATTCAATTGCAATCTTGGGACTCAAATGACGAATAAGATTGAGAAAATCGACCATTGATGACCATATCTTTTCAAAAACATGTCGATGATATTCAACTTTGAGTTTGGCTGATTCATGTTGCAAGTTCACATATGACCAGGTTGTGCCACCAGTGCAGGGAATGCTAATCCAAATCAAAACTGGACAAGGTTGTACAGTTGAACTCTCAATTGCTTGAACAACTTCATTCCGAATGTCCATTCTGTTCGACCTAGATGTAACATCTCTTTCCTCTGTGCATCTGACGACATAACAATCTTTTGAATGCTTCCTTGAACGATCACCAAGCTTCGAATCAGGTCCACAACAAAATTCAATAAGTACCCTGCTATGAGACGCCACTGAAGGGCAAGCAGGTTCCCCTGCGCGTTGCTGAGATCCCGACACTGTTGAAGGTGCAGGTTCCCCTGCGCAGGCTTTCATCTTTTGTGGCTCCTTCCGTGGAAGGGGATGTGATGAAATACCCATCAATCGCAGAGCTGATTCCCACTTCTCGGAGTTGGTAAAAGGCTTGGTGAGGATGTCTGCCGCTTGAAGCGATGAACCAACATAGACAAGTCTGAAATGTTTTCGTTTGAACTGTTCAGACAACCATGACAAATTCAATCTTTGGGTTTTGTCAGTGTGCCTAAATGACGGTGACCTACCACTCTCAAGGATACGGATGGTCGCTTGGTTGTCCTCAAGGAAAATGACCTCAAGACTACCGGGTCCTGCCATGTACACACTTTCATCCCCCCGCTTTTCAGATCCCGTGTGCTTGAAATCAGTTAATGCAGATCTGATTTCCCGTGACTCAACCCCATAATCAACTTCGTTTGGTCCAGGTATCCTAAAGACAGTTTTCCCAGTCCATTCGAAATCATAGATCATGTCCGCATCAGGAGTCGTCCAGTCCCATGTCAAATCAAATTCAACATCACCAGTTTTGGTTTTCATTACAGTGTACCTTTGCCTTGCCAATCCCTGAAGGTTCACTGGACAATCCGAATCAATTGGGTTATACAGTTTATTTCGGGGTTTGACATGAACTCTGGTAACTTGGTTGGTGAATGGACTGTGCTCCCAATAATCATCTTTGGGGTTTTTGGCACGAGTTTCCACTCTGCGGGACGGCTTTTGTTGAGTGCTATCTCCCCCCGCGTGACGTATGACTGACCACAGGCAGGAGGAAGGTAATCCAACAGCACGCAACGCAAGGTTTGCCGCCGTGACTTCAGCCTCTGTCGATGACATAGCCGTTGAAGTCTGCTTCTTTGAAAAAGCTGTGAGTGGATAAAACGTGTTTGGTCCTACCAAAGCAAGGAGGCAACCACTTGTAGATCTGTTGTCATGTTCCCCAGCATGATCTGAATCTGCAAACAACCATGTTTTGCAAGCCTCAGGTGGATCCCCAACGAAACCAACCATTGTACGATCAAGGGTTGTGTGTATGTAACACATTAATCGGTGAAGACTTTTATCGCAATCAGGTGACCATTTTGTAACCCTACTTGCTAAACCCTGAGTAGCACGGAGAAGATCGAACCTAGCCATTCGTGCTGCGAACAGCACTTTCATCAACACACGTGATGCTATGGGCTGGAGTTCTCCCCGAGCTTCTGCTTCGTCCATGATGGGACGTGCAATTTTGTCATCTGGGAAAGGAGTTGAAACTTTCTTGAACTTAATATTTGGTCCTGCTAGTTCAACATAGCGGTCAAGACATTGTTGTAAGAATTGTCGCATGTCATATTCGACCGTGTTGACATTCTCTGTCATGCACTTGGATTTATGTTGCTCAAGTTCATCAAGAAAAGTAAATCCTTGTGCCCTAGCCGCTTTCTTTGCTCCTGACTTGTCTCTTATCTTCTTAGCAGCTGCCAAAACTTTTGAGGGTTCCTTGATTGATTCGTCCACGAAGTAGGTTGATCCCGTCCACCAAAATGGAAGTCCAGTTGGGTTTTGAGATTCCATATCATGAACATATTCTTTGGGTTCATCTTGGGTCTGACAAGGTTCACACACGGTTAGCCGGTGCGTTCCCGCCCGGAAGGATGTATCGTCCTTCGGCTTGTCCTGGAACTTCTTGCGAGGTTGCAGGTGATGATGAACACAAACTCCAAGTTCTGGCATATGCTCCCAGTAGTCCTTTGTTCGGCGGGCCGGGCTGGCTGGCTTACTGGAAGGATCTGGGATGCTAGCATCGAAGACATGAGCAAATGGATGAGCACTTACATCAAGTTTGACGTTCTGTTTGAACACATGTTCACATCCAAGGTATCTGCCGGCATCTTCTGGGGTATCCATGTCGATCTGAGAAGAAATCAACTTCCACCCTTCGTCAATGTTTTTGGAAGGTCCTGACATCTTGAAGTCATCAACATATACTCCAAGCAACAACTTCAATTTCGGATGCCAAAACATTGAAGGCCAACATTCAGGATAGAGTGGGTGAAATCCAACTGCATAAAGGGCTTTCTCACACGCTGCCATAGACCCCCCGAATCAGGGTGACCATACAATGCCAGAATAAGAAGAACAACTGGATCCTTATACACACCAATCCATTCCTTCGGCCAACGGTTCCTTGGCAATCTAATCCAAGTTAAAATTCCTTGCATTAACGCCTGGGTGTAAGCCTGCTTACCATCACCTTGTGATGTCCGGTTCCCCGGCATGGAGCCATAAGCATCCAGTGCTTTTCCTGCCTCCATGTTGGCCGGTGAACTTCCGAGCTCCGCGAACAAAGCAACATCAGCCGCCTCGTCCTTAACGTTGTTTCCTTGGAAAACGGTGTGACCCTTAAACTTGCGCATGGGGTCACCCTGCGGTAGCTCACTTCCCTTCTCGACACAAATCTCGAAGATCTTGCCTACATGAACTTTGGTCTTGTTCTTAATAGCTTCCCTTGAAACATCATCCCATTCCCTGACAGTGGAATAATCCCATGCACCCTTACTAGTAAGGTTATTCCACTCTTTATCGAGTGCAGCTTGGGCAGCCGGAGTGTTGTTGATCTCCTTCTGTCCAACGGGTCTTGCCACGAGTGCATTGGAAAAATGAAAGCACATTAGCTCTGATTGATCCTTAAGCTTGTCTCTGTGGCAATGGTTTCCACCATGCGAGCCCCCCGGATTATAGGTGACCGGCATTGCGGGAATGAAATCATCAGATGGTTCGCTATTCTTGGATTCTTTGACAGCTGAATTGGCAAAACGTTCCATGACCCTGTTGTACTTACGTTCTTTGGCAACTGCAGCATCATGCTTCTCAGCTGCCTCTTTCAACAAGGCTTCACGTTTGGCCCTTTCTCTAGCCGCTTTAGAGGCCCCCCGCCAAAGAAATGTTGGAATGTCCTTGGGTTTGGAGGAACCTTTATATCGTCTACCCTTAAAACCACTAGCATCGTAGTATGAAGGGTCATCCTTTGAGATAAACTCTGATTTTCCAGTTTTGGGGTCAATCACTTCGATGTCGTCAGATTCAAGTCCAACTTCACGCATCATCTGTTCAAACTCCTCTTCGCCCTCCACCGGTCCTGGCTCAACAGCTTTCCTTGGGGCAACCAAGTCTTCAATTGTTTGAGCGTCCATCTTCTTTGGATCTGGTGGAGCATCAAGGCTAAGAGAATCATATAAACCTTCCCTAATGGCCTTATACCTTCCTTTCAAAGGGAAAACAAAGGGTCCATCAGGCACAGTGAGTTGATTGACACGAACAACTTGGACAGATTCGTTGAATTCCTTTTCCATGAGGTCCTTCAATGATGCAACAAGAAATTCATTTCTCCAAACGAAACCTGGTTGCATGGCATATCCCAAAAAGACACCTGGATTTGAAGTTGGGTCAAAACGCAAATCTTTCTTGGGTTTAAGTTTCGGTCCAGTCCAATAGTCAATGCGGGCCCCAAAAGGAATGTTGGGTCCCTTGAACTTTTCCCCAAAACGAAGCTCCCAGGGAGATAAAATTTCAGGGTGGTCCTGGATGTTGTGAGCCATGCACCAATGTCGTGCAGCATAACTCCAATAGGAATGGTGAAGCCCTGCCTGCTCAAGATTTACTCTAGTTCCTTCAAGCACGGACCTGAGATTCCTCTCGGCGACTGCGTTCGACTTAGAGACATAAGCAACACTAGTGTTCTGTCTCCACCCAACTTCCCGACAAGCGAGCTTGATGGATGGCGCTGCATCGGAATAAAACACTCCGACTTCTTCACCAGGTGCAATGAAATGCCTAAAAGCTAAAACACAATCCTTGGCATGACTTCTAGCTGAAGGATAGATCCAACGAAAATTCGTAGCGACATCTTTCATGACCATAGCAACTCTGTCACCATCGATTGACTGTTCGTTGGCATCCCTAGTCACCAGATGATCCACAGTAATGTGATCCCCAAACTTGTTGGATTCCACAGTTAAAGATTCCCCTTTGCTACGTTTGGTAGGTTTGTACATCTTTGCACATTTGCACGTTTCACAAAAAGGATTCTTTGGGGTATGTGTCATCATGTGCCTAAGGGTCCTGGCCTCTTCTCGAAGTGCAGCTTCACCGCGATCAATTGGTTGAGGTTCAGGCAGTTGAAGTCGACCGTCAACTGGTTCTTCAGGAGCTTCGGCTTCATCTTCCGAACCCACATCACCCTCAGGTGTCATGGCTGCTGGAGGTCCTGGCGCAAGTTCACCAGGGAAGAACTCCTCGAGACTATCGTCACCACGTCCAGGAACTTCATCGTCGTCTGCGATGGAAGCCTCATACAGTTCTTCGACCTCTTGGACTTCGTCCTCAGACTCAGTGCCGACAGCTGACATGCGAGACCTTCGAACAGGTGAGATGATAGGCTTGCCGTTCCCGGCAGCGGAGTCCCATGAAAACGGAATCCCTACTGCAGCGGGTACCTGGCCATCTCTTGATGGTAAATAAGGAACAAAATCTTTGACTTCAAGCTTGATCTTAGTTCCATCTTTCTTCTTGAAATATGGGCGACTAAAACTTTTCCAAACAAAGTCCCATCCATCTTGAATACACCTCATCCCTACCGATATTACAGCCGGGGTATCAGGAAGAACATATGGATGAACTTCTTTGTCGATGCAATCAATATGAACAGAAGCTTGTTGGTCAGCTGATTGAGAACCATTTGCAGTGATTAATTCAAGGGGTTCATGAGAGTGATACACAACGTCATCGGGAATCATCTTGCTGCACACTAAGTCCTGAGCACTACCGGTGTCAGCGATCCATGCGATTTCAGCAGATGCATTACGCTGCTGAGAAGGCATGTGTCCTGGCAATGCATTCAGATCAGAACGGATGCAGTGGCGACAGCCGATATCACTGTCACATTCAAAGCTGCATTTGCAAAGCTTACCATGCAACTCCCGAAAGACAGCTGATTGCAACATCTGTGCTGCAAGTATTGCATCACTTTCTCGTGCTTCGATCGTATCTTTACGAGTACGATCGTCCTTGGTGATGCGAACTGGATTGAAAGTTCGTTGTTTGGCTTGGCACGGATATAAATTACAATTTTGCTCGATGGGAACTTCGAAGATTTCATCGTTGCCCCCAAATGAAACAGTGCGATTGGGTGTAACTGGCATAGCAAAATGCTGGTTGAAACAATGCGGAGAGGCGATGCCTTCCGGCACGCGATGAGTGCTGGTCGAAGGGTTGACGACTGCGACCATCATCAGAGCGCGCATCAGGCATACTGCAGCTGAGCCAGAGGAAGATGGTTTTCCCCCTTTGTCCTTGAGACTCTGAGAGCCTCTCGAGGAATTGGAACCTCGACTTGACGATCTGGAGCGATCGCCCTTCTTCTTATTCTTCTTCTTCTTTTTCTGGCTCTTTCCACGCTTGTCATCTTTGGTAGATGCAGCTGCAGGCTTTGGTGGGTGTTGGAAAGCACAGTCATTACCTCGTTGACACTTACCTGCCTTCCAAAACTTACACACTTGGTTCCTAGATCCTGGAGACAAAGATCGACCATCGCCTCTTGACTTGGACCTAGACTTGCCTTTCTTACCTCCGCCTTTTCCTTTGTCTGCCTTTTCATGTCGGTATCGGCAATCCTTTCCCCTGGTACATTTGCCCGCCTGGAAGTCGTAGCAAATGCCAGTGGGCCTTCCCGTGGACGTAGGTCTCGTGGGTGCTGGCGTTGCATCTCTTTTGCCTGAGACGGACTTCTTGGTTGCCTGGCGCATCTTCTCAAGACGTCTTCTCTCAAGGTAGTCCCTTGCAGCTTTCATGAGAAAATCATAAGAGCGGTTGGGTTCCCCCTCCGGTGTGCGATCATACACAGCCAGATCATGAGAGAGAGGCTTGAAGTTCTTGATGGCGTTGTGAAAGTAGGCTTGCTTCCACATCATGTCAGGCTCGGAAGTCATTCCAGCGATCACAGCGTCCCATCGAGTGATGAAACCTCTGAGATCGTCATTGACTAAGGTAACAGCCATGAGGTCCTCAATGTCGTACACTGCACCATGCTTCCTACTTGTACTGAAGTGTTTATGAATCATGAGCAATGCTTGACGTCCCCTAGCTGGTGTCCCTGACTTGGCTTGTTCTTCTTTAAAGATGTCAAGTTGCCGTGCAAAGTCCCCTTCGCAGATGTTGGTGAGCGAAGACATGAGCTTTGCGTCTAGGGTCACGAATTTACCCGAGTCCTTCAATGCATCGACAGACTGATCTGTCCTGAACACTTCCTCCACCCACTGAAAGGCTAGGTCGGGTTTAGCAGAAGCAGCAATTATGGCATCCCTTACTCGGATTCTCCAATTCCTATAATTTTCGGGTTGAGGGAACTTAGGTACTAGGATCCTATCAGACTCTTTGGCCTTAGTATCACTAGTCCTAGAACGCTCCAAGGCCTTTTTGACCTTTCGTGCAAAGGAATTCTCAGAATCCGAACTTGACGTCGTAGGGGATGTAGATGATGAAGGTGAGGATGAAGGATCTCTTCGACGTCGTCGTCGCGATCGGCCACGACTAGCCTTGCGATCCTTCTTCTTGTCTTTCTTGTCCTTGCGACCTCTCTTGTCGTCATAGTCATCATCACCATCGTCATCTCCTGGAGGTCCACCGCCGGGAAGTCCCGGTGGCTTCGAAGGTTCTGCCTGAAAATGCTCATCGTCAGCATCTGATGAATGCTGAGGCTTCTTGCTTCCCGAAGCTAACTCCTCAATGGTTGGACCCTTGGGCTTCGAGGATTGTGGAATGGGTTTTCCGGGACCGTAATGGATCATGAGTCCAGGAGTTCCCTCCAGAGGTTGAGACTTTAGATTCCGGATGAGCTCTCTCTGCTCCTTCCGAAGCTTCTCAATCTCCGCCTCGAAGTCCTTCTTCTGAGATTCGGCCAACTTCTGCATGTTCAAAGCGTGTTGATTCATTGCATCAATCTGAGTGCGGTATTCGGCAAGTTCTGAACGTGCTGCCTGCAGATCAGCGTTGGACTTCTCCGCAGACGATGTCAAGACACCTGCATTGTTGACCACGTGAGTCAGTTCGGCACTCAGTTCCCTGATGCGATGATCCTGCGCTGTGACCTGCAGTTGAGCAGATTTTTGCTCACTCATCGCCTGGGCGGCCTGCTCGTTCAACAAAAGGTTTCTCCTGGAAATTTCTTCGGCTGCTTGTTGTTCGACGCTTGCAAGTTGATCTCGAGCTTCGCTCACAAGCTCCATACGTTGACGTTCCATGACCTCAGAGTGACGTACATTTGCCTCACTCTGCAATGCCTGCTGCTGAGCAGCCATAAGTTGGTTCGCCAGGTTCGGATCAATACCCTGTTGTACCACTGCCACATTGGCGGTATGCTGATCAACACTGTTGAAGTTGATGGTATTGAGCTGACTGATTTCAACGCTTGAGTCTAAGACACCTGGCATGTTCCTGCGTGGATCTTGACGGCATGGGTCAACCTCTTCATCCAAGTAACTCATATCACCTTCTGTTGTCGTAGCCGCACCTGAGTGGATCACCATTTCCTCCGGTTGTGATGTGTTCGCCAGTGCTAAAGCAGCCGTGGCGTTCCCGCCCGGGGCAGGCAACGCAGGGGGTGTAGCCATAGCGAAAACAAGGAGGGAAAAGCGAAAAGGTGAGACGAAAGGAAACCAGCGATCGCTTGGCGATACGGCTGATAACCTGTAGAAACTAGGTAAAAGCCGGTAACAACCACAAAACACAGCTAGTCTGCACCGCACTATTTCTTGAGCCAAAGCATACACAAGGTAGAGGTGAAAAGGGGTATACCTACACTAGGACTGTGCAACAACAAATATCACCATGTTTAATAGGTAAACCATCTTACTTGGAGGATCATCCCGCTTAGCAGGTGACAAGCAGTTTGTTACCCATTTGAAATAGCTGGGACCGGGATAACCCACCAAGTTACGGGACTTTTTTTGAGGAGGGCAGACGAAAAACCACTGGCGAAGTGGAATGATCCTCCAAGTAGACACGGAGCTTAAGAGCTAAGAAAATTGTGGGAGTTTTCCATTGCTATAAGTTTTCTCTCTAGTAAACTAACATAAAACTACGGAAAATCACCATGTTTAATGGCACAACTCACGATTTCGACTGGGCCATTTTCAAGTTCGCAAACTGTTAGTTTACCAGGGGGTAATGGATTTTAATGGTAAATCATGGGCCCCCACAGCGCCTGCTCCACCAATCGGTTGTGGGCATTTCGCAACATCCCTGCTGATGCCGATTGGTACGCCTCGACATCCGAAACGGTCCATGTTTTGTCGCAAAAAACAGGAGCCAAGAGGAGCTCTTTGGAGAGCCTCACGTTCCAGTTTCCTCTGATTTACCCTCTGGTAATTTAACGTAGCTATTGAAAATGGCCATTAATAGTGGATTTTCCCATTAAAAATTGTGATTTTCCATAGCTATGTTAGTTTACCAGAGGGTAATTTGGGTGAGTCACCCTGCATTTCATGAAATGACCAGAATGACCATATACTTTACCCTCTGTGGTTGTTCTAGCCTGGCCATGGGAAATCATCTGATTTTTGCATGGAACGTCTACGAAAAAAAAACAGGCAATCATCCAACAGTCAGTTTCCATCGCCGGGGTGGATCGTTAGAGCGACTGTAGCGCCTGGTCCGTCCCCATTTTTGGGACCAAACCTGCACTGCCAAAACCCCTAGGCTCACGGGCGTTGACAGCAAGCTGCTGAAGCTGATTTCGTACAGCCTGGTGACACTCCAGAGGCAGAGATACTGAGAAAAATAAGGGGTAGCCTTAGATTCCCGTCTCTCAAAAACAAACAAAGAATTTATGACAGGTTCTCGGTTTGTAAAAGAGATCTGTTGGTGAGCTACTACCAAAATGATACACTCTTCAATGAACTGTACAAAAATTGCAGCAACCACCTACCATTCAGCAAGTTTTACCAATAAACGTGTGCTGGACCTATATCTGCGCTTGTTACTTAAAATTGAAAACCGTCAAAATGATGAGAGCCGATCACCAAAGCATTAGATAGCATTGCCAGCATCAAGCATCCCACTGAGTGCACACCAAAAACATGCAACGTCAACCCTGGATTTTGTGAACCTCTTTGCTGTCTCATGGGTGTGTTAGGTGCCATTTCAGGAGCAAATTACGATGGATTATCTATATATATATTATAATGATATTAATAATAATAATAATAATATCCTCTGGTAATCTAACATAGCCATGGACAATGGACCATTTATAGGGATATATATATATATATTATATGATCTACCTATTAAGCATGGTGATTTTCCATGGCTATGTTACATCATAAGAGGGCAACTCCCCTTAACAATCAGAGCTTAGCACTTGGATAATCCAGCCTCATCCAGCACACATTGCCTCGCGGGCCACTCCTGGAAACCCGAGGAAGGCCGGTTGCATCAACATTTTTTTGGGGGGGTATATAGGAAATTTGCCCAAAAAGTGGGGCACCCTGTATAGGCTCAAAGGCTTCAGACACCGAACATTCGGTAATATATAGTGTCAGACCCTGGGTTAAGAAACCCTGAATTTGGAGACCATTTAAGCATCAGATTATCACCATTTGGAGGGTACCCCCATAACAAATAAACCAGGGTTTATTCATCCAGGGTTGACATTACTACCCGCAAGCTGGGTCCGACTGGTGCCGGTCGTCTCTGCCCTAACCTGTGCCAAAAGAATCTATTCACATAAAAATGGATGGGTTATAATAAAAACATATATGAACAAAGACCCTAAAGAAATGTATAAAGATGGATGCTTTTATTTTATTTTTTATGACAAGAACTGGTTGGCTCATTGGCACCCCATAGACATAGATATCACCTAGGAACACTCCTTGCCGAGGGCTTCAGCGTAGGTTTGCTGCTTGGAGGGAACGATGTTGAAACCTGGGGTTTCTGCAGGTTGAAGCGGATTTCCCATAGTTTCACAACTGCTCGGTGGTGTCACCCTCTGAAAAATATTAAACAGATCATTGTGGATCGCAGTGATCATATGTAATCATCCCATGTTTATGGCTGAACCTAAAAAATGAAACCACTCAGCAGTAAAAACTCCTGGCAAACCAGGCCCACTATATAACTCAAGCTGGTCTTATCCTCAAAAGCATCAAAGTCCGGAACGAGGTTTGATAGGCGGAACATTTACACGGAATTATCCACATGTGGGTTTGGTAAATCGATGGTTTCTGACATGATCTGACATGTTTCTTCATCCACCAACCGGGTGAAGTATCTCCGAACTGTTCCGTTGTTCCATATTGCACCTCGGAAATTGAATGTGGAGCCCGCGCAAATATGGTCATTTGGAATAGTCCTAGAACGCTCTAAGGCCCTCTTGACCTTTCGTGCAAAAGAACTCTCAGAATCCGAACTGGACGTGGTAGGTGATGAAGACGAAGATGGAGAAGATGAAGGATCCCGACGATGTCGTCGCCTGGATCTCCCACGACTGGTCTTGCGACCTTTCTTCTTATCCTTCTTGTCCTTGCGACCTCTTTTGTCATTGAAGTCATCATCATCGTCATCATCTCCAGGAGGTCCACCACCAGGAAGTCCTGGCGGCTTCAAAGGGTCTGCCAAGAAATGCTCATCATCTGCATCAGATGAATGCTTGGGCTTTCTGCTACCTGATGCCAACTCTTCGATGATTGGACTTGCGGGTTGCGAAGCTTGTGGAACGGATTTTCCTGGTCCATAGTGAATCATGAGTCCAGGAGTTCCCTCCAGAGGTTGAGACTTTAAGTTCCGAATGAGCTCTTTCTGCTCCTTCCGAAGCTTCTCAATCTCCGCCTCGAAGTCCTTCTTTTGAGACTCGGCCAGTTTCTGCATGTTCAAGGCATGTTGATTCATTGCATCAATCTGAGTGCGGTATTCAGCAAGTTCCGAACGGGCTGCCTGCAGATCAGCGTTGGACTTCTCCGCAGACGATGTCAAGATACCTGCATTTTTGACTACATGGGTCAGTTCGGCACTCAGTTCCCTGATGCGATGATCCTGCGCATTGACTTGCAGTTGAGCAGATTTCTGCTCACTCATCGCCTGGGCGGCTTGCTCGTTCAACAAAAGGTTCTTCCTGGAAATCTCGTCGGCTGCCTATTGTTCAATGCTTGCAAGTTGATCTCGAGCTTCACTCACAAGCGCGTTCCTTTGACGTTCCATGACCTCAGAGTGAAGCGCATTAGCCTCGCTCTGCAATGCCTGCTGTTGAGCAGCCATCAGTTGATTTGCCATCGAAGGGTCAACACCTTGCTGTACCACTGCAACATGTGCGGTACGTTGATCGATGCTATTGAAGTTGATGGTGTTGAGCTGACTAATGTCGATGTTGGTGTCCAAAACACCCGGCATATTCCTGCGTGGATCAGAACGGCATGGGTCAAAGTCCTCGTCCAAATAACTCATATCGCCTTCTGTTGTCGCCGCACCTGAATGGATTACCACTTCCTCCGGTTGTGATGTGTTTGCCAATGCTAGTGCAGCCGTGGCGTTCCCGCCCGGGGCAGGTAACGCAGGGGGAGAAGACATGGCTAAACACAGAGAGGAACGAGCGAAAAGTGTGAGACAGAAGGAAACCAGCGATCGCTTGGCGATACGGCTGATAACCTGTAGAAACCGGCTAAAAGCCTAGATAGACCACAAAGTACAGCTACAGTATCCGCACTATTTCTTGAGCCATGCACACGATAGTAAGAGGTGAAAAGGGGTAAGACATGGACTAGGACTGTGCAACAACATTATTGTACTGCCTTGGTTTGATCAGGTGTTGCAGGTTGTGGCACGTTCCTCGGAGTACCATCCCTGCATCAACATCTCCATATCCCCACTTTTTTTGGGGGGGGGGTTTACCAGCTACATGCCCGTAGCAAGCATCCACGCTGCTTTCATCTTGAAGGTGCTGGCTAAGTAGGGTCCTTGTTTGGTTTTGAAATACTGCACGAAAATAGCATTGTTTTGGCAAAACATTCTCTGGGTCCATGCGTCCATGCTTAGCCCTACACCAAGACTTGTGTTTGAATTTTAAAGTCTCAAAGTAAAGATGCAATGAAGATTTTGCGAAACGTGAATCAAAACCTCCGTGGTTCTGCTTGATACACACATACGTATGTATATATGGTCATATATATATATATTAATGAAACCGCAGTTCACCAACCCATACCAACCCGAAATGTTTGGTGAATTTTGCATGTTTTTGGGATGACGATCATCAAACCGCATGAGTTCTCAGTATCCTCGATATCATGATATCCCTAGATTTGGTTGGTTCTATCCTCATATTTTCGTTGGAGATATCCCCACGGTATATCCCGGTATGGATGTTCTTCCCAGTTTCCCGGGAACGTATCTCCTTGAGTCCCATTCTAGCACATTTGGGAGATAAGATGATATTCAAACCCATAGCAAATGGATGCGTTGCTGTCTGTGAACCCCCTCACGGCAACTCGTCCGAGATACCAATCATAAACCCAGGGTGCAGTTGTTTCTCGAATTATGTAGATTGCCAACTCAACCAGCTATCATAAACCAACTATTAATCACCAATTTTCTTGATTACCCTCTGGTAATTTAACATAGCTACGGAACATAACCATGTTTTATAGGTAAATCATCTATGCACGGGCCATTTTCGACAGCTATGTTAAATTGCCGGAGGTTGAATCACAATGCTTGCGAACATTCACCATGTGGCTATGAGTCAAAACCCTGGTACCCGGATGGTACCCAAAGTTATAGCTGGTTAATGGATGTGTATTCCCAAAAAAATATGGTAATAACATATCCATCCCCATATGGGTGTGCATTCCCAAAAAGTATGACAACAACTATTTAAAAAAAATAAGGTTTTGACCCGTCCCCATATATGGCAACATTAAACCATAGCAACCAGCTAACAGCTAACACCATAGTACCCTTATCAACTCACCATTTTATCAACTATAGCATCCCATTAATCATACAAATATATATGTATATATATTGCCAACCAGTATCCCAAGTATAGTACTACTATCAACTGTAGTATGCTTTACAATCTACAATACTAGTATCAACTATTATCAAGTTCCAAAAAAAATACAG